>OX103943.1:86288282-86773282 GCA_944470405.2 Schistosoma mattheei
TCAATCAAAAACTTAACAATCTCCACAACCCCTAAACTGATAATATATTTCATGCAGGATTTTCACATTCGACTAAATCACTATATAATTAGACATCAAATAAGAATATGATCTTTATTACAATACTACCACACTTATTGTAATTAATAAAATGGTTAATAACGATTGATAACAGTGTTAATATATGAATTAACTTACTTAGATTAACAAGACCACTGATCAGTTAGTGATTGATTGATTGATTGATTGATTGATTGAGTGAGTGAGTGAGTGAGTGAGTGAGTGATTGAGTGATTGAGTGATTGAGTGAGTGAGTGAGTGAGTGAGTGGGTGAGCGAGCGAGTGAATAGGTAAGTATGTGAGTGAGTGAGTGAGTGAATGAGCGAGCTAGTGAGCAAGTAAATGAGTGAGTAAGTGAATGAGTGGGATTATTCCTATTACCATTTTTAAAAAAAACTTATGATCTATAAGGACAACTGGTAGAAAATTTTAATGAGACTTTTTTTTGACAACTTTTACAAGGTAACGCCCAATTGATGCTTAGAGATAGAGCGATATGTACTACCAAACAATACTATTTGGTTAAGTATTAAACTAAATTGTATTCTATTTCTCTCCCTATACATACTTTCCATCCTTTTGTTCCTATACATAAGTCATTAGTAATCATTTGAAAGAGAGAGAGAGAGAGAGGTGAAAATAGGGTTGGATTTCTTTCTTCTTTTTTTTTAAGTTTCACTAATAATAGTCTCTATTATTGTCAATTGATTCAATCAATAATGGAATAGGCCCTAAAATTAAGAATCATTACAGTGATTGTATCAAGATAGTTGCATTGTAAATAGATCAAATTGATTTCCAATCAATAAACTAATTACATTTAATTCGTTTAATTTGATTGAATTCAATCATTGAAAATTGAAATAGCATGACTATAATCATTTGTTTTCCTATTTTCTTATCCATGAAATCTATTATTAGTGTTTATCCCAAATACACATATTCTCAACCAGTTAATTAGAAAATCATAAGGTTAAATGGATGGTTCCAAGTACTTGAGTATGTACATATAACCACTGTCTTTTCGTGGCGACCATGTTGTTTACGAAATTGAGAAGACGAAAAGTGAATGTTCAGCACTTTAACCGGATTGGTGGACACAGAGAGTTCACTTAGGGGAGTTGGAAAACCCTCATTCCAAATCAATGGTGCACATAGGCTACAGTATCCTGAAGGAACAAATGGCGTATGAACCAATAGTTGGTCACCAGCTACTATGAGACTGCATCTTCTTACGTTACTCTACTACCTTGTGGATTAAACCTCTAGGTCAAAGGCTCCGAGTGTGGGCCCTTAATAAAACCACGTGCTTAGGTTTGAGCACTCGTTCAGCATCCCAGCCCTCAAATAGATCGAATGATTTATATCACGCATATTTATTTGCTGCCTTCTTGTATCATGTTTATGTGTTTAAATAAATAAATAAACATCAGTTAATAGATTAAATTAGTTACGAAAGAATTAATCATTGAATTATTCAAATTGTTTCCCAAGTTTCATGTTTTCTTTTTGTAGCCTATATCCAGTGCATCGGCGGCCTGCTTGAGCATCTGGGCTACCTGTTCCTGCCATCTAGATATTTCAACAAGTTATCTATCTTTGTTTGTTTTAATATATCATTATGTCTATTAATCGCACAACCTATACTGCTGCGTTTCTGAAAAATGTACAACCTTTCGTTATTAAAGTTACAAAAAGCTCAAAAAGAGAGAATATGGTTGCTGGCAATGTACAACGAAAGGAATGTACATCATTCCCATGTTCATTTACTGGACTGACAACATCTAGCTGGCGACCACTCAGTATTTATCGCGAGGACCGACCAAGAAGAAAGAAACGGAAACTTGTTGAAATACTTTGTGCTGAGAATTCTATATTGTACCAATAATATAATATTGAATAAAGCTATTAATAATAATAATAATAATAATGAATACAGAACATTTCCTAAAAATTGATCATGAACGTTGAACACCAAATTAAAACATAATGGTTTTAAACTATTTTGATCATAAGTTCATACGCCATTTGTTCCTTCAAGATCCTGGAGCCCATGTGTACCAACTCCCCTAGATAGGTCCTCCGTATCCACCATACCGATTAAAGCACCTGACATTCGCTTTTTTCCTCTTAATTTCGTAACCAACAGTAATACGGCAAGAAGGCAGTGATTATGATTTCTCTGTAAGTGGTTTTATGCATGTGGTCATGTAATAGCATTTTGAGAGGTAGAGTGAACTCTCCCTACCCTCGGTCGTGCCAGGGCATTTGGGGGCACCTCCCTGATTAACATTCAGGGTTAAGCTGATTACAATTCTTTGATCATTCGTTAGGGCAAAATCCGGAATCTTATTTTGTTTTTGTCATTTTCAGTCATTTTCAAGTTTATATCGTGTTTATATTGTCCTACATTTCTATTCACATATACAGATATATTTAAATTGGTAAGTATAATGAAATAGTCAGAGTTTACCTAACATCTTTATAAACTTGTACAGTATTTATTCATTTAATAGTTTGAAGTTTTCAATCAATTACATTTTTAAATAGTCACATTCTTTGTTCAAACCTTTTAACTGAAGTTTTATGCTGCTGCTGATGTTGTCGTCGTTCAGAAGAACAATGAAAACTCCACAAAGCAAACCATCCAGCTCAAAGAACAAAATTTCATCAAAGTCATTCACCTGAGCTACAAATCTTCTCCACGAAATCAATCTTAAGTAACGTTTTTGTATATATCAATGAATTAAAACTTCTACAGATTTCAACGAAGATGGATGATGACTAACAGTGGAATCCAGTTACAAGTAAAGAATGTCATATAGGGCATATGAAGCCTATGAAACGTATACGAGAATTCTACATTTTTTTTATACAGTATCCATGATTATGTAGTAGTAATTATTGATTTGAATAATCTGAAAAATCAATCAAGTTGATAAATCGAATATAAATTCCCTCATTAGTAACATTTTCTGATTGTTGACCTATATGGAAAAACACCCGGAAATTCAATAAACACTAAATGACATACACACACACTCATATATATACATTTATACACGCACATTCATGAATGTATATACAAACACACACACGTGTACGCACGCACGCGTACTCTGTAACCATAGTTTTGAAAATCGGGTGTAACTAATTACACTGTATTGGTCAGACAATATGCCAACAACAACAACAACAAAAATGGGTAGTAAACTACTCTGATTCATATTGACCTAAATATTAAGAGTAAAATAGTTCGGTTAAAATAAAGCTAAATTGATTCAAATTGTGTTGTAAATAATCATTAATCATAGTTACTGTAGTTGAAAAATTGTTTCAATCATTCAGTGAATTGAGTTTTTTTTCTTCTTTCTTCTATTTTCATAACTATATAGTTAGTAACAACAAGGAAATATTGGTCTACTTTTTTAAAGATATGTCATGAATATAAGCAAAGATGGATAGTGGCTAGTAGTGGGATCTAGGACGCACGTTTCATCCCATTTTGGGACTTGTCAGCTGGATGTACCTGCATCTCAGAGTTGATGTTCACTCTTGGACTCGAACTCAGTACCGTTCGCTTCAAACGCCATCGCGTTATCCACTTAGCTACTGAGTCCTAGTAGCCACTTGTTTATGCGATGAGGTGAAGTTTTGATTCACTTGGTATTGTTTACTTAAATCTTCTCATTAATATTTAGGACTACAACTGATCAGTACGGTACTGAGTTCGAGTCCCAGAGTGAACATCAACTCTGAGATGCAGGTACATCCAGCTGACAAGTCCCAAACAGGACGAAACGCACGTTCTGGATTCCACTGCTAGCCACTATCCATCTTTGCTTTTAATGCTTGTAAATTAAGGCAATATTGAGGCATACGCACAGTATGCACATATGCCAATAAGAGACTGATCAATTTCAGTCCTAAAACATCAATGGGAAGATTCAAGTAAAACAATATCAAGTGATTATGTAATGAATAGTTTGGACTTGTTGATAGGTAATAATGTGACGGTTTTGAACATGTTTGAATGAATGTGGTTTATGCTATGGATGTCGATAGATATAAGTAGTATGTATCATCAATCGAAAGTGAAATGATTGACGTTGAAGGTTAAGAAGATCAAAGAAAAGAGAACAAGAGCAAAGTATGGTTGATTTGAAAACGAATGAACAATGAAGTCTGAGATGATTGATTGACATTTTACAAATGAAGTATTTATTGTATGGTTCACAGATTTAATGAAGATGTTCTGTCATTTTGTGTTCGGATACCTTTGGTTGTTCCCGTTTGCGTTCTCTTTCACTAGACTACCATTAAGAATATAAGTTTTTGTGGCGCTGAATCTGACACTAATTATATTGGATGAATGATTGTTATCGAACTAGATATATCATCAATCCTCGTATATAATTATCAGCTTAAATAAGTCAAATGCAAGAATACGTATATTATGTACAGTCATTGATCTGGACAAACAATCAAGGAGGCGGAGCGAAGAAAGAGAAGAGCAGAGAGAGGGAGAGAGAAAAGAGAAACTAAATGACATTCGGTGGAGAAGGTCAGTTAACCAACTCGACTTAACCAAGCTCTAATTGATATTTATAGTCACACAAAAGTAAGTTACAAACATGTGATGAGTAGGGTAAACAAAGCACACACGCACGCCTACATAAGGACAGTCAAGGTGTTGATAAGAAAATAATTATCAAGGTCAAAATGTAGTTTGAGGTGAATGGATAGGGTGGTTTGTACAGAAACTAGAATGAGTTATGAGGGCTCAACACGGTGCTATCCACTACAAAGTAATGGAATCCAGTGGTTACTGAACAGGTGTTTCTTTCTGGATTGAGACTTGTCAGTTGATAACATCTACCAGACAAGTCAGTACTTATCAAATCTTAAAGTATTGTGGTTAGTACAGTGCATTTAATGCTTGTCTAACCATAGACTACTCGTGTGTGTAATATTGAAAAGAACTAGAATAGGTTGGTGGACAGGCCTAGACACAAAATCAATCCACGAAGCCGATAAATGTATTCTAGATGTTTAGATTTGCATTTTGGTTTCTTATCTAGTCAGTTTTGATAAGTTAAACTGGTACAAATCTCTGACAGGTCTTAGGCAATTATCGAATAACTGGCTGATTGGAAATCTATTTTTCTTTTGCATTTTTAATGTCAATTAATTCTCGGCATCGTACACTTCTTATTCAACGTCATCGTAGAGTAACTGTTCAGGTTTACAGTTGTTCTTCAGTTGGTGTCAGTTTGGAATGAAAAGTCTATATTTGAATTTCATATAAAACCAACTTAATAATTTAAGAATTGTTTCACACTCATTTATGAATCATACCAGTAAACAAGTATCTTTTTATTTAACATCGTAAAATGAAATGACATAATTTCTTCTAACCAGCGTGATTAATTTGCAAAGATAAATAGTGGCTAGCAGTGGAATCCAGGACGCGCGTTTCGTCCAGTTTGGGACTCGTCAGCCGAATTTACATGCATCTCAGAGTTGATGTTCACTCTGGGACTCGAACTCAGTACCGTTCGCCTCAAACACCGTTGTCAATCTTTTTAGAAGCTGGTACTGTGTTAAGCCTACATAGGTTATTCTAGACAGTGGACAGGTCAATCTATTCATTCTTCTCAAAGCCACATTCTTTTTTGCAACTGTCACTTATTCACTTATTAATCCTGACTGTTTTTTATATGATCATGTGTATGCTAATTACATACCCTATTTATTATGTGTCTGTAACTTATTTTTGTTCGACTATAAATAACGTTTCACGCTTGGCTGAATGAAATTGGCTCACTTACCTTCTCCACTACGCGTCATTTTGTTTTGTTTTGCTTTCCGATCAACGATTGTACGAAAGATACGTGTTCAAAAATCTATTCACGTATTTGACTTATTCAATTCCGTTATTTATTAAGGCAATTTAAGTCAATGATTAACGACATGTATAATTCAATTCAGATCCCAGGTCACTAAATCTCAAATCTTCAGAGAACTAATACTACCTACGAGACTTGAACTAGGAACATCCATTGTTACAGTCTATGACATGACCATTAAGTTAATGTTCGAAATGTTACGTCACCTAGACTAGTGATCAGAAAGTATCTTGATCGATAGAATCTTATCACTAGTAATCAATCAGTATAAGCAGTTTACTATCAATTTTGAACTCAGATGAAACCATTAAATTAATCATAAGTATCTGAAATCAACTGTCAGAAAATAAAACTAATGACTAATATTATTGTTATTTAATTGTAATCAGTGAAACTTAGTGTATATACTGATGAATGTGAAGAGCTATTATCCATTGATCAATGCCATGACTTACTGTATAGTTTTCAATTTCTAAATAAGTCTCGAATAAATAACTTTAATCCCAATTCTAAACAATATCAGCGATTGTATTACAAATTGATTAGATTAATTTATCTGATATTGTTAACTTGTAATTTTTCCCATTGTTGTTTAGGAATGCAATTGATCCGTCTCTTGTTGGTATATGTACATCCTATGCGGATTGGCTCCATATTGCCTTAAATCACAAGCAATATAAACAAAGATAGATGGTGGCTAGCAGTGGAATCTAAGATGCGCGTTTTATTCCTGAGTAAACATCAACTATGGGATTCAGGTACATCCAGTTGACGAGTCCCAAATAGGACGAAACACGCGTTCTGGATTTCATTGCTAGCCACTATCCATCTTTGATTAGGTTATTGTTTACAATTTCACTTCAATGGATGGCCTCTTTGAGTTAACAGAAGTTTCAATTGTCATTTCTGTAGTATATTGTTTCACATCTTGTCAACTATTACGTAAGTAAAGTTTCTACTACTTAATTATCTTTTAATGAAAACGGCAAAAGTAGTGTATTAAATGAATTTTGGAATTTTTAAGGTATTCTGATGCTTATTTTATATACACTGTATCCTCCTTTCTAAAGCCGATATTGTATACAACAAATCCACAGATCGGTTGAAATTAGACATTAACATCGGATGCCGGCCCAGTGATCTAGACGTTAAGCGTTCACACACGAGACCGACAGATCCTGGGTTCCAGGTTTGAATCCCGCGAGCGAAGTCAAAGATGCGCATTATTGATTCGGCCGCCTAGTACTTCCAAGTGTTTCATGGTGATCTAGCTTAAATTGGCTCATAAATTCAACTATCAAATTGATAGATGATGCCATAGTCACTATTTGATGTAATATTTTCTGTTTCTTAAAGCTGTTTCATCTCTTATTATGCTAATTACATTTTTGTATCTGCCTTAGCTTGACTCCGAAAATGCTGTCTTATGATGATCTCATAGTTTTTTTATGACAGAGTGACCTCTACTTTGACATGTGATGTTACACAATTTCTCACAGATTCTTATCGTTAGTCACTTACTCATTCAGTCAGTCAGTCAGTCAGCTACAATGTACGACCGGGCACATATATGCATCGGTTCAGGTTGCCATACCGCATTAGCACAGCAAGATGAACACCGGATTCATAGGAGTGGTTAGGTCAAAGGTGGTAATATATAGGAGAAAGATTGCATATAAGGATACAGTACAGGAAGAAAGAATTAGTTAGTAGAAAGAAAGACAGGAAGTGATTTTAATCCCTTAGTTTAAGGGAAGATAGAGAGTGTATACACCGACGCCATTGTGATCGACTCTGAGCCATGTCACCAAGAGTCTCCAACCATTGGTTACGATAGTCGCACAGACCCCAACCAAGTAGTCTGCATCTATCAACATGGCTCAGACTACAAGTTAGTGACTTCAACCACTGATGCCAAGTTTTGGTTTGGCCACCCCTAACTTTCTTACAACCATCTCCAGCACCGGTTAGCATTGCACGTCGCGGTAATCGGTGTTCAGGCGTACGTAACACGTGGCCCAACCATCTCAGTCGATGAAGATTCACAACCTCACCAACTGATTTACCATCATTCCCTAATACCCTGCGTCTAACCTCACTGTCTCGTACCCGGTGATCCCACTAGATGCGAGCAATATTTCTGAGGCATCTGTGGTCAAATACTAGTAGCTTACGAGTGTCTTCTACTCCTAATGGCCATGTTTCGCTGCCGTAAATTAAAACAGAACGGACTGCCGCGCAGTATACTCGTCCCTTAATTGATAGGCGGATATCTCGCCTTCGCCACGGGTGACGTAAGTTAGCAAAAGCCAAGCGAGCTTTTCGAATCCGTGCTGAGATTTCGTCAGATACCAACCCATCAGGGCTGATCAGACTTCCAAGATAAGTGAAGTTGTCTACGCGTTCGACTACTTCACTCCCTATCCTTAGTTCAGGTGTTGACGCAGACCAGTCCTGAAGCAACAACTTGCATTTAGAGGGAGAGAAGTGCATTCCAAACATTCTGGCATTGTTGCTTAGTGCTACCAAAAGACTCTGCATTTTGTCAGCGTCTTCACAAAACAGGACTATATCATCTGCGTATTCTAAGTCGATAAGTGGACCTCCTGGATGGAGATCAATACCCGAGAGTTCAGTCGACGAGAGTGTTATTTCCATCAATAGGTCTATGATGAAGTTAAACAGAAATGGAGAAAGTGGACAGCCTTGACGAACACCACTTGAGGTTGCAAAAGCAGATGACAGTTCACCATAAGCTCACACTCGATTGGTGGTGTTCGAGTAAAGAGCCTTCACAAGGTTTATGTACTTCTGAGGTACGCCTTTCAGTGACAGACACTGCCACAGAATCTCACGGTCTACCGAGTCAAATGCTGCTTTCAAGTCAAGAAAGACCACCATTGTCGGATGCCGATAAGTATGCCTGTTCTAGAACCTGACGAATGGTGAATATGTGGTCGATGCAGCCACGACCAGGTTTCAAAGCCAGGCTGATTCTCTCGTGTTTGCAGTTCACGAGTCTTAGTTTAGCGTCTGATAATTATCGAGGCTTATATTTTAGATATTATATTAGTTAAACTAATCTCTCTTTGGTTGTCACAGGATGATTTTGACCCTTTCTTATATATTGGGACGATAAGTGATTGTGACCAGTGAGATGGGATAACGTCTAACTCCCAGATCTTAGCTAAAATATTAGTCAACCTAATCGCTAAAATTGGACCACCATCCTTAAAGACCTCTGGAGTCAATCCATCTGAAATAGTCTGACTTACACTTGACTTATTAATTCTAGTTTCTTTTATTAGTCTGTAGAGCTGTCTTGTGTTCCCTACAGCCACCGCCTTTTCCATCTCTTTTGCTTTCGTTGCCCACTACTGCTCACGGTTGTTCCTTAGGCTTTTGGTTGACCTAGATCTGATTTGTTTTCGCTCTTCATCGTGTTCAGAGCCTGATGAGATGAGCTTACGAGAATCCATCAGTGCAATAGACCTAGAGGAAATCCATTGGTTCTTTGTAACCCTGTGGTTTAAATCACTGATAGATGTCACCGCTGTTTCCACAGCTGTTTGTATAACTTTCCAAGTAACATCTGGGTCAGCTTCGTTTTCAGAACTACCTAACTGTGACCTCAGTTGTTCCTGGAACCTACTTCTCTTTACTCAATTAAGTTCCGATGGGTCTTTTTACTGTGGCTTTCACTTACTCATTATTAAAGGTCTAATCTTTAAATATCACTCTATCAACGTCCTTGTTTCTTTTCACGTTTTGTTTTTAGTTTCATTCCAATGAGGTATAAAATACATAAAGGATGATGTAGTTCATTGCCTTTAGGTATGTTTTATGTCGTTTCTGAACTTTATTCAGATTACTTATTCCAAATAAAATGTTCTGTTTCTAAGAAAGAAGGTTTTGTAGAGAGTATAGTAATTTAATAGTTGAGTTCATCAGTTGATATAAGCTAAATCGCCAAAAGAAACATAGAAGCATTAGACGAACGTTTCATCCTATTATAAAACTCCTCAGTAGCGCACATTCAAGATCTCGCTTGACGGAATCGAACCTCGGAACTTTGGTCACGCTCATGTACACTTTATTGTTGTTCTATAGTTCTAATTCAGTTCAATATACTTACATTTTTTGTCATCAATCATTTTATAGCAAACTACCAATCATTGTTCATTTGCCTCATTTAATGTTTATTTTTAGACGAATCATTCTTATTAATTAGATAGTTTTAAATCGCCCTCTTTTAGCTTTCGACCTTTTGATCTTTGCTCTTCTACAAGTGTTTATACTGAAGGAAACTGTATTAAATGAAACAGTAGACACACTAAACCTGAGCTTATACCTTTTTATTCAATTATAAACTATCGATTTTATATTTTCATAAACAGAAGAAAATATTAAAGATGTTTAAAATGTTTAAAAGAACATCATTCTAATCGATAGTATAATATTCATCAAGGTCAGGTTATTCAAAACATTGAACTGTTGAATATCCGTTGAGAATCATGCAGAATTATCCCTCAGTGATTATAAACTATATGTCAAAGTAATGTGCGTTCAGTTATTTTTTTAATGTGGATTGAATTGTTATCGATCAATAAGGTATATGACTACAAACATAAGAGTCACCGGGGAAACAGTGCACTTTAATAGACAAGCTGTCCTTTATTTATGTTTCTTCAGTAACCTTAACGTTACAGATCATATTCGTAGGATTTGAAATAAATAGCATAATAAAAGCTAAAATTAGATTGTTAGTTAGTGTATGAGCATTTCAACTCTACAATTAGTCCGATATTATATCAAACACCCTATTAGTAAAGAACATTTGTAATTCAAGTAGTCATGAAAACTTCACTGTCAAACCATTCAGTTCAGAGAATAAAACTCCACCAAAACCCTGTTGATAAACATATTGGTCATACTACTATGTGATGTTGAGATGGTAGAGAAGATTGGTAGTTCAGGTGGATAGTTTTTGATAGAGTTTTGTTCTCTTAGATAGATGGTTTGATCATGGAGCTTTCATCATCCTTTTGAACAACATTATCATCAGCACAAACTTCACGTAGAAATGAACTATCAACAAGATCAATAAGAATCAATCAACATCGAGGTCTACAGGACAAGCTGTGAACTATATGTGGAGAAATCCGAACTCTTCACTTCTAACTGAAGTTTATGCTGATGATGATGAAGTTTAGAAGAACGATGAAACCTCTACGATCAAACTATTCAGTTTAGAGAATAAAACTCCATCATACAATAACGGTAATCTGAACATTATTAAATCTGAAGAAGAAAAAAAGAAAAAAGAAAAGAAAAGAAAGATAATTCATTATATAAGTCGTATTGACAATTCAAGTGTATAACACTTAACTAATATATTTCTTTACATTCATTTAAATTACAATCAACGGTCATATACAACACAAGTTTTAAGTTCAAACTAGAAAAAAAAGTGGTAATTACTACTGTTTACTTAATTTAATAAAATTATTTTCCATATCTATTGAATGTTTATTTATTATTTTTTCGTTCGCTTTCTCCCTCTCCTTTTTTCCCTCGCTCACGCACGCTCGCTCGCTCCCTCTTCCTCTCGCTGGCTCGCTCGCTCGCTGTCTCTAGGGATAGTTCAAAAGTACGAAACCAATTAACATCAATCATGTTAACAAAATACATTCAATTTCTTGTCTTTCTATCTATCTATCTATCTCATTATCTATAAAATTGATGAGAAAATACTAAATTATTATACAATTTCATATTGTCTGTTGTATTGGTAGTTATGAGATTTCTCACTCGTTACTTTGAATAATTTATTAACTGTGAATAAATAAAATAGTTGAATTCATAAGTCGATTAAAGCTAAACTATAATTGAAAACGTGAAACCATTAGACCGCCGTTTCGTCCAATTGCAAGGCTCCTCAGAAATGGGCATTCACGATCCCACATGTAGGATTCGAACCAAGGACCTACCGATCTCTGACGCGAATGCTTAACCTCGAGCCCACTGAGCCGGTGTTAATGTCTAAATCCAATCAATCCACGATATTGCTCCACCATCTATCATTGTTTTCAATGAGTTACTATCTCACAACAGACCTGGTTGAACTCTACTGGTGATGGCTTCTCACTAGAACTTTGAGAAATACTTCTTGAAGTGAACATGAAACGACAAGACTCCTAATAATAAATAAAATGACAGTTCTTTTGGATTCTTATGTACATTCATCTATTCTAATGAATTTTATCTCAATGAACCATTTTGTGATTATATTAGATTTCTAACTAATAAAATACATCTAGTTATCAAGTAGAGAATGAATCTAAGACAATTAGCAGTTTTATGCACAAACACATCTATGGAACTCTGATTATATACCTTAATAGAATAATCGTTTACTATTATCTACAAAGTTAGATAAACTGATGAACAAAAGAGTATTGACTGATGATGTGAACAGAGAAACAAGAAGCTTTGACAAACTATGGTAGCCATTGTTGGGGGGACGTTAGTTCATTTCATTCAAAGCTTGTAAAACGGTAACATTTATTTATGCCCCTAGTCTATTCTACAAACCATAAGCTCTCGCTTAATGTATGATTCACTACAATAGCCCTCTTTATTCCAAAGCTACTGTAATTTAAACGTATTATTTTGTACTCTATTTCCTATGTTAATCTCCAGTTTTGGACATTATTGTATTTTCCTAGTTATTGTACGTTGTGGTCAGGTTAGTCATCTATTTATTCATGTATCTCTCTCTACACTGATCTGGAAATCGGTAACCAGATCAGAATTGAGAATAAATCGAGTAGTGTTCCAGTTGACTAGTCTTCTCTCTCACTCATGTGCTTGTCAGTCAATCAGATGATAGAATAGTTTTCTTCTTTCTACCCTACTTCGAACTCAGGCGTACTAGCCTCAAGGTTAAGCCGGTCAACCTATCGTGTCAAGGTGTTAATCTCTAGATTAGCCAAGTTATCGTGAGCACTAGAAGTGGGTCGACACATCAAGGACGTAACAATTGATAATCAGTACATATTAGAAGTGTTATCAATTCAATGGTTCCATTTGTATATAATTATTCCCTAAAAGAATTTATTCCATCGTTCATCTATTATGAACCTGAACTATATTAAGACTTGTTTGTTTCTGATTAAGCATTTTTATATTCATGATGTAAAGAGTTCTACTCTATACATTTCATCTAGATTACCTTTATTTTTTGTAGACTTTTAATCGATATTTCATATATTTAATCCGTTTATTGATAACATAGCATCTTTCTAACCTACCACAGATTATTCTATTTATGCTAATCAGGTATAAATAATATATTTTATAACTTATTGAACGATTTCTTTGAAGAAAAATGTTTCTATGGAAGGTTTGAAGGTTGAAAACAGCTTCTTGGAGACCAAACTTCATAGAGATCTTATATTAGTTGATATTCATTAGTAAGGTGTGTTTGATCTCTTGAAAAAAAACCGGTACTTACCATTGGGTATGAACCCGGAACAACCAGTTTCGCAGTTTTAGACATTATCATTAAGCCATTCTTCGTGTAGAAAAGAGATTTTTATCACCTCTTCATCATTTAGTAGTGATGAATGTTGTATTTGTCTAGTTTCATGGTGTTTCAATGTGGACGCTAGTCTAAGTGACTATGTAGTGAACGAAAACACAAGTGGGAACAATCGAATGTATTTGAACGTGAAATTACAGAATATCTTGGTAAAATCAGTGAACCACACAGTAGATACTTCATTTGTAAAATGTTCTCGTTCTATTTTATTTGATTCTTTTAGCTTTTCATCACCAGGCATTTCACTTTCGCTTGATGATACATACTACTTACATCTGTTAAGATCAGTAGCATATACCGTAACTCTATATCATGTCCATGATGTTTTGATGATGGATGGCTGAAATTAGCAGACTAGAAACTCTGGACTCAGTCTTCGTGCTAATCGGCATTCTTCGGTTAACTTAGTCAACGCCAACTGTTCAGCACTATAGGACTAGAAACGTATAACACAGATCAACAATCAGTGATAAATCTTTTTCAAAAACCCTTTTTAACTGAGTCTACCTTAACTTTTCTTAATGACCAGTAGAGGATTGTGTAGATTGTTGAGTTTTTAATTGAGATCATGGACTGATCAATGTTATACCACCATTATGGTTGGGCTTTTGTGCGCAAGACCGAAGGTCTTGGTCCGAGCCCTGAGTGTAGGATCGTGGATGTGCACTGCTGAGGAGTCCCATACTAGGAGGAAACAACCATCCGGTGTTTCCAGGTTTTCTGAATGACTAGATGGAATTTATTTAATTGTTTTAATATTTACCGGGAAATCAGTGTTTTTGTTGAACAACATTTATTTTAGTGATTAGCCTACAAACTGGTGTCAATCTATTATTAAGTTAGAATGTAATGATAATCGAAAAAGTGGGCATCATGTGAACTGTTATAATCTCAAATGAACGAAATAATAATCCAAATTAGAAATGGATATCGAAGCATAATCACAGTACAATGATGAAATTGAGTTAGTAAATATTCATAGAAACAAAGAGGCTAAGAAGTTAGTGTGAACTTCATTCAGCAAAGTGTAAAAATAATTCAAACAGATAACATGCAATTATGTTTCTACTTTACTATATATCAAATTCCTTGATTATGAGGAAGCGTTTGACAGTGTGGATAGGAGAACATTATGGAAACTTCTTCGACACTATGGAATGAGTAGATAAGAAAATCATCAATATCATAAGGAATTCATAGGACGGACAACACCGCAGAGTGGTGCATAGAGGACAGCTGACATATACACTCCAAGTGAGGAACAGAGTCAGAAAAGGCTACATACTCTCCCCCATTCTATCTCTTCTAATGGTTGACTCAGTTATGAAGACCTTGACATCTGATGGAAAGCACTGAATAAAATGGACAGCTCGCATGCAACTAGATGATTTAGACTTTTCAGATGACCTGGTCCGTCTATGTTATACACATCAACAAATTTAAGTCAAGACAATCAGTTTAGCAGATGCCTCTGCATCAAGGGGCCTCAACATACACAAGGGGGAAAACCATGGTGATCAAATACAACACGGAGAACAGCAATCCAATCACACTTGATGGAGTAACTGTGGAACAGTTGGAAAGTTTGACGTACCTGGTCAACAACATCATCATTAATGGACGTGGAGGAATGGATACAGACGTAAAGGCGAGGATTGGCAAAGCAAAGACAGCATTCCTACGGTTAAAGAACATATGGAACTCAAAACAACTGTCAACCAATATCAAAGTCATAATTTTCGATGTGAACGTTAACACAGTCCTATTGATGGAGATGAAACTTGGAGAACTAACATAACGGCCAACAAAAATGTGTAAGTATTTATAAACGATTGTCTATACAAGATACCCAATGTTCATTGCTGACCCGATACTATCAGTAAAATTACGGAAATCATCAAACTGAATCACGAGGCAAGCGCTAACTTGGAATCATGAAGGGAAACAGGAAAGAGAAAGCCCAAAGAACACACTGCACCAAAATTTGAAGCAAACATGGAAAGGATGAATAGCAACTGGAAAGGATTTTCGAGGACAGAGTTGGATGGAGAATGCTGGTGAGTGACCTATGATCCTCTACGACGTGTGGTAACAGGCATAAGTAAGTAAGAACGTAAATAGTGTACGAGTGTAAGGTCATCTGAAAATGGAGTTCAAAATATAGAAGGTTGAGTGAGGAAGCAATGAAGTCCTAAAATAGAATTTGAGACTGAGAGGCATAACCAGTCTGAATAATGTAATAGTTAAGCATTCAGTCAATAGTGAACATATCACTGACATTCCCCAATCCTTCAAACTATCAGCAAATAAGTAAAACACAGCGTCTCTCTGGTCTACCGAAGCAGTAGCAATAAGGAATTCCTATTTGACACGTGTGATTCGATTGATGCATGTTGTGTTGTATCGAAGACTCTTGCTTTTCCGTTTGTGTATATTGAAACGTAGTGCTGCTGAAGCTGCTGCTACACTAGTCGTCTTCTCTTCTATTTGTTGTCGTATTTGCGATAGAAGAGCCAAATCGTTTGAGAAATGAAGATCGTCCGGCTGAGTCCTAGCTATCCATTGTATCCCATGCTTCCACCCACCCCCAGATATTGACGAAAACACACACACACTATGGAAGTTTATTTTCCAGAGACTACTCATACAAATGATCAGATATTTTCTCATTTACAGAAAAAAACAAAAGTAATGTTGTTTTACCGTACAGTTTTTTCTTCAAATTTACATAGAACACAATGTATGATGATTCAATGACACAAATGTAAAATGGGAATTCATTTCAAGTTCAATTAAATCATTCATTTGATCAGTGATAGATTTGAATTGATTGAATGAATAAATTTGTAACACATCAATGAATTTATGAAATGATCATTTCAATTCATCTTTCATCTTTCATCAAATTATAATGATATAACTTCTTTTCTCTTTCTCTCACTCTCTCTCTCTCGCATACGTGTGTACTCTACTGAAATAGTAAGTAGTATGTTATGATTTGATAAAAGTGTAAATTTTATGCAAATTTCAAAGAAACAAACAAACAAGCTTTGTCTATGAATTTGTTTTATGTATAGTAGTCTAGTGACCTACGTTTATCAAGAGAACGCGATTGGTATAATAGAGACAATTATTATTACAACCAGTTGTACCAGGGATTGTTTTACTGTACTTGTTTGTTTAACTGTACTAAAAACATACATTTTTCCGTTGATTATGACTTTGTACGAATTCGATTATGCTCAGTAACCACACTTGTAACCTGGCACGATTTCGGTATTTTTTTGATACTACGAGATCTCCAACAAATACATTTTGACTACAGTCACAAACTGACTTCTGATATTTGGCCTACGGGGGAACTTATTGGTTAACTGGCACGTAGTCTTCCTGTAATGGTGATCATAATCAACCGCGACACGACGTCACACTACAGTAGAATGAATAAACTTTGGAAGAGATGGAATCTTTCATGTATCCGAGAAGCAACATTATCGATGAACAATAGAGGGTATGATGCAGATGTAAAGGCAAAGGATTGTTAAAGTAAGGACAGCATTTCTACAGTGAGATAACATATAGAATTTAAAACAACAATTAACTGATATGAAAGTCACAATCTCCAATAAGAACGTCGAGACAGTCCTACTGTATGGAGATGAATCTTCGAGAACTACCACAACCATCATCAGTACAAGTATTTATAAACGGTTGTCTAAGCAAGATACTCAGTGTCCGTTTGACAGATACCATCAGCAACAGTCTATTTTGGAGTGAACAAATCAGCTTCCACTTGAAGAGGTAATTAGGGAAAAACTTTGGAAGTAGATACGACATACATATAGGAAATCATCAAATTGAATCACGAGATAATCGCTAATTTGGAATCGTGAAGGAAAGCGGGAAAGAGGATGTTCGAAGAACACATTACGTCAGGAAATAGAAGCAGATATGGAAAGGATGAATAACAACTGGAAAGAGCTGAAAAGGATTGCACAAGACATGGTTTGATGGAAAATACTGGTGGGCGGCCTATGTTTCTCTACGACGTGAGGTATCAGGTATAAGTAAGTACTACATAAATGCATAACTCAGTGAATGATTTCAGGCAATTAGTAATAAAACTCTAGGAGATGGTTCTCAACTTTCTGATAATCGTCAAGAACATCTTAAGAGATTATTAACTTCATATTCATTTCAAATACATGTCACTCATTGGTATAATAATAGGCTTCATTAACCAGTTATTTGAACTGTTACTGATCAATAAATTACATAATGAAGTACGATGTACGTTTGCGTCTTTCTTGACAACTGCAAATCATATTCAAAAGCTTTCCTTCAAAAACCTAAACATTATTTTCATAGTTCTCAAATTCGATAATCAGTGAATACCTAACAAAGTTAATATTAAGATTACCAGTCAACGACTAATATTCATTAGGATTAAAATCTTTTCATTTCACCTTTTTCTTTATCATACAATTAACAATATGATTTAAGATGATTAAAAAGATCCGTATCTTAGATGAATGACGTTGACAGAGTTTTCTTCTCTAAGTTGGATGATTTAGTCATAAAGTTTTCATTGTTCTCTGTATGTAAAAGACAGATCTTTTGGCAGTTCAACAAAAATCCACATTATCCCGAGCTCCCAATTTTTGGGGAAATTCGACCCAGTTTGGGGAAGCCGCTATAGTGAACTTTGGGGAAATGGCACAAAATCCCTAATTTCCCCAGACCTGTGGGATTTCCCCAAATTTCCCCGGAATTCTCCAAAGTTCACCAAAATTTCCCCAAACCTGAAGCCTTTCTTGGGCTATTGCTGGTTTCAAGACAGAATAAAGGAGAACGGTTGGGCATGGAGTTGACGACCACTTCCCGTGGAAAATTAGCTCGCTAAAAAAACCTAACAAGAAAAAATATTTCAAACCATTTGAGCAGACGTAGCAGTAGCTGCAAAGAACAAGTAGTATCAACAAACTGTAAGGAAGGAAAACTCTTCAAGATACCGAAGAAGGGCGACCTCAGCGAGTGTGAGAACTACAGATGCATCACTCGTCTCTCACTATCAGGAAAAGTCTTCAGCAGGGTATTATTAAACAGAGTGAAGGACTCCGTAGGCGTCCAACTTCGAGAACAATAAGCTAGTTTCCGTAAGTATCGATCGTGTACAGACCAACTCGCGACATTACGGATCATTGTGGAACAATCAACTGAGTGGAATTCATCACTCTACATTAACTCTATTGACTACGAAGAAGCATTTGGTAGCGTGAACAGGACAATAATATGGAGGCTTCTTGGACACCACAGTGTGCCTCAGAAGATAGTCAAAATCATACAGAATTCATGTGATGGATAAAACTGCAAAATCGCGCATGTAGGACAATTGACAGATTCGTTCGAAGTAAAGAGCGGTGTCACGCAACATTGCTTACTCATACTCTTTCTCCTGATGATTTATTGGATCATGGAAACGTCAACATCTGGGGGGAGAAGTATGGGATACAATGGATAGCTAGGACTCAGCCGGACGATCTTCATTTCTCAAACGATTTGGCTCTTCTATCGCAAACACGACAACAAATAGAAGAGAAGACGACTAGTGTAGCAGCAGCTTCAGCAGCACTACGTTTCAATATACACAAGCGGAAAAGCAAGATTCTTCGATACAACACAACATGCATCAATCGAATCACACTTGTCGCAGGGGCTTTAAGAGATGTAAAGACCTTTGTATATCTGAGTTGCATCATTGATGAACACGGTGGAGTTGATGTAGATATGAAGACTCGGATCGGAAAAGTATGAGCAGAATATCCACAATCGGAGAATATCTGGAACTCAAAACAACTGTTTGTCAACCAACACCGAGTTCATAATTTTCAATACAAATGTCAAGAGAGAAGATACAAGTGTTTATCAACAGTTGTCTACACAAAATACTTCAGATCCGTTGGCCAGACACCATCAGTAACAACCTGTTGTGGGAGAGAACAAATGAGATTCAAGCTGAGCAATAATAAGTCGTGAAGAAGTGCTGAAAGTGGGTAGGACACATTGAGGAATGCAACGAATGTACTGTGTCACAAGGTAAGCCTCTCATGGAATCCCCAAGGCAAGATAATTGAGGAGAGTAAGACCGAAGAACACATTACACTGAGAAATGGAGACATATATTAGAAGAATGAACAAGAATTGGATAGAACTATAATGGAATGCGGAGTACAGAGTGGGTTGTAGAATGTTGTTCTGCGGCCTATTCTCCATTTGTATTAACAGGCGTGAGGAAGTATGTAATTAATGTTTTGGATTAAGTACATTTTATGTGAACAAAATTTCATTGAATGCTTTTCATGTGAATTACGTATTTACATTATTTAGTTAATGAGTGGCAATTAGTGTAAATGTTGTCCGCTCACGCCCTACCGTTCACTTTCCGTCATAGGGCACCTACTACAACCACTGTCAATCGCTAGAACACTTCACTCGATGTCACCTTCCCGTACCAATCCTTCCCAAGTAGCATCTCAGCTGCACTTCCGCGACGGCGTCCTCAGAACAGCACCCTCTCCTCATCCTGTTTGGCAGCGAAACCGAATGTAATGAACGAGAACACAAGCAGGGACAATCGAATCTATTTAAACAAAAAATTACTGAACATCTTAGTAAAATACGAGAACCAAACAGTAAATACTTCATTTGCAAAATGTTAATCAATTGTTTCGAACTTGACTGTTCCTCATGAAAATGTCAATCAATCGTCTCAGACTCCATTTTTCTTTCGTTTCCACACCAATTATTTTTTGTTCTCGTTCTATTTTCTTTGAATTTCTTAACCTTTTACCGCCAAGCACTTCACTTTTGCTTGACGAAACATACTACTTACATCTGTTAAGATCAGTAGTACACATCGCACTATCAGTGTTGTCCAGTCACTAGCTCTCTTAACAAATTCTCCCAACCAAATCGCATCATACCTACCAGACTGATGGACGTATTTGGCCAATAAAGTTTCACTGATTCCTGACCAAGTCATCTATCGGGCTTAATTATTTTTACGTTGGCTTGGTATTTGTGCCAACTGATCATTTTTCGTATTTCATTGAAAGGCATTTGGTCAGCAAACTTACGACCACGGTTATTTTATACAACTTTTAACATACAAGATTCCTCATCAGGTATAATCGGTTCTCGTTCCTCTCCAAAACAAACACCAAAGAAATAGATGCATCTCTATCTAATACTGGGTATTGCCAGAATCACAGTATCAAGGTTTGTCTCGTTCAAGAAAAGGATCAGTTAACATACAATGATATTACAGATATCTCTAATAATCGCAATCTTGTTTTAACGCTCACCACGACTGCAGACGCTCCAAAACTCTCTGATCACACCTGTAAATCATCTGAAAATTGCAAGAAACCTTGCAGCTTCCTCAACCTCAAGCAATATGCCACAAGCCATTCAGGAAACTGCCGGCATGTACTAACGGCAACGTTAGCCATTGTTCATAGCTGTCTGTCACACATCACACACCAGAGAAGTTGTTTCTTCTTCGAAGAGGCTCTATAAGACATGGAGCCTCTTGTTGAGAACTATCTTGAATTGATTGCGTTTGTCAGCATCTGGAGAGAAGGCTGTATTGAACTATTGTACGGCTTTTTTTCATAGTTGTCTAGCATATCGTTAGCCTCAGTTTCATCCTGGCCGCAATTATGTCGTGGTGATTTACAGCTATGTCATCTCTCCTGGTTCTCACGTCTTCTATCGACCTTCTAAATTTTTTAATGACGCAAATATGACCGATCTCGTTCTGATTAGTGTGGTCCGATTAGAACCGTGTAGCTTTGTGCATGTGTTTGTGTAGGAATATTATGCCACCTATAACGGGTTTCTTGAATGCACATAAATTTCAAATCTCCCAATATTCTCGTTGCATAGCATATCCAATTATGATTTTATGCGGATGCTTGGCTAAGAGACTCCAGGTGAAGTTTGTTCACTTAATCTAATGTGGTTGGTTTAAACTTCGAAGACTTACAAACATACTTATTTTGTGGATTTATTTACCTTAACAATTGCTTATTTATCTTCTGTCCAAACACAAAGTGTGTATGGAGAACAATGAAAACTGTAATTGCAGAATGGTGTAATGAAATGCATCCGCTATATATAATGTTTATAGGCAGTTGAATCTTCAGTCTTCTATATATAGTCTTAGCGACTCATCTGGAATCCTCAAGTCAAAGCTCATCATGGACTTCAGTCGAGATGATGTACTTAATACCTAAGACATGGAAAGTCAACAGGACCGGGTGAACTACATCCCGGAATCTCGAGACTAACTGCACAATATATTGCAATCCCACTGACTATGATATTCAGTATGTCACTTGATCAAGGTGAGTTACTTACCTACTGGAAGGATGCGATTGTCACTCCAATACATAAAACAGGGTCAAGACAACTTCCTTTAAACTACAGATCTGTTAGCCTCACCAGTGTTGTAGTTAAAATAATGCAAAGAATAGTCAAACAGATCATAATGAAATTCGTGGAAACTAGTAACTTGTTAACAGAAAACAGCGTATTTTCAGAAAAGGTTTATTCTGAACAACATATCTCCTTATAGCAGGGGAGCAATCAACAAAAGACTATGGACAATGGAAAATTAGTTGGCGTTGTCTACATAAACCTCGTCAAAGCATTTGATAAGGTGCGAACGAACAAAATTATAGAAACTATCCTACAATCAATTCAGATTATGGGTGATTTCGGTTAAGCCCTTCTAATAACTAACTTAACAGACGATGCTATTCGAACAGTAACAATTCGCGTGTTTCTTTGCACTATTATGATTACTGTCATATCTGCAAAACGTGTATGCTTGATCGCATGACAGACTTCAGCTCAAATGTTGACCACTTAAATATCGCTGGATGATTCGTTCTCTTCCCATGTATATATTTACGCGAATCCTATTATTAGGTTTTGCTTTGTCTTGCTGTTCTCTTATGCGATTTGACCATAAATTTGCCTCTGTATTCGCTCTCACACATATATTCGTCTCTCTGCTTCAATGGGCTCGATGTGCCGCGGGATTTATATACTAACTTTTACAAAGGTGATTGCTTAACGGAGCAAAGCCACTACAGGTTGCTCTTGAAGTTGTATAATCTTGGCATTGCCGGACCTCTCTTAAAATGGCTAATGAATTCCCTGGTAGGTCCTAGAAATAAAGTAAGAATGAATTTCAAATGCTCCACCTGGAAACCAGTACTTAGTAGAGTACCCTAGAGTTCTGTCCCAGGTCCTTTAGTTTTTATACTGTATGCAGGTGAACTCTCAGGCATAGCTGAGATCCCAATGCTGCTATACGCTGATAATCTGGCGAAAAATATCAGAAGCTGCAGATACATTCGAATTTCAGGCACTTAAATATTGTGTTTAGCCGGTCTAATAGGTGGATGCCCGTGGTCTGGTCTCACAAGGATCTTGGGATGACGGTGAGACCACCACACACTGATGGGAAGTTGCAGCTAATGGGCTTAGAACCCTATGGGCTTTAGGATGAATATTTTTCCTGCCGGTATGTAACCCCCCTTCTGTTGATAAAAGAAATCAGGCTAGTGGTGGATAGGTCTTTATTTAGTTTGTGGTACAGTCACAGTGGAGCTGCAGATTACCTATTCAAACACACAAAGCTTCTCAACGTTCAATATAAGATAATAGGAGATATAATGCTTATACGAAATAAGGAAGTGAATGAACACTTGAGCTTTATTGTTTTGATATATAATTATTTGTTTGTGGCCAACTCATAAGTAATCAACCTAAGTTGTTACACATTCACCAAGTCAGATATTACCATGTTCACTACAGTATACACAATCTTAGTGAGAAATAAGCTTCAGAACTGCCTACAGGTTGCGACCCTGTTTACAAGGTGAGTCGGATATCCTGGGAAAAGTACAGAGGGCAGCTACCCGTGCAATTCCAGAACTTCAGGGTTTACCATACAAAGCAGATTCAAAAGCCTCCTGTCTTTTCCAAACTGACACTTTCCTCTGTCCTACCAGAAGTTGAGAGGCGATCTGATTTTGATGTGTAGGCTTCCAAAAAATAATTTTTTGACTTATATATCCTATGTTCTCCTTGCCACTAGATCGGGACACCTCAGAGAACATAACAGGTAAGACAACCAAGAACGAATAAAATACTCGTGGCAGACAGGTTTTCACAACGAGTCATCAATTATTGGAACCTGTCACCCGAAGCAGTTGTGTCCGGACTTTCAATTGACCCACTGGCGAGAAAACTAGACACCTATAGAAGCTTACTAGAAGAGAGATAACATAGGCCGTAGGCCTTCTGTCCCTAATTTCTTTTCCTCTTTTATTGTTAACATACCTAGGTTCCTGCCTGGAGGATTTGGTGATCCCCTGCTACTAGACACGGAAGCCTGTTAAGCGAAAGCTTCTTCTATTCCGTCCACAACCATTTGAACCATTTGAACAGATCAGAATCCAAATATCTTTAAGAGGTCAGCAAAATACCTCATACTAGCCCTACTTTGTTCTGATTTCCGACCGTGATGATTTGTTTGGGATGCCATTGGTTGAAAGCTTCTATAATCAAAACTTTTCATCTCTTTCGAAACTTTTAAAACCAGCTTCAGACTTCGAAAAGGCGGATTCCGGTATTGTGCGCTACACAGTTTGGTGTTTGTCTACCTTCCTGGGTCGCTTAGGATGATAGGGTTTTTATCTACATTATAGTCGAGGAGATTTTGGCTTCACTCTCAAGAATTCATTTGCACTCAGAGACTGTCAACTTCCTCTTTTTTTTACAATAAGTTCGTCTACGGATAATGGTTACCAGGTAATAATCATATATATATCTAAGTATGATAACGAAGATCTTAGAAATTGGTAGTGTTTGTAAATATCGTTTTACATATGAGTGAAATGGATTTCCCTGAGTTCCTAGTTAAATAAGATAGGTCATTGTAGGGTCAGTGAAATGTCAGTAAGCCGTATGTCACTAGGCACCCAATCATTCGACATAGATCATCTACGCTGGTGATTTACATTATATTCAGTTCTAAGCTTTAAATAATTTAGGTTTAAAAACCCAGATATTATACCGTGGTATAGTATCCATACTTCCTTTTTCCGAGATTCAGATATTTTTTAGCTGTTACTTATATCACTCAAAATTCTTAGGTGAACGCTAACTAATCTATGGTTAACTGCTCAGACGTTTTCTCTAATAATTCCACCCCGTTTATATTTGATAAGACGAGCAAAAGTTGGTCGTAGTACACAATAACCCTCCTCTACATACATAAGATATGTTAACAACTTATAATGTCGCGATTGATTGTTCTGCATTCTAATAAAAGCTTAGATACATGTTCTGTTACTTGTACAGTTTCTCACCTTCCCGAAATCTTTTCAAGTGCTATTTTTGTCTTAATCTCTTATGTCAGATGTGTTAAGCAGTTTCACTGAATTAGGTCGAAACTTTGATGTTTTCCCAATTATGTGACTTAAGGGTCGGTATCAGACATAGTCTGTTTATCTATAACGTCGTTACGTAACCTGCTCTTTCATTTGCAGATTTTCAATGCCTGCTAAGTACATGGATCCGTCTAAAAGCCACATGAAGCTCATTTACTATGCAGTCTAATGAGGGCAGTAAATCATCTAGTCACACTCGTCCACTCTTTGGGAATGAATCTTCAAGACACTCATCTCATAATATGAATTCAAGGAAACATACACATTCTGTAGAATCGAGCAACTTACCACCACCTCCTCCACCTCCACCTCGGTATCCATTAAAAAATGACGGATTCTCCCCACGAACCGGATATATGGTAACCGGTACTCCTGCCGAGCAAACGCCAAAATCTCCACCAAGGACTTCTTCTCTAAGACCCAGGGGAATTCATTTAAAACGTGAGATTGGCTCAGACGATCTTTTACAACCCGTCACGTGTAAGTCTGTATTCATTTATAAGATTTACTACAATATTTCCTAATGGTAGGGAATCTGGAGAGAAGTTCACGTATTAACAAAGTATGACATCCGGGACTATTGTGCACTCTGAGATCCCCGAATTCTACCACTATGATAGGATTTTACTTTTTAATTGTTCGAAATTCCTACTGTTATCTACAAGATTAAAATGCGTTTATTAGTACCCCACCTTCAACTAACTATTGTTATTTTGTCCAATTGTCAGTACTGACTAAACAGGCTATTAGTTGAAACCGCAACACAATGTAATTTGTGTTTGATAGTTTTAGGTATTTGATAGGATGCTGTTTACACAAGTATCATGCTTGTTAACGAGCTTCTTGGTTGTCATGTTAAACGGTTTATTTAATAACAAATAACCCAGCACTGAAATTCCTTTTCAAACTCCTTCCACACCTTTGGACATATCACGGCAAAGTACACGTCTCTGTAATAGAATTATATAAGCTGGAGCACGTTAAAAAATAGCATTTATCAGTTTTTGAATACATTAACGGACCCTCTAAACTGACTTGGATTGAGGTCCGCACCTTTACGATCCTTTGATACAAAACGCGGGTTAGCTACTAGTTAGAACCCCTCTTTAGTAATACAAGTCTTGAAGAAATTCAATGATAAGCAGTCGTAACATTTCGGATCGTACTAACACCGGTCTTTATTCCACTATAATATCCAATTGTCCTTTAATTGATGTCAGTTTATAACTAAAACTATATGCAATCTACTGGATTTTCTATAATATAGTTTTTCTGCCTAATTTTCTTCAAAACCACAGCATCCTAACCTTTTTCCATTATATACCTCAGTGATTTTCTGCGTTGGATAGGATAAACAAAAAGTGAAATTATAGTTTATATTTTACGTGATACATTATTAGTGCTAGTAACTTCAATCAGTGATAACTAACATATGATTTAGCGCAAATGTACATCAGCCCAATTTGCCACATCATGTATGCTAGTGAGCTAAGTGTGATAGAATGTTATACCGGGTCTCATAATAATAGTATCAGTAGTAATAGAGAAGGCCAAACATAAGAGTATGGTTTGAAATTCTGTTAAAATTTGGAATATAGAAAGAATAAACCTATCTACCCACTGTGATCGATTTCAAGATTCGTTATTTGTTGCAATTCAGTCGCCTACTAGATTTCCAGCCTCTATGCATTTTTACAAGACTTACTGTGAAGTATTTTCTATTTTATGTTTTGTTGTGGCACATTTATGCTTGATTTTGTTAAATCCTTACCATTACAGTGTTTCTCTTCCAAGTGAGTTTCTGCTGTCCGTTAAATGGTTTATGTTGTGTCTTTTTATATAATGTATAAAAGAAAGATTGCATATTTCTTGTAATATTCATTGCTACTATTTTACTATACCCTTTTTCACTGTTGTATTTTTGTTGTTGTGAGATTTTCATATTCTATTTTCTTTGTCGATTGTAATAAACCAGTGTTATTTAAAACTTTTTGTAAGTAAGTATTCGTTAAACTATTTCTCAGCTCCTTTGAAATTGACTCATTTGATTGTTAGTTGAAGCAAGAAAAGTAATTTCCAATGTCATGGAATGAGTCGATAGTTGTCCCTATCTTCAAAAAGGGTTCACGTTGTTCCTGTAACAACTATCGGGAGATACGTCTACGTCCGATTGCATCCAAGGTATTGGCTTCCATCATACTTCCTAGGTTGTTCAAAACCCGAGAAAGATTGACTCGTGAGGAGTAGGCTGGTTTTCGTTCTGGTCGAGAATGTATTGATCATATCTTCACCCTCCGCCAAATGTTAGAACACCGTCATACTTATCAAAGGCCAACAATCGTAGTGTTTCTTGACATTAGGGCTGCCTTCGATTCGTTGGACAGGACTGTTCTCTGGGATTGTCCATTGAAGAAGGATGTACCTGAGAAGTTTATTAACATCTTAAAGGCCCTATATACAAACATCTCAGGCAGAGTGAGGGCATACAACCACTTTCCTCCATTGTTCCACTCAAGCAGTAGGGTTAGACAGGGTTGCCAAATCTCACCATTCCTCTTCAACTTTGCCATCGATGACATTCTGGAAACAGCTCTGATGAATGTAAGTAATGGTGGTGTGGATCTGTTGCCTGGAGAAAGACTTCTCGATCTTGAGTATGCGGATGATATTGTCTTACTGTGCGATAATGCCCAAGGCATGCAATCCGCACTTAATCAGTTGGCAATCAATGTTCGTAGGTATGGTATGTGCTTTGCACCTTCGAAGTGCAAAGTACTTCTACAAGACTGGCAGGATTGTAATCCTGTACTCACCCTGGATGGTGAGCAGATAGAAGTAGTCAAGAAGTTCGTGTGTCTGGGTAGCTACATAAGTGCTGGTGGTGGCGTGAGTGATGAGATCAATGCACGTATAGTGAGAGCCAGAGCGGCTTATGCCAATCTGGGCCATCTTTGGCGCCTTCGTGATGTTAGTCTGGCTGTAAATGGTCGGATCTACAACGCCTTGGTGAGAGAAATTTTATTCTATGCTTTGAAACCTGGCCTCTCCGAGTTAAGGACGTTAGACGACTCTGTGTTTGATCATCGTTGTCTTCGAAGGATTGCTGACATCCAGTGGCAACATCATGTTAGTAATGCAGAGGTTCGGCATCGTGTATTCGGGCACAGAGATGATAATTCAATCGATGTCACCATCTTGAAACACCGACTTCGGTGGCTTGGACATGTTCTCCGAATGTCGTCCCAGAGAATTCCGCGTCGTGCATTATTTGCCGACTCTGGAAGTGGTTGGAAGAAGCGGAGATGTGGTCAGTATATGACCTACGTTGTAGCTGACTGACTAACAGTATATGACATGGTGTCGTGGCATCAAGGTGAGCTGCAAATGACTGGCTTTTGTTGGTCCTTCACGACTCCCTGGTCGGGGTCCGAGAGATGGAAAGGAATTAAGAAGACATTATGGAAATCAAATTATGGGTGGCCCTGAAAAGGGCCTTTACTCGTTCCCGTTTTAGTTTGTAATGGCGCCACACATAGGACAGTGCACTGCTCGTACGTTCGGTGATGGGTCGTAGACACAGAAGGTATGAAACATTGCTTCACATTTACAGAAAACCCAACCAACCGCGTCACCAGTTTCACACGGCGGCTGCGCAAGATTACAGATGTCGCATAGTCGGTTCTCGTCATCCTCTTCTTCATTTTGGATGTCCCGTTCAGTTAACTCTTCGGAGTTAATAGAAATTACTTCCTCCTCATCGTTACTGAGCGTTTCATCCAAATCAACAATTCGTCGTTACATAAAGGGCAGTGCAACGTTAGTCAAGGTTGTTGAATGGGTGTATGAATGCTGTTCTCCATGCAAGTTCAACGGCGTTGTTGGTAGTCTACCGTGAACCATGAAGCCATGAAGTGAACTGCATTGTTCCTCAGACATTCGCCTGACTAACGCTATCACTGCATTCTTCATGCTCGGCTGACTCAATTGCATTGGAAAATAATTCTCAACTGCAATATGAGTCAGATAACCATCATAGTGTAACCACCTGTCACAAATTGACTGTACGTTCACATCAGTATTACTGTGTGTGCAGTAAGCCAATATGTGACGGCATGGTAATCCGTTTTCAATGAAGAATGGACACGAGCACCGGTTAGTATCGACGTGTACATAGTACGTCCTCGTGGCCTCCGTAGCCGTGAATAAATCTTCCGACAATACAGACTGCGTTATAGAAATGCGAAGGTGTCGCTTCAGTAGTTGACAGGCAGCTGGTGTCAGTCATTCCTGAAGTCGACGTACTTCCGGCTCCTCACCAATGTCGGCTTTCCTCCGACAATCCATTGAATATTTCTGTAATCTTGCTTCTATCCAATATCCAGTACGAAGCAGCACACTGAAAATGGATCTGAGCACCGGTGTTTTCCGATTAAGGTGATACATCTTCAACACTCGGTGACTTGTCTCCACGAAGTTCGTATTGTTTAGTTCAAACAAGGTTGATGGCGGTCGAAAAGCAGTGGACCAATTGTGTTTCCGTGGTAAAAGGTGGTCTCTGACGTATCTGCCAAACGTTCCGTCCGACATTTCGATTAACGAAAGTACGTTTTTAAAACTACAAAATCATGTTATGCAGATTTTGATTAACCTTTCAACCGTTCGAGTGAACATGAGGCGAAAGAACAGTTGTACAATTTCTGATCGCACCCTCTACATTTACGGTTAATGAGTTAATGTTAATAAACTGTACACTTACCCTCTTTATCACATTCCGAACAAGGTGTACGCGACACAGAATATGGTGGGCATTCGGATACACCTGTGTGATAGCAGCAGCTACTGCAGGTGAATCATCGGTCACAATACCTACCAGCTGTCGACTGTTGGTACACTGTTGGAAAAAACGCAGGAATGCAGAAATGAATGTTGACGTTTCGCGACTTAAAAAGGCAATGCAGATGGGTATTGCCTTAAAATTCATATCCAGGGCAACGACTTGATATAAATGAACGTTCTCATTATTCGTTTTGTACGTCCCATCAAAACCAATTACGTCACAAAAGTGACCGGCCAAATTCAATTGCTCAGCAGTCATGAAGAAGAAATACGATAGACAGTTCTCATCGTCCAATTCGTATTCGCGAAGCCCACCCAAGGATGTTATGTGAGCTTTCAATTTCCCGTAACCACCTATAATGTACATTATAAATTCGCAAATATGAGCAGTGGCCGCACAGCATCCGTTAACCTTCCTGGTAAGCAATTTGCGAATTTATAATGTACACTATAGGTGGTTACGGGAAATTGAAAGCTCACATAACATCCTTGGGTGGGCTTCGCGAATACGAATTGGACGATGAGAACTGTCTATCGTATTTCTTCTTCATGACTGCTGAGCAATTGAATTTGGCCGGTCACTTTTGTGACGTAATTGGTTTTGATGGGACGTACAAAACGAATAATGAGAACGTTCATTTATATCAAGTCGTTGCCCTGGATATGAATTTTAAGGCAATACCCATGTGCATTGCCTTTTTAAGTCGCGAAACGTCAACATTCATTTCTGCCTTCCTGCGTTTTTTCCAACAGTGTACCAACAGTCGACAGCTGGTAGGCATTGTGACCGATGATTCACCTGCAATAGCTGCTGCTATCACACAGGTGTATCCGAATGCCCACCATATTCTGTGTCGCGTACACCTTGTTCGGAATGTGATAAAGAGGGTAAGTGTACAGTTTATTAACATTAACTCATTAACCGTTATTGTAGAGGGTGCGATCAGAAATTGTACAACTGTTCTTTCGCCTCATGTTCACTCGAACGGTTGAAAGGTAAATCAAAATCTACATAACATGATTTTGTAGTTTTAACAACGTACTTTCGTTAATCGAAATGTCGGACGGAACGTTTGGCAGATACGTCAGAGACCACCTTCTACCACGGAAACACAATTGGTCCACTGCTTTTCGACCGCCATCCACTCTCTTTGAACTGAGCAATACTAACTTCGTCGAGACCAGTCACCGAGTCTTGAAGATGTATCACCTTAATCGAAAAACACCGGTTCTCAGATCCATTTTCAATGTGCTGCTTCGTACTGGATATTGGATGGAAGCAAGATTACATAAATATTCAATGGATTGTCGGAGGAAAGCCGATATTGGTGAGGAGCCGGAAGTACGTCGACTTCAGGAACGACTGACACCAGTTGCCTGTCAACTACTGAAGCGACACCTTCGCATTCCTATAACGCAGTCTGCATTGACGGAAGATTTATTCACCGCTATGGACGCCACGGGGACGTACTACGTACACGTCGATACTAGCCGGTGCTCGTGTCCATTCTTCATTGAAAACGGATTACCATGCCGTCACATATTGGCTTACTGCACACACAGTAACACCGATGTGAACGTACAGTCAATTTGTGACAGGTGGTTACACTATGATGGTTATCTGACTCATATTGCAGTTGAAAATTATTTCCCAATGCAATTGAGTCAGCCAAGCATGAAGAATGCAGTGATAGCGTTAATCAGGCGAATGTCGGAGGAACAATGCAGTTCACTTCATGACTTCATGGTTCACGGTAGACTACCAACAACGCCAGTAAACTTGCATGTAGAACAGCATTCATACACCCTTTCAAGAACCTCGACTAACGTAGCAGTGCCGTTTATACAACGACGAATTGTTGATTTGGATGAAACGCTCAGTAACGATGAGGAGGAAGTAATTTCTATTAACTCCGAAGAGTTAACTGAACGGGACATCGAAAATGAAGAAGAGGATGACGAGAATCGACTCTGCGACATCTGTAATCTTGCGCAGCCTCCGTGTGAAACCGGTGATGCGGTTGGTTGGGTTTTCTGTAAATGTGAAGCAATGTTTCATACCTTCTGTGTCTACGACCCATCACCGAACGTACGAGCAGTGCACTGTCCTATGTGTGGCGCCATTACAAACTAAAACGGGAACGAGTAAAGGCCCTTTTCAGGGCCACCCATAATTTGATTTCCATAATGTTTCTCAATTTCTTTTCATTAATGTCTACCGAATTTAGTTATGCCTTATAGAATAATCATTGCAAAGCCATTGTTGCTCATTTATTAGTAAACTATTTACCAACGTTCATTAGATATAGAGGTTTAGATAACTTAGACAACTTCTCGTTATCTGATGAAGAGTATGCTATGGAGTGTAAATTTACAGATATGTGGAGTCAACGTTAAATTACATTGAGATAGTGTGAATATTTCAGGTCAATGAGTGTAAACAAGATAATAATAATGTATATATATATATATATATATATATATATATATATATATATATATATATATACCAGAACAGGTCGGAGGTTACCCTTTAAACAAAATGTTTATTCACAGATTTCGAACACCTGATACTCCTAGATCATATTAATTTCAGAATTCATATAATTATTATTACGTAACCGATCTTATCATTATTAAATTCCATTAATCTTTAAAATTATCACATAATTTAGGAATCACTTCCTTTTGACCTCCGACCTCGTAGAATCACATTGTAGCACTTAACAATGATCATAAAATATTTGAAAATGAAAATTACTTTAGCGAACAATAGTTTTAAAATAACTTCATCATCACACTAAACAGTTACAAGGCCAAAAATAAGACATGGCATTAATGTAACAATGTACCAATGTTAACATTGGTACACATTTGCATCTGTTATGACGTATATATATACAAATTGTCATATTTGCAATTTCAAAAGGTCGTTACATAATGGTCTAGATGATTTGCAGTAAAGTGTTCAGTCACAATAAGTGGAATAGTGTTCTAGCAAAATTTAAAATGCAAAAATAATAATCACCATTATAAAGGTTTATTGATGCAGTTGACCTTATTCATATTGATACGTTGAATGTCGATAGATATTTGTTGAGTCAGTCAGACAACGTAGGTTTGTTCATTTACACTTCATGAAACTAATATTTCAAATGATTATCAAAATTGGTTACATTCGTAATGTCTAGATATAGTTCAGGTTTCATATTACGGCGGTGAACAATATTCACACATGACTGATTAAACACACTAGTTTTTATTACGACCAGAAAATTAATTTTAAAATACAGAACTACAAATAATTTACAAGTGAAAACAATAAACCGTGTTTCAATGGACTTTTAAAATTAACCGCATTGAAATCTAACCTTTTTCTAATTCTTATTAAGAATGACTATTTAAAAAATGAACCTTCATTAAATATTAAGTGCCTATTTAGGAAAAATTATTACTTCATCAAATGATGGTCTACGGTTGGTTCACCTGAATTATACATACTGCAATTAGTAATTTATCATGATGATTTATTGATATGTTGATTTCTTTTTCCCATGAACAGACCATTTGTGTTACTAAAAAACTTATGCACATACTTTAGTGATAATTTGTTTATTCATTGGGTATTCAACATTTGACTACCGACGTAATTCTGTAATCACAATTATCAAATATTCAAACCGGTTTTCAGTTCCTTTTTCCCAACACTTGCTTTTTATGTGTTACACATAAGTATCTTCTGGTAGAACGAGACGTAATTACATTAAAATCCATGCACGCAAGCAAAAGTATAAAAGTTCTATAATACCTTACCTAGCAAATATACTGTGACGAACAGGTTGTTACAATTAACCTAGCCAATAACTTACATTTTTAACATGTCTTTAATTTTAAAAGTTTGTACAGTTTTTTTTTAAAATTTCTTTTTGTATTTGCTACTGCCTTTTTGTTCGTTGTTCACTAAGTAACTTGTTGAAATACCCTGTGCTGAGAATTCTATATTGTACCAAAATATAATATTGAATAAAGCCATTAATAATAATAACTCGTGGCAAGATAACTAACGACTTCAATTAAAGGTTGACGTGAAATCACTTGATCGGAAAGCAAAAATTTATCCAAATACACATTCACTAACAGTAGGATTTCAGTTGGTGTTTTTTTTTTCTGAAACGTCTACATTCTTTTCAAGACTAAGATGACACAAAGAGATATATTCATTATCATTAAATTTCAAGTGTGAAAATGCAAATCCTGACATTCAATCAAAGCACTTGATGCTATTTCGATTTCAACTAAATCACATTGCAAAGATGAATAGTTTACGAATACAATTACAACATTATTAAAGGTGACAAAATTTTTATTCATTTTCACTTCAGTACACACTTGCAAAACAAGTACACCAATGAACGATCAATAAATTTTTCTTTCACACCCTACAATTTCTAAGAAACGGGTGGTAGAGAATGTTAATTGCCGGGCACTTAATGTCAACCCAAACAATGAAATAGTAGATTAGGTGGACTATTTTTTCAATGTGTATTACACTTGGTACTTTATACTTTGAGTAATATTTTCATATTAGTTTAAAATTTAGTCTTAGTTTCTTGATCGCTGAATTATAACTTCAGTTACAGATTAAAATTATGGGTACAGATCTCAATTATGAATTTTTCACCTTCTGGTAAATTAACTTCTTTCAATAGTGAAAAACTTTAAACACTAATGCCAATCCTTATTCTAGTCATTCTTAGTCTTTTTTTCTTTAATCTTCTATTGTTAAAAATTGAATAAATAATCTCCAACTTCAATTTTAGTTGTGTTCTTTTTCAAGGTATTCTTGTGATAAATCGATTCTGTGATTGTTTAATTTCTCTATTGTGTGTAGTTATACATTGTTCATTTTGTTTTTGTCAGACGGATCTGCAGAATGTCAAATCCTGAAAAAACCTCAGATCATTACATCTTGCAGCAATAATGCAAACAGTGAAAACAATTTCCACTTGTTGATCGTCCTGTTCGACCGTTTAATTTATCTAATGATAATAATAATTTTACGACGACTGTTACTGCTGTTACAACAAAAACAACAGCGACTTCTGTTAACAATCACGAAAAATCGTCAAAACTATTGGAATGAGTAAAAATAAAGTGGATAGTTTATGTCATGCAGATCCTAGAAGTACACCACTATTATCACGTTTATTGGCGCCAGGTTTTGCTACTTCAGTAGTTAGTTCAACAAATAGTCCACCGAGTTCAATCCAACGAAAAGGAAGTGATCAAAGTTATACATCATCAGAAAATGATCGAAGTTCTGGCCTTTTAAGTTCTCCAAATCCGCAAGTTTTATTACCTGAAACAAAAAGACAAGGAATTGAATTTGGTTTGACCAATTCTAGTAAATTTTCAAAAATGAATCATGAGACTAGTTCTTGGGTAATTAATAAATAACTATTATATATTATCCATTAGCTAAAGTACCTCTTGTACTACATACAATTTAGTTTTCTTTGAAAAAAAATTTGCATTCAGATGTCCCACAATAGTAGTATTTCTCGACCTTAAGGCAGCATTCTACTCTGTTGATCGTGAGGTTCTGTGGCAGTGTTTGTCACTGAAAGGAGTACCAAAGAAGTACATTAACATTATACAGGCTCTTTACTCGAACACAACTGTGCGAGTGAGAATTGATTACCTCAAGTGGTGTTCGTCAGGGCTGTCCACTTTTTCCATTCTTGTTTAACTTTTTCATTGACGTACTTTTGGAGATAACACTTTCCTCATCTAAATTTCCAGGGGTTGAACTTCTACCAAGCTCGACTAGCTTTTGCCAACTTGTGTCATTTATGGCGTAGGTAAGATATCCGTGTATCAACAAGAGGAAGTGTTTACTGCGCAGCAGTTCGTTCCGTCCTACTTTATGGCCGGTAATAGTAGAGGATATTCGTAGGTTACTAGTATTTGACCATAGGTGTCTTCGAAACATCGCTCGTATATCCTAGAATCATGGCGTAAGTAATGCAATTGTTGGGAAACGGGTACTACGTAAGGACGGTGAATCAATTGATGAAGTGGTGAAACTTCATCAGTTGAGATGTCTGGAACATGGGTTACGTATGCCCAACCGCCGAATGCCTTGTGATGTTTTATGGTGTAGAAGTAGGTTGTAAGAAAGCTAGGGGCGGCCAGACCAAAACATGGCACAAGTCAATGAAGTCACAGACAAGTGGACTGAACCATGTTTGTAGGTGTAGACTACCTGGTTTGGATCCGCGAGATGATAGCAACCGGTGGTTATAGACCTTGAATGACATGGCTCAAAATCGTTTGCAATGGCGTAGGTGCATGCACTCTTTGTGTTTTCCCAAATTCTAATCTTTTGAATTCTTCATGTCCCTTAACTTGTTCTCTGTCCAAATTTATTTCACTGTTTTATACTCTTTGAATAACATCTTCAAACCCTAATGTTTCCGATCACTGCTTATACTCTTACTACCTCTACCACTATGGGATTTGAATTGACAACTGCATCTCTGTACTAATGTGGTATGGCAACTGGAACTGATATACGTACGTACGAAGTTCTACGTTGTTGCTGACTGACTGATACTATTAAAGCAACATTAGAAAAGTTTCTATAAACATCAACCAACAGAATAATTATAAGACATCTCATTAATAGCTAAAATAACCAATCACATGAGAATACGCTTGATACTGTTTACTCTCTTGACTCCATTTATTATGATTGTAAATCAAGACAAGAGCTTTAGTTTGACGGTAATTCGTGATGCGCAGTGATACTACCTAGCGAATCGCATCAAAGGTAACTACAAAGCACTAATCTTTTTTAATGTGTTCTATTCTCTGGGCTAGATGATATTCTCGCGAAATTTTCTTGACATCATCAGCACACAATTCAATAAGAAATGAATCATCTGAATCTCTACACAATGGACTAGTAGCTTGTTCATAGATGTTGTCCATATATGTGTTACAGTTGTTTGCATATTTTTGTTTTGATTGTTTTCACCTCTGATCTGATCTTGGACTTCGATGATGATTTTGTCGAGTAAGACCGAACCAGGGGTCGAACTCATCCTTTTTAAACCTCACGTCAAAAGTTTAATCTTCAGATCACTAAAACCTAACGCTCATAATTCAAGTACCCTACAGGTTTTATCCATCATTATTTTCAAATATATGAGTCATATATTTTTGGCAACGTTTGAACAATAGTTTCATCCTAAAAACCACTTCAGTTTAAAAAATTATACATAAAAACAAAATCTAAAGGTCCCGAATTAAATATCCATAGTGAATTAATGTTATAACATTAGTAATTAGCAATTTAATCGTATGTTCTTATCCAGGTAACTAATAATAAAATCTAACCTGGTAGTAAATTTCCCTCAGCTTTTTCGATGCAATGCGAACTCCAACTATTTAAAACGTTTGAATACATTATATTGTCTAAATATTTACTAACGATCATTACTTTATTTATAACACAGATTCTCGGGGTCAATTAGGGACTGAAAATCCCTTCATACCAAATGCTCTAATACACACAAGGTCAGGAAAGTTGCTTTCTCTTTTACATTTTTCCTATTCAGTGACACGTTAATAACCCTTTTCTTAAGACGTTCAATCCGATAAGTGTCCCCATATAAGCAAGTGAGTGAAAGCAGTCTTTCGAGGTTTTTTTTTTTAAAAAAAACTGTAGACCACTAGTTCATATGTATTGCGATTTCTTGAAACAACGTATGTCATATATACTAACCTATTGTGGTCACAAGGCAACATGGAATTCGATTTACTACTAATAAATTACTTTATTCTACAATTTACACGACTTAGTGTTCTCATCTTTTGTATAAATTTATTAGAATTCTCCATCATCTTCTACCAATGTACAATCAATCAATTGTGAATGGCGTGAATCAATCAATTGGCCTAGTAAATCAGAAACACCAATTATTCAGTCTAATAAAAATCAATCACCTAATTTTCAACCATCTCCTGATAGCCAATGTTGGCGTACAATGACATCTATTCAGAGGAAAAATGATAACATGTTACCTCGTCGATCATCCTCAAACACATGTTCATCAGCTACACAAGATGAAATGGAATCCAGTATTGATTCACCAGGAATTTTTAATCGAGTAAGTGTTGCTATGTTGTCTTTTTGTTATTTTCAGAAGGGGTATGTGGAGATTTTAGTAATTTCAATAGTTGAAATCATGAGTCAATAGAAGCACTGGATGGCCGTTTCATCCTAGCGCTCGCGCAAGACTGACAGTTCCTGGGTTCGAATCCCGCGGGGGGCGGGGTCACGGATGCGCACTGCTGAGGAGTCCCATACTAGGACGAGACGGCCGTCCAGTGCTTCCAAGTTTCCCATGGTGATCTAGCTTCGATTGACTCATGATTTCAGCTATTGAAGTATTTATTTGCTATAATTCAATTGTGTAGTAATCATTGGATACAATGAACCACTCCTAAATTCCAGCAAGAATTGTTAGAGAATGGAAATATATTCGAATATTCCGAAAAAAATAGTAGATACAGCGGTTAGAAATATTGAAATTTATATAGAAGTTGTATATGAATCTTCATCCCCCAGCGCTGATTAGTTGAAAAGTGGATCGATCTACGTATGTGGACTTTATCAATAAATACGAGCACTAAGAAATGACAAATAATAAAATTCAACTGACTCAACGTTACACCACAGTCAACAGTAATGTCAACAAATTTCCGAGATGATGATTTTCTACATTTTCACCAAAGTTGAAAAACCAAGTAAAACAATAAGCTTAGATACTCTGTGTTTCTAAGTAAGTAATAAAAACAGTCGCAGTCGTTACCCAAACCAATGGGAACGCCACCATGAGTAGGGGAGTGTCCAAATAAATAGCAGTGAACTGGTCTTGATATTTGGTGATCTCATTCGTAAAAAGAATGGGAAATCTTTTTATAATAACCACTATAGTATCCAGTTTGAGTAACACAGTCTGTGAATTCTTACGGTTGATACTTCTTCCGCACTTAACTGAAGTTCAAGAACACCAACTCATTCAAATTGCAGAGCGTCTCAGATGCGATGAAAGTGTGATCACCAGCGATTCACTCTTCATCAGTTTTCAAGATATACTGGTTATTTCCATTGACCTTAATAACTCTTTACCTTATTGATCGATAAGTTTCTGGGCGTCGTCTGACAGTAAACAACCTTTTGAATGCATATATTTTACTGCTAAAGACACGCTATTCATGTTCTTGAAGTCACATAAGGTTTTGTAAACAAGTTTGTTACCAAGTAATGTTTGGAAGTAACATTCACTTTTTATATCTACTGGCATGATTCTACCTCAGTCTTATCGAAGACACACTTGTGGAAGTAGTGCTGCTTATAACCGGTTTTTCTGGCACTGACTTTTCACCTGGATACGGCCTGATCGATAGATACATAGATAATGTAGTCCTTTTGGGCGAAAGACTGGATAGGCTCGAAATTGTCAACATATCTAGTAAAAATCTGACAATTTTTGGTAAATTTAGGAACTTTTGAATACAAAAAAGGTACTTTAGTAGTCAGTAATCAAAATTCATTTAAGAATCGAAAGATGGCTGATCATGTAGACCTCCTTATTTAATAATTTCTATCAGTCTTGACTTGCTATGTGTATTCTCAAGAGTATCATCTACAGCACAAACTCACTGTGTATAATACTGTAGTGCTGCGGGACGTTCTGGTCCTCCATGCATTCAGCACAGTTTTACACATAATAAATCAATTGATATGGTTGTCAAGTTGTACAGACTATGGTGAGTGATAAATATATTACTACATCGACTACCAATTATTCCAATCTCGTCCTGATTGAAATTTAACAAGCAGAGCTATGACTTGGCGGTTAAGATGTTCATCTTTCAACCACTAGATTTTAAGTTCAAATCCCACTCCTGTTACTCCATTTTCAGCTCCTGGTGCGTATCACTAACCTTCATACAAACAGCGTAGCTCATATCTGTATCCATACACAAACATTAAATTTGCAAATAAGTCACAGTGTGTATTATCATTAAACAAATTGATCAGAATTTCGATTTATGAAGTCAATCGATAGATACCAAGTTGTCCCATCTAAGAAAATGTAAACATCCTCATTGAAGTTTATAAGAGATGTTAAAATGTTGATAATGTTTGTATCAATGTTTTGTATATTTCTTGATAATATGTGTGTATGTGACTACTTTCAAATGTAAATCTATGTATTCTTGTAGATAAGAATAAATTCTTTTTTTAAGGGTCGATGTGATCTTGAATCCAATGATCAAAATAAAATATATGAGAAAACTGTGAGTTTTCAACAAATGCCTCTAGTTCCGGTGATGCAGATGATGGTGTTGGTGCGAACGATGATGATGGTGATAATGATCACGCTGTGCATCAAACACCACCGAATGACGAAGAAATTGAATCAAACACTCGTAGCGATGGGCAAGATGATGATGATGACGTTGGTGGTGGTGGCGGTGGTTGTGGTGATAATGATGATGATGTTGATGTAGATGATAACATGGACAGTGATCATGATAGAACCCTTCCAGGTGAGAATGATAAAACTGGCAACCACTTTAATAATAACGATAGTAATAATTCAGTGAAAATAATGATGATACATCGTTCATCACATTCTTATGTAAATGAATCTCAAGAATTGTTTGCAGTGCATGAAGAACAGGAAAGACGTCGACAACAGCAACAAGATAATGAACATTGTCATCATCATCAGTCAAATGAAGACAAACACTTGCCTTTTAATTACACAAACTCTGGACAAAAAGTAACACCCCAATTAGTTTTACCGCATTCGTCACAGGAACCATGTGATTTCGAGGAAGATTGTCCTGATTATTGTAAGTAAACTAAAATTACAGTTTTTTATGTAATAAAGATGAACCTTGTAAAGTATCAGTAGCCCTCATGCATAAAGTTAAGTCCATAAATTCATACCAATTAAATGAGTTACATTATCACACGGCATTTTCATGGTAATTTGCTCCAAATGGACCTTAGCGTTCCTTGTTCGTAATCCATCATTAAAAGTGTACTTGAACTCGACACTGTTCTCTCCTCATTTGCTTCATATCTCTCACTGTGCTGGTTAGAAGTATGTCAACTTGAACGGAGATACGTATACCTCAGATCATATATTGAACATAACTGACTGACTTGCTAAATCATAAACTTATCACCTGTTATTTCATGCATCACAAACTGTTGGCTACCAGGTTGTCGATTCACGTTAATCTATTTTTTGAACAACAGATGTTAGTTTTGTAATTAGTGTTCTGAATAATTTTCCTGATTTTCATTAAAGAAAGCTCACAGCTGACATCAAGATACTACATGGAACTGATTATTTCGACTAGGTTTCTAAGAAATTTCTTTACAATATTAAATTACTTCATCACAACTTCAGTCATCACTTTTATATCGACAATAATGGAGTTTATCAAGTCATTATTTCAGATAGTTAAATAGAATATATGTTACTTAATAGACAGATTCTAGTAGGGAAATTCTAAACTACATTGAAATACATTTCTACAGTTATTTATTTATTTAAACACATAAACATTGGTACAAAGAGGCACGTTGTAGCTGACTGACTGACTGACAAAGAGGCACCGAATATACATGCGACACAAATCATTCGATTTGTGTGAAGGCTAGAATACAACCCGGGTGCCCAAACCGAAGCACGTGCTTTTCTTAGGGAGCCACATCTGGAGCCTTCGAAATAAAGGCCTACTCTACAAGGCAGTGGAGCAAAGTAAGTGGATGCAGTCCCATGCTAGTCAATGACCAACGAGTAGTTCATACACCATTTATTCCTTCAGGATCCCGGAGCCTATGTGAAGCATTGGTTTGGAATAAGGGTTTTCCAACTCCTCTAGGTGGACTCTCTGTGTCCACCGACCCGGTTAAAGCTCCGGACATTCGCTTTTCGTCCTATCAGTTTATTAAAAAACAGTAATGCCACGAGAAGGCAGTGAGTAGTACTTCTCTGGAAGTGGTTTTATCCACGTGGTCATGTGAGAGCATTTGGAGAGAGAAAACTGACTCTCTCCACTCTCGGCCATAGCAGGGCATTTCTAGAGAATGAATATTGATCTCAGAATTGAATAGAAATTCAGAAATAAATGTTACTGAATAAGAAATAATTGAAGTTATCTGGTTAGTGAGAGATGTACAACTGTGTCTTTTTGGACATATCTATTTGGTTGCAACTTCTTAATAATGATGTCATCTATGTGATGTACTAAATTTGAGATTATTCAAGTAATGATTATTTTGAATCATGGTATAACAGAACAGTAATTAACGTCAATTCTTTTTCAGAGTGAATGGCGTATATCTATCAATCGTTTATTTGTTAAATGACTTTCAATCCTTTTTACTTTTATGTTCAAAATGTTGTATGTAAACATGTTATTTTGTTAGACGAAAGAAAAACCTATTCCATTGAATAGTTATTTTAACTTCTGATATCAGATTAATTGAGAGCATACGTTGATAATTCGATCTCGTCAGCGGTTGTCCACTTCACATTATCCTCTAATGAATATTTTATTCGGTCATTTTAATGAATCGAAAATTCATCCATAAAATCTTAACTCATAACAGTATTTCATCATCTGAATTGTTTGGTTTTTACGTTAAGAAATGTTAGAAAATAGATTTTTTTTTTCTTTAAAAAATGGTTTATTGCATTCAGTTTCGAATTGTATGACGCTCCAGTTAATATCTAACATTCGTCTAAAGTAGCTTCATAGTCTGCAAGATAAACGTGAATCTTTAAATCATGACAGTTACATGTTATGAGATTGTCCCACATTTAACCTATTCATTTTTATTGGTAATCTGGTGTTTACAATTGTTTTTCAATCTACTGAGTTTTGTTTATTTTTTTCTCATTTAGCTAACCAGATAATTCAAGAAACAGGTAATATAAATACGCAAGATATAATCCAACCACCTTTACCGCCTCCTCCACCACCACCTTATAAAATTCCCGATCATCTTCAACCAACTGATGAATCCTCATTTTTCATGAATAATCCTTGGGTACCATCAAATTATCATTTATATCCATATTCACAATTACCTCATCATCCACCGCATCTATTACATAATCATTTTCATCAAGACAAATTATTCCCTGTTAATAGTCAATATGATGCTAAACGTTTTGTTGTACCTAATCCTATTGTTTTGCCTAAATCACCGGTATGGCCAGTATTTGAAAATCCAAATAATCTACTTTATATGAAACAAAATAATTATCCACCAGAATCATTATCTATGCCTTATCCAGGTGGTCCCATATCAAAACGTGCAATATGTCCACAAAATAAAGAAGAATTTTCAAGAATTATGAAAAATGATTGTAAGTGATTTGTTGTTTGTTTGTTTGTCATTAATTTTTCACCATCATTGTCATTTCATGGCATTTTTATCGTTTTATTTTCAAATTGTACCTTTGTGTTTGTGTTTTTAATGAAGTGTGTTACTTACTTACACCTGTTACTTCACGTCATGGAGGAGGAGCATAGGTCGCTCACTAGCATTCTCCATCCAACCCTGTCTTGAGCAATCGTTTCCAGTTGCTATTCATTCTTTTTATATCTGCTTCCAATTCCCGACGTAGTGTATTCTTTGACTTTCCTTTTTTTTTGTTTCCTTTCAGGATTCTAAGTTAACGCTTGCCTCGTGAATCAGTTTGATGGTTTACTCAATGTGTGTTCTATACACTTCCAACAGTGAAGCGTGTACTCAACGGAAACTGATGTTTCAGTGATGCTATTAGATATGATTACTGAGAAAAATCTAAGTAAAGAAAACATTTCTAGGGTCTAGAAATCTGTTATTAATTGACACTAATCCACTTCTACTGCGTATCATTATGCTTAGAGTAGTAGTATTGTGATGTATGCTACATAAGTAGTATATGGAACGCCTAACAACAGAAGGTTAGGAAAATCAAATCGAAGAGAACGGGGACAGAGTAATTGTTTTGGAAATGAAGGAAAAACTAAGTTTGAGGCAATTGATGGACATTTTGTAAATGAAGTACTGAACGTATAGTTTTCACAATTTACTAAATAACTCTGTAATTTCGTACTACAATTCCTTTGGTTGTCTCCATCTAACTTCTTTTTGCTTACGGTATTAGTTATTATTCCTGTTAATTATTTCTGTTGTTTCGAACTAATGTTGATCAGAACGTGCAATACTACTACCACCAGTCTTAAAATTATTTGGAGTTAAGTGTGAAAACGCCAATAACTAAAATGTTTTAGGAAATCATCAATATTCGTTTCTATAAACTGATTCTGAATATTTAAAAGAGATTTGTTCAACTGTACTATTCAATTAAAAACAACACTAAACCTTATTTTAAATAATCAATATACTGTTTATTTTTCTTGATAGTTATACCACCATTAACATCTGTTTCTTCACAAGCGCTTGGATTTCCAATCCGCTGGTGTTATCGTGGTTTGTATATGTTGCCTCGTTTCTCAGCAACATCTGCCACAAGCAATCATCTACCAGTATCATGTTGTACAGCAACTGCTTTTGTTCTGACAACGACCACATCTCATATTTGCTCTTTGGCATATGAATACAATCCATACAATCGAAATAATAATCAGCATCAACCTTTAATCATGAGCAATTATCAATCAGAATTACCATTAGGCAATGGTCCTGTCATTGGACAATTTACAGAGCCTGAATTATTTCCTTCTTCTATGAAATCGGAATCCATTAATCAAAATACTAGCCAGATGGATTTTACCAGTCTACTTAAGGAAAATCAACAATTAAAACAACGCCTTATAGATATCAATGTTAGACTTCAATATGTAGATGAGGTAGGCAGGCAGAGATCATTATCATCATACCATGTTATTCATAGTAATATTATCATGTTTAAAGTTTTCGCTCTTTATTTATTATTAATTGATTAGTAAAATTGGATTTTCAATTATTTTTTTCTTGTTGTTGGCAAATTCATTGAAGTTTTGAATTACTGACAAATAAAAGTAATTATCAGTGTAGGGTTATGGAGATTGTGGAGTTTCAATTGGTATCATGAATCGATCATTCAAGACCTGAAAGCACTGGACTTCGGTTTCGTCCTAGTATAGAACCGTTGGATCCCGGCTCAATGGTCTAGAGGTGAAATGCTCGTGCTATGTAGAAGGTCCGGTGTGCGGGATTGTGGATGCACATTGCTAAGGAGTTTCATACTAGGACGAAACGGCCGTCAACTGTTTCCTGGTTTTCAATGGTAGTCTAACATTGATCGGTTCATGATCTCAATTAAAATAGAAGTAAATTATTTTCAGTTTTATGGTTGTCAATATATTTCGAAAATATGACAGTTGTTTCAATCGATTTTAACTGAATTGGAACAAAAATGAAACCGTTTGTAATTTATGTCAAAATAGGTGAATTTAAAAAATCGAAATTTTCAGCTTACATCTAAACTAAATTGCCATGAACTTATCACACTGAAAATTTACTCAAACAAGAAATTCCAGCGGTACACACTTATCATCGCATCGTTTCAGTTAATGAATCCAAGTAGATTTTTAATTCATAATATTACACTTTTAATCTCTATGATTTTTGTGAACATATACAAAAATGAATCACACTGGGTTAAAGCTCGGATCATAATGCGTACAATGACTAAACTACTCACTAATGTCCACCTTCAAGAGTTAGTCTCTGAGGTTCTGATGAGAAACCGTGATCGATGGGAGCTCAACCATATAATGAGTGATGGAACACTGATGACAATAAATAATGACCCCTTCTGTATCGTGAATATAAATTGTGTAATTGATACTTATTCTGCGTCATGTCAACTAACATTGATCGCTGATCGTGGTTAACGCAAAGACCTTAATTATGAAAAATGACTGGTTGAATTAGAAGAGATAAGAAATAACAGGTCATTTATAATTTGCTTCAGTCTATCGTATAAGATAGTAAATGGAAGTATATATTAGACTGTAATGTTCATGCTTGTATAAATTTCTTTGGAACATTAGAAGTTCGCTTTCTTGAAATGAATGCTAATCACTTCGGTTTTGCGCAATAGACTGACCAACTATTGAAAACAGTATTTCTCTACTCTTTTTCTTTCTAAATATCTAAATAAGAATTCTGACCTTTGCTCTTCTGTTTCAATCCCCTCGTCAGCTTGAATGGCACGTACAACAATTAAGTCATCTGGTCGAGTCGATGATTTTGTCTCATCAACGTCAGTGTGAATTAGACTATCAGTTGCAAATTTATTCACCAATATCTGCTCCTGTCTGCGACGTTGGTGGTGGTGATTTTCAGCGCTTCAAAATACCCCCAAATTCTTCCTCGTCATCATCATCGCCATTTGGATTAAACAACGATCATCAATGTTCTACACATCACTTCCACAATATGCCAGCAAATCCTGGAAGTTTGCCTGTAATGCCGACAAATATGTCAAGTTGTAGGACTCATCCATGTACAGCACAAAATATAACTAGACGAGTAACACAACCTAATATCATGTCTACACGTTTCTATGGTCCATGTGTAAAGCAGACAATGCAATCGGAAAAAATTGAGGTATGTATGCAATATACATATACACACAGATTTGGTTTATGATCTGTCAGTCACAACGTAGAACCTGGTAAATTATTTTATTTATTTATTTTAACACAGATATCGGTACAAGGAGGCACCAAACACATATGCGCCACACAAATCTCATTCGATATGTGTGAGGGCTGTGATACTGCCCGGGTGCCCAAACCGAAGCAGGTGGTTTTCTTAGGGGGCCACTCTCCGAGCCTTCAACCTGAAGGTCTGATCCACAAGGCAGTGGAGCATCGTAAGGAGATGCAGTCCCATTGCGGCCGGTGACCAACAATTGGTTCATACGCCATTTGTTCCCTCAGGATACTGGAGCCCATGTGCACGATTGGTTTGGGATCCGGTTAAAGCGCCGGACATTCGCTTTTCGTCCTCTCAATTTCGTAAACAACACTCCCACCACGAGAAGGCAGTGAGTGGCGAGTAAATATGTACATCAGTTCAAGTTGCCATGGTCTATTAGCACAGGGAAATGAAATTATCATGGCAAATCTCAGAGTAGTAAAGGTAATAACAGTATAAGTGGTTATAGAAAAGAATAGAGGTTTAAGATGCAATTTACAAACATATAAATTAGTGAAGCAAAAAAATTATGTGGGCTTCAGGATCTAGGGGAAGATGAAGAATGGATAAAATAATATATCTTTTAACAATAATATTCATTTTACTCACTCACCCATATACTTTCAAATTGTTTTGGGTGAGGATGACCCAGTTTTGAGATAAATTACATCATAATATTTTTACGACTGATTGTCACACGATCATCACTACTGGAAGCTTGTAATTTGTCACTTTATCTGTATACCACTCAATTGTAATAGATTTCCAAATCTAGTCACTCCGGAATAGTTTCAAGCGAATATCAAACAACTATTCAATAATCCTTAATTTCTAGTAGGTTATCCAGTCATCGTATCATGTGTAAGGAAATCAGTTAACACCCTCCATAAACTTTGACTTTTATGATACAATCAATACGAATTAATTCTTCGAAGTTCATTTACTTTTGATCTTTAAAAGATGTATACATATATTCTCTTAATTCTATTATTGTTTTAGCAACGTATACCTATGTTGAATTCCACTAAGCGTTCTCTACATCCTCATTTAGTGGGATCTATGGATCCACGTACCGTTTCTTTAGATCGTGCATCACAACCGAGAAATTCCTGTACAACATTTCCTATTATGGAATGTAATTGTATACGATGTCCATTGCATGAAACATTCGCATTACCACATTCCAAAGAACATGCATACGTGAATACAATAGCAAAAGATGGTGTATTTTCTACACCTAATGTCTCTATGATAATTCCAAATAGTCCATGCTTTTCACCTAATTATCGTCGACGTCGTTTTACAATGCGAGCAACAGCGGCACAATTTCCTCCTTCATTTGATAATGAATCTCACTTATTACTACATTCCAATGTACCACCACAGTGTTGTTCCCCACCGCCCCGATTGCCACCTCCAGTGTCTACTTCAATTTTTACTTCTAATAAACCGATATCTAATCCTACTATTAAGATAACTGACGAAAATAAAAGTGAGTTGATCATATAATTCGCTAAGTTTTGATCATCTACAAATATGATAACAAAAACAAGTAATAAATTGAGTTCGTGAACTGATTTAAGTTAGACCAACATTGAAAACCTGGAAGTACTGTCGGCCGTTTCACTGTAGTATGGAACTTCTTAGCAGTGCCCATCCACGATCTCACATGCGGGAGTCGAACCCAGAACCTTCAGTTGTGCGCTAACGCTTGACCCTCAGAACACTGATAAAATCTAAACATTAACACCGTTGGACGCGTACTCAGCGGTCTAGAGGTTAAGTGTTTATTAACGAGACAGATCGTCCTGGTCTTCATTTCCCCTGCAGGGTCGTGGTTACGACTGTTGAAGAGTTCTGAAACGACCATTCAGTGCTTCCAAATCTTCAGTGGTGGTCTAATTTAGATCGGTTTGTGATTTCAATGAAATTCAACAATCTCCATATTCCCTACTTACAATAAATTAAGTACTTGACTATATTGATTCCAGGAAGGTTTTTTTTAACTTCCAAAAAAGCCTCAAATAGTCTATTTTGTGTTAATAACTAGTTGTTCTAACATGTAAAGAAGTCCGCAACAACTTATTTTCAGTTCATTTCTCACTGACGTTTGATTTTGTCTGTTTAGTTGTAAGAAAATTACATTAGGATTACTACTGGCTTTTATTCTGAGTCATATTAGGTAACTTAACCCACTGGGCTCCACATCTGTAGAATCTCAACTTGAGACCCGTGATGGAATGACAGCTGTCAGTGCTGTACACTTTTCTTCCATATCACGGAAGTATATAATTTAACTTCGATCTTCAGTCAATAGATAACGTCAGCTTTAGAACTGTTAAAATCATGACTCAATCATGTACACACCTATTGTTCTATTGTAGCTTATCACTTCTTAGCGAATGTTCATCGATGATGATCAACCCTAGGAACTCTTAAATTTCATAGTAAGTATAATACCCCTATATCATTTTTAAGTTTAGTCAATGCTGGATATAGAGTGTTATTCCTATCTAACGTCGTCCAGCACCTTCGATTATTTCAATTAATTGTTGTGTCTCTAAGGCTATTACAGTTTTAGCATGGTTTACAATTATTTTTTCTAAAGTTCAAATAATCGAGATTATGAATTTATAGAGTTTACTAGACATGTGATGAAACCAATGTAGAAAGAAAGACTTACTTACTTACTTACTTACTTACGCCTGTTACTCCTCGTGAAGGAGCATAGGCCACTCACCAGCATTCTCCATCCAACCCTGTCCTGGGCAATCCTTTCCAGCTCCGTCCAGTTGTAATTCATCCTTTTCATATCTGCTTCTATAATCCGACGCAATGTGTTCTTTGGCCTTCCTCTTTTTCGCTTCCCTTCAGGGTTCCAAGTTAGGGCTTGCCTCGTGATGCAGTTTGACGATTTGCGTAATGTATGTCCTATCCATTTCCATCGTCTTTTCCTGATTTCTTCTTCAGCTGGAAGTTGGTTTGTTCTCTCCCACAGAAGGCTATTGCTGATGGTATCCGGCCAGTGGATGTTGAGTATCTTGCGTAGACAGCTATTTATAAATACTTGTACTTTCTTGATTGTGGTTGTTGTAGTTCTCCAAGTTTCAGCTCCATACAGTAGAACTGCCTTGACGTTCGTATTGAAGATTCTCACTTTGATATTGGTTGAAAGTTGTTTTGAGTTCCAGTTAGAAGAAAGAAAGACAGATACAAAATATAACATTTTTTGGTTGTTGAATAAATTTGTAAACTAAATACTACTACAACTGTTAGTTTTGGATGATTGTTAACCTTTAGTATTATTGAAAACATTCTTTGTATAGTCTTTTGTTCATTCTAATCTCGGGTTCATTATCCAGATGATAATGACTGTTGACAACATCCATCCTTTGCACACGATTTCACTAAAGTAGTTATAATTTGGAAAATTCTGTGCAAAAATCGTTCTATTGTAGGTGACACCTAATCAAATAGATGATGCACCTACTAGAAAAAGTTCATACAAACTTTAGTTTTTCCTGAAAGTGTCATTAGTGCTGAATCATAGTTTCTACAAGCTTAATATTGGACTTGATTTCTATAAAGTTCCAGGGATGTTTTGAACGTTAGAAATGGAGATTAGACATGTGCTTCAGTATAAATTGGGTATATTTTATAGGGATAAGTTCTTATGTTTAATGTATGGTAATAGTCTAAATGTATACTCATAACTCAATTAATTTACTGATGTTTCCATAATCAGTGAGCGATATGCCACTTGTGGTTGACTCATTTTCCTATTGTAATATCTTTGGCATATTCGTTCCCCTATCATATTTTTAGTATCGCATCAATTTACAAAAGAATATAATGTTGATCCTAATCGCTCGTTAAAGATACGTCATTTCTAACTTTCCGATGTTTTCATACTTGTCCTACTAAATAGTTGTTTATTTTTATACTAGGCACTAATTGAGCTATACTTGTATTTAAAAGAGAGTTTTAACTGTTATCCTACTTCAAGAACATAAATTATCCAAGTATCTGACGAGAGAATCATCTTAAACGTTTAACTTATTAAAAAGGGATCTAATCGAGCGCTTTTAGAGATATATGGGCAGTTGTTACTTCTCAGTCGCTCACACCATGGAAGGATACTTTTTATTCAGGTACTTGAAAAGCGGCATTAGTTCAACTTTCATCTACAAACTTACAGGTTCAAACCATGCTCGGCACTCACACTTAGAGTGTGACTACTCGAGCTACGCTAATCTCTACCTGGTAAATGGGTCAGTACTTAGAAACGCGAAGGTGAACTTGGGTTGGAAATGGTCGTAACGATCATGTAGTTTGACGGCAGTACTCAAGCGGCAATTGATTGAGACCAGTCACACATGAAGTCTTTGTTACTAGTTCTTGATGTTTTAGCCCCTTAATTATATCACCTTACCCTCAGCCTCAAAAATCCACAGGGTAAGATATGCTATTTTTAATAATGACCTTGGTGAACCTATTCTGTTGTGAAAGGACGGCGGCACTGCAGATACTAGTCGGTTGTAAGAAATACCTTACTCCTGTCACATCCTAGTAGGACTTCCCTCTCGAACCTTAAGTTGTTGTCTTTAGTAGGATTCCAGCAAATATAGTTCGGTTGGACCGTCACGGAAGATGAATCTGACCTTCATATTAAGGCAACAGTCATGGTCTGTAGTATCGATTCGCAAATCCATTATCATTTATTTATATACTTCATCGATGATACATATTATTGTTGAATTCGTATACTTCGTTCTACTGTCCACAGTTGCTAATGTATCATCGAAACATGGTAATTCAGTGTCAAGGGATTCAATTCAACCACCAGCCAATATTACAAATACCAAACATAAGAACACTCGACCGACAGGTCTTAATTTTATGACAGAAAAATCTGAAATATTAGATGATAGTCAAATGTTATTAAAACATTTATCACCGAATAATGAATTTCAATGTGTCAATGGTTGTACAGTAGTAGTGACTACCACTTGTCAGTTAACTCATTGTTATCCATTATGTATTATTGATCGTACTCTAACTATAAATGAAACAAATGGTCATCATAATAAAAATGAAAATCAAACGGATGTTGATGTTATGATAACGAATAATGATAATAATATGTCAACAATAGTCACGTTAACATCTATAACATCGACGACCATCATGACAACAACATCAGCAACCACATGTGCTTCTGTAAGTTCTATTTCAACTAATCATCATGGTCAACATCAACAGTTTAAAGAAAAATCTTTTTAACCAAACCTAAATGTGCACTTCCTAGTAGAATAAACAAAAAAACATCTGCTAATTCAACTGTAGTACAACAACAAGAACTCACCATGATTGATGATGAGTCAACTAATAAACGTGTAAAACAATCCTCATTGACAAACCGTTCTAATACATTAGCAAAAAAGAAATATAATAACAATAAAAACACAAATATACACAACAAATCAATAATTACTAATCAACCATCTAATAAGAAAGTAAGTTTAATGAATTAATCTTATATATATATATATATATATATATATATATATATATATATATATATATATATATATATATATATATATATATATATATAAGGATCTTTTTCCGTTGTGTATGTTGAGGCCTACTACTGTTATATTGCCTGTAATAACCTGCATTTGTTGCTGTGTATGGATTAGCGAAGCTAGTTCATTTATGAAGTTCAAATCTTCTAGTTGCATCAAAGCTGTCCATTATATTCCGTGCTTCCCCTAAGATCTGAAGGTTTTCACAATCATTAGAAGAAAGATGGATTACAAAGCCTTGTCTGACACCGGTCTTAACGTGGAATGACTCTGTCAGCTGTCTTCCATGCACGATTTTGCAGTGTAGTCCATCATATAAATTCAGTATGATATTCACTATTTTCTCAGGTACACCATAATGTCTAAGAAGGTTCCATAAGATTCTCTTATCCACACTGTTAAATGCTTTATCATAGTCAAGAAAGTTGGTGTATAGTAACGAATTCCATTCAATTAATTGTTTAATCATGATCTGCAGTATCACTATTTGGTCTGTATGACCACAACCAGATCGTGATCTGAAGCTATGTCAGCTCCTTTCTTTGTTCTTACGTCTTACATTGACTTTCTGAGTATTTTATTGATGGAAATCTGATTGACCTGGTTCTTTGTAATGTGATTTAGCGTGATCCATATGTATGTGTTTGTGGAGGAATATTGTGCCGACTATAACCAATTAGTTGAATACACATTAGTCAGTAACAACGTAGAACTTCGTACGTACGTACATCAGTTCCAGTTGCCATACCACATTAGTACAGAGATGCAGTTGTCAATTCAAATCCCGTAGTGGTAGAGGTAGTAAGAGTATAAGCAGTGATCGGAAACATTAGGGTTTGAAGATGTTATTCAAAGAGTATAAAACAGTGAAATAAATTTGGACAGAGAACAAGTTAAGGGACATGAAGAATTCAGAAGATTAGAATTTGGGAAAACACAAAGAGTGCATGCACCTACGCCATTGCAAACGATTTTGAGCCATGTTATTCACGGTCTGTAACCATCAGTTGCTATCATCTCGCGGATCCAAAACAGGTAGTCTATACCTACCAACGTGGCTCAGTCCACTTGTCAGTGACTTCATGCATTTGTGCCATGTTTTGGTCTGACCGCCCCTAGCTTTCTTCCAACCTACTCCTACACCGTAAAACATCGCACGTCGAGGCAGTCGGTGGGCATACGTAATACGTGTCACAGACATCTCAACTTCATCATTTTATTCGCCATCCTTACGTAGTACCTGTTTCCCAACGATTGCATTACTTACTGCATGATTCTAGGATATACGAGCGATGTTTCGAAGACAACTATTGTCAAATACTAGTATATTTCTCTCACCATTTTATCTCCTTCCTACCAATTCATGTTATCGCATGATATCTTCATATCTAATGTCATCCATTCCAGCTTTGATGTTTAGGTCCCCCATCAGGATAGTCAGTCCCTCCCCTGAGCACTTCACTATGATCGATTGCAGCCTGTCGTAAAACTTATCTTTATCGTCGTCGTTGCTATCATTGGTGGGTGTATAACACAGGATAACATTCATTGTGATTTCCATGAGATTCCTGTTCTACAGATGCTCGTTGTGCTTTCTGAGACATCGTCAATGCAAATTCTTTTTTGTGTGAAGTATTCTCTTCTTCATGACCAGAGTACAATAGCTCTTTCCCTATGCTAATCTCTTCTGTCCAGCCTAGGTCCAATGGGTTTCACTTATTCTGAACACCACCAAGTTGTGTCTCCTTATTTCCTCAACTATTTGACTAGTCGTTCCGGCTTCGTAAATTGTCGAGACATTCCATGTACCCGCGTTAATTACAGGTCTAGTTGTTAGAAGGGACATTGGGATCGTGATTTTCGAAAAATCTCAGGTTTCTCCATGAGGCGTAATAGTTCTTGTAAATGAAGATCGTTCAACTTGGAGGACAGAGTTTCAATGGGTCAAATGATTTTTTCTGATTAGCGATTTGTCAGCAAATTTGTTTTCTACGAGATAGAGTTGATGACTCCAGGCCTAACCCTTTTCTTTTATCGAGGTTTTTAATCGCCCCGTTACCTATCCTATCGTATGCCCTTATAGTTGTTCCATTCAGAACCGTTTCGGCTTGTTGGAATAATTTTAATGCTTAGTTATACTGTATTCTTTATTCTGTCAATTGTTCAATAAACTTAGGCAGAACGAAAACTAATTATGTGCATAATTTATATTTTATTTTCACAGCCAAAACCTACCGCTTCATCTTCACATGAAAATAAAATGTCAGATAATCAAGACGCAGATTATAGCGGTAGTTATGAAGGTGTTTCAAATTCGAATTCTTCTCATTCTCAGTCGTCTGGAGCGTCAAGTTTAGAACCAGATTCAACATTATCTGAAAGTTTATCCCCTACAAAACATCATTATACTTTTAAACATTCCATATCAGATCAGAAAGATACACCTAATAATAATAGTAGTAACAGTATACATAACCAATCGTCTAAAGTGTTCATCATTCCTGAAATGTGTTGTTCACCACGATATACATCGCCTAGTGAAATAAAGAATTCTTCAAATTCATCTGTTGTATTTAAAGATTCCAATTCTATATCATCCACTTCTATGCATACTTGTTCGAGTAGTCCAGTTTGCACAGTCAATTCATGTAATATTGTTCTGTCAGATGTACGATTATCATCCCCTCTTCAAGCTACATCATCTTTCAATTCCATTAATAATAGTAATAATAATAATAGTAATAGTAATATTAACATCCCTAGTGTTCATGTCAATAGTTCAACTTCTTTTACACCTTGTCATTCAGCGAATCTTAATTCAATTACATTTTCACCACCTATTAGTGGTCATAATTTTAACAAAAAATCTCATCTAATTCCAATAACTACCCAATTTATTGAATCACATCTACCATCACCTTCAAATTATACAATTGGAAAAAATCATACTAGTGGATTATTTAATCATAATAATCAAACATTTACATCAAATATTTATAATCCAAATCGTTCATTAATGAATATTAGGCCTAGTTTATTAACTGTTCCACAGAAACCATCTCTTCAGGTACGTTTTGCACCTCCTATTCGTGTAAACCCATATAGTAATAATAATAGTAATACTATTAGTACTACTAATAGTAATAAAAGAATATTGTTTAATTCATCATTAGGAAGTCCAATTTTCAATCATTCAAATGTAAATCAAAGTTCTACAATTGATAGTATTGTATCACCAAATCTATTACGTAAACAATATTATTATTATGAATAATAATAATAATAATAATAATAATAATAATAATAATAAGAAGAAGAAGAAGAAGAAGAAAGTTATTACACTTTTCCTTTTCATTCAATTCTCTTATTTATTATTAATGAATTAATTATTTGTAAATTAATTATTTCAATGATGTAATCAAATCTCCTTACCTCATTAGTTATGTATGTAATTTATCTAAGTGTTATTGGTGTATTATTATAAAAATATAATTTTAATTAGTTTCACAATGAATCTTACTTATTTATACCTATTACCCTCAATGGAGCATAGGCTGCTAACCAGCATTGTTTAACACACTCTGTCCTAGACCTTCCTTTCATTCTTTGACAAAATGTGTTCTCTGGTCTTCTTCTTCTCCTCATTTAGCCTTGAGGATTCCATGTGTGAAGGCTTGTCTTGTGACGTAGTTGACTGAATCATTCAACTTTTTATTATTATTATTATTATTGTTCTTATTCATTTTGAATTGGTACACTGTTATACAAACAAATAAACAACTGATGGTGATGCTTCTGATGATGATAATTGTGTAATTGTAAAATAAATAAATTATGTAACATTTAATTTAGTTTTGTTGTTTCATGTATTTTAACCTACAAACAAATCTTGTTTCATTGTTATCGTTCTTGTTGTTGTTGTTGTTATTATTATTATTATTTACCCGTCTTAAATACTGTTCAATTTCTCTTTTCTTTCATTCAATTATTGATTGTTTCTTTTGGTATTCATCTGTTTATTTGTTTTTGTCTTTCATATTCTTTTCGTTGTTTATTTTCTCTCTTATTTTTATTAGTTCTAATAATTATTATTCAAATGTAAACAATATGAGTTCACTATTTAACTAATCAAATCAATATGCATTTATTAGTAAACATCAAGCTTAGTGATTAGATCTCTTTTCAATGAATTTTTTTTCCATGTTAAAGTACTAGTTCTGTAACAGCTTATAAACAAAAAATAACCATAATGATGCAATCAATAGATTTTAGTACTAGATTACGTAATATGAATAATAACAATAGACAAGTAAGTATATATATATATATATATATATATATATATATACAGAAGTATATGCTGTACGCTTATATTGTGTTTTTTTCCCTTTCAAATTGAATGCATTTATCTCGGCTTTTTTTTTATTTGTTTATTTCTTTGTATTTTCATTGCATTTATTTATCTTTGTTTGTTTGTTTCTCTGTTTCTGTTTCTATGGTTAAGTGCAATAAACTGTTATTTACATGTTCTTAAATTTTTATTGTTACTATCCACTCCCACTTCTGTCGGTGTATTTAGTTCTATTATTATTATTGTTGTCATATTATGAATCAATTTGTTTTCTGTTAATTTCTATAATTTTTTTTTCCTGAGTGAGGGGGGGGGATGATACTAATTATTATATTATGCTATACCAGTGTTGTACAAGATTATTTATTATTATGACTGTTGTTTTATAGATTAATTACAGTTAATCATAACTAATCTTTCTGTTGATCTATCATTTATTAATAAAGCTTTAAATAATCCCGTTGAACAAAAAAAAAGTAATAACTATTAAGATTCGTTAGATGATAAGTTGTTGATATTTGAAACGAAAATGGTATTGAGTTCGAGTCTCAGTGGGACACAGGTGTATTCAGTCGATGGGTCACAAATATGATAAAGTATGCATTGTATACTGAGATGGTGGAGAAGATTTGTAGCTCAGGTGGATGATTTTGGTGGAGAACAAAACTCCACCAAAATGCATCGTATACTCTACTTCTTGACACAGTTCATCTATTTTATAAAATTTTAGTAAATAAAGCACACATGACTACATCATAGAAGGTAGATCTTGTATAATTTAATTTGATTTAAAAAAAATTCAGTGATGTGTTATTAACTCCTGCTTAATTAAATACACTATATCTGTACTTGGTAACTGATCTTCAACGGAATCGATAACTTTTTTTGATGGAATATTGTGATCTCAATCAGTTTAGCCAGCTTACACATTGAGAACAATTTATTAATGATTGAGTATCTAGTAAACATCCTATGGGGTTAATAAAACTGCATAATTACGTGTAATCGAGCTTGTGTAAACTCTATATAAGTGACTGGTTATATTCGATTCTTTTTTGTCTAACATGTTTCATATTCTACTGAAACAGTATCGCATTTGCAATTGTTTGATCAGTGAGTAGTGACCAAAATTCTCTGACTATAAAGGTGTATGACATGGGATCGAATCCACCAAGGACATTTAGGTCCATTAAAATTATAGATACACCTTGCTAACTAATGTCAAATAACACGAAACCTAGATCTAGGTTTTCCTGTCAACTACTTTCAACCACCACTTTACAATGTGCTTAAATGTAATATTATGGTCTTCAAACTAGCATTGCAATATGTATTTTATTTGTAATTGTGGCTACATTTGTGATCATTTACTTTCGCATATTTAGTAGTAAAGGAGTGAAAATAATCGCCATGGCGATGATAGTGAGAAAGACTACATATTGAGAATACAATTTAAGTAGACTGAATATAAAGCAGGTATAAAGTAGCACTGATAACCAAAATCTAGAGTAATATGGATGACCAATGTTTGTGGATTACTAGGTCCTATAAAACAACTTGTGTATTAGTGTTACTTTATTTACAATGACACTTGTCGAAATTGGATATATATTAAGGTAACTTCCAGACTTTTATTGGTTAATTAATTACCGTTACATATCTGTTGTTAAAGATTTCTTTTTAAAAAAAGCTAAAATGTATACAGCCTTCTGTTACCGTTCATGGATTCACTGACCCGACCGTTGTTGCTACCTTGACGTGGTGGTCGGGCTTGCCTATCGTGATGAAGCAACCGAGCTATACTGACTGGAACGACCGTTCCTCAAGGTCCTACCATGTCAGACAGGTCGGTTGAAGAGCGGTAAGACTAGAAGCAACAAACCCAAGGTCCGAAGGCGAAGTCGTACTGCTGACTGTACAGAGGTGTGACAGCAGTAAGGTGTTTCCTTCAGACAACCAGCATGACAGCGATGCTGCCTTCTCACAAGGAAGGGTGGGGTTAGAAAAGGTCGACCCTAAAAATGCACACCTCACCTTATTCCATGGATATCCGTCTCCGGTGGTAAGGTCTCAACAAGTACGGAACTAACACAAAAATTACCCATAATAAGGTCGTGTGTGACCGACCTCAAGCAGTTGTCCCTTGGGCACTGCGGTCACGCTCTCAGTCCACTAAGACCACCTTTAATCCCATTTCCTTTTCAGGTACCTCCGGAACAACCCTTCCACGGTGTGGGCAACCGGGAAGTGATAACCGCCCTCATACCTCTAACAGCACTTCGATTCACTGATATCCTATAAAGAAATACTCCCTAGTAACTTTAGTCTGTCTTGTTTTTCTTTGACTCGATGTAGAAGTAAATAGTTCGTTTAAAACAACTCAATAAATGGAATAGCTTCAGAAAATTTTTATGATCGTTTTACACTTTGTTATGCTAAGTAAATGGGCATACATGCAATTTACTATGTGTGTGTATATGTTTTTATGTACATTATCTATGATAATTGATTCTCAATTTTTCAATGATTTTAAAAGTTTCTGTTCATTGCTAAAGCCCGCGAATACCCTGGTACTGCCGAGAGTGAGTCCGCTCTCCCTCTCCAAATGCTCGCGCATCGCCATGTGCATACAACCACTTCCAGAGAAGTTCTACTCAATGACTTCTCGTGCCATTAGTGTTGTTGAAGAAATTGAGAGGACGAAAAGCGAATGTTCCGCACGTTAACTGGGTTGGTGAACACGGAGAGTTCACCTAGGGGAGTTGGAAAACCCTGATTCAAAACCAATGGTGCACGTAGACTGCAGGATCCTGAAGAGACAAATGGCGTATGAACCAATCGTTGGTCACTGGCTACCATTAGACTGCATCTTCTTACGATGCTCCACTGCCTTGTGGATCAGACCTTTAGGTCGAAGGTTCTGGATGTGTCCTCCTAATAAGAGCACGTGCTTCGGTTAGGGCACTCGATCAGCATCACACCCCTCACACAAATCAAATGAGATTTGTGTGGCGCATATGTATTTTGTGCCCCTTGTACCAATATCTATGTGTTCAAATAAATAAATCATTGCTAAAACAATTTTTCATAGTCGTATTATTGAGTTCATATTCATCTGATTGTGATCTAGAATTTTCTATCACGTAACTGAGTACGTATTTGTGTATCCTATTTGAGATCATACGTTTAATGTCAAAACTATTAATAGTAGTAGGTAGTTGTCTACCGAATCTGGAATGAATAATAAATATCGTTTAGAATTATACCTTAATCATGATTGGATTTATCTACTTAGTCACCTTTGTCTGGTTTTTTTTGGGTTGGGGGGAGGGAGTAGCTGAAGTGTAATTCAACATTTTAGATTAGTAATAGTATATTTTAAAAAATGAGCTGATGACAATCTTGGTGAATTTTTCACCAGTCCTTATCTATTCAAGTAACAGCTTTTTAAGTTAGGTATGCAGTGGAATATACCAATATTTATCGTGTCAAGTCTAATGGTGTCCTTGGACGTTAAATGTACACTCCCTATTGGTCGGTATTTATTTCACTTGTTAAATATTGTGTAAATGTTGTTTTCTATTTTTATGGTACGATGTGATCTGTTTGGTTGGTATATAAACAAAGTATGTTTGGAATATAACGATTCATAACTCAGAGGCCGTGACTTGCGTTCTGGACTAAACTGGCTGGGCTAGACAGGGAAGCGGGACCAATCGAGACTCTAGGTCGTTCGTACGTGTTTTGCGTGTCACTGAAGCGATCGATAAATACGCTGCACATCTAACCGTACAATCCATACGTTACAACAGTTTATGGAAAGAAAACAATAATGTAAAATGTAAATATGTTTTACATCATTAATAAGTCTATTGTAGTCTTTTAAAGAATTCTCCGCCTGTAAATTGAGGAATCAGTTTTATATAAAATCTTCAGTATCGATTTAGTATAGTGGTCTTTTGAAAACCCAATATTTTCAGGAAAAATATTTTTATCTACCTTCAGATTATGCCTGTTTAGTGAGGGTTGATGTTTAAGAACAGAGTTTCAGAGAGCATACCTGGTTAAGATATCTGTACAGAATAAAAATGCTTATAATTTAATGTATCCTGGAAATATTATTTGCTTAAGAGTTATTACAATTGAACTAGTCCGTAGTGGTATATCCCCAACAATGTTATACCCATTGGTAATTCGTCATTTTTTTATTCAAATCATGAACCGATTAATATTAGATCACCTTGGAGAACCTGGAAGCACTGGACGAACGTCTCGCCTAATTGTGGGACTCCTTGGCAATGCGCATTCACGATCCCGCTCACGGGATTCGGATCCAGGACCTTCAGTCTTGAGTGCGAACACTTAATCTCTAGACCACTGAGTCGGCATGCAACGGTGTTAATTTCTAACTTCAACGAATCCACGGAATTGAACGACCATCTCCCATTGTTCCGAGGTAGATACCTGTCTATACCGGACACGGATTAGCTCGTTGATCACTGAACGAAAAGTGTGTCCGAAATCACGCGATCATTTTAAGGGTTACTCAAGTTTGTCTCTTAACTATGCAATTATTCAACAAAATAATTGCTTATTTATTTATGCCTGTTACCCTACGTCTTGGAGGAGCATAGGCCGCTCACCAGCGCTATTTATCCTTTTCATATGTGCTTCCATTTCCTGACGTAGTGTGTTCTTCGGCCTTCCACTTTTCCGTTTCCCTTCGAGATTCCAAGTTAGGGCTTGCTTTGTGATTCAGTTTGATGATTTCCTCAATGGATGTCCTATCCAATTCCATCGTCTTTTCTTAATTTCCTCCTCAAATGGAAGCTGGTTTGTTCTCTCCCACAGAAGGCTGTTGCTGATGGTATCCGGCCAATGGATGTTGAGTATCTTGTAAAATCAATTGTTTGGAAATACTTGTATTCATTTGATGATAGTTGTAGTAGTTCTGCCCGTTTCAGCTCTGTACAGTAGAATTGTGTTGACGATGTATTGAAGATTCTCACTTTGAAATTGGTTGACAGTTTTTTGAGTTCCATATATCCTTCAACTGTAGGAATGATGTCCTTACTTCGCCAATCCTCTCTTTTACGTATGCATCAGATCCTTCTTGTTCATCAATAATGCTGCATAGATACGTGAAAGGTTCAATCTATTCCATAGCTTCTCGATCAACTTTGATTGTGTTGGTGTTTCAAAACTTTCCACAATCATTTTCATTGTCTTAAGTAAAATCATGTCGTGTATTTTGAAAGTTACGTCCTAACACTATGGTATAGCTTCGTGACAACATTTTGATTGGATTTGGTTTTAATTTTTGTACAGTCAAATGTTTTGTTTCGGATCAGAGATTTAGGTAAATGATTAAGTTTTTGTGGTGTTTACATGAACTAATGTTTCTTTTGTACTTGATATCTGCCTGATTTTAAATTCCAATATATTCATTTGTGTTCATCTACTTGTGTTTGGTTATTTTTGGGATTTCTAGTTTGTATAATAATTCGAACATTTCTAGTTTGTATCACGAATTGAGTTTTGGTCAGTAAACCGTTGATAACTAGTATAGGACTTCTTACCAGTATGCATCCATGACCTATGATACCTAAAGATCATGAGTTTGATCACCAGTAATCTCATGAATCTATATTGCTGATTGTTTAAATAAGATCAGTCTATGATTTAAACGATAGACTAATATATATTTTTTATCTCCTCTTCAAATTGTAATGTTTTATTAATATTTATGGTAGATAAAAGTTAGAAATGATATATACAATAAAGAAAGATATTACTAATCAAGTTTTTCTTTTTTTTTTGTTGTTACAATCATTCGAATGACTATCTATCTATAACTATGTGGTATGTAAACTGATGTACTTTCATTATTTATTTATAAATTGCAAATTTATTGAATCATATATTCATACATTTTCTGTCTTTTTGTTGTTGTGCTTTTCCCTCTCTCTCTCTCCCTCTCTCTCTCTCTCTGTTCATCTTTACTTGTTCATTTGATTTTCTTTCCTATAATTCTTGTTAACCTTTTCTCTCTCTCTTTGTAAGTTCGATTGAATATAATAAAGTCTATACGTCATAGAATACTATAAAGGCTTAAATATACCTAATCAGTGATGCATTCTTTAAATTCCATCTATTATACTGTGGTGTATATACACTACATGCATCAGTATATATATATATATATATATATATATATATATATATATATATATATATATATATATATATGCTGAGAAAAACAGGGAAAGTGTATTCATCATCATCATCATAATCATGTTTTTATATATGTGGTTTGGTTACCTACCTCAGTAATATCAGAATAACAATCATTTGTAGTAGTAATAGTACTACTATTATTATTATTATTATTATTATTATTATTATTATTATTATTATTAGTAGTAGTAGTAGTAGTAGTAGTAGTAGTAATAGTGACATTAACATTATCCTTAACTAGTCAATTACATGTACATACATACACTATTGGCTAGAAAAATAACAAAAAAAGTATGCATAGATTTATTCTTATTGTCAATTGTTATTTGATTGTTTTAATAAGTGAACATAAAGGATTTATGATGAATAATTGGGTGTATAGTTTTTATTTGTTGTTGCTAATTCCATGTAATGATCATTATCTTTTAAATTAGTTATTCTTGTAAAACGTTTGATTTAAAATGAATGTGCCTATATATATATATATATATATATATATATATATATATATATATATATATATATATATATATATATATATATATATGCTTCTTACAATTGATTGATCACCACCTAGTGATTATCTTAGTCCTACAGTAAGTCAGCTATGGCCCAGATAGCCCAGTGGTAACGTCTGTGGCTGTAAAACTGGGTGACATCGGATGGAATCTGTCAGATAGCATCAGTTCCTTTAAGATTACAGGTATATCTTGTTGACGAGTGCCAAGTAGCATGAAACCTAGATGCAGGGTTTCCTGTTGACTACCTCCAACCAATATCTTACATATATTTATATACTATTTATCTATCGGTCTGTACATCTTATCATTATGTGAAAAATATTTCTATGTATATATTTTAGTATTATTTTCGAGCTACAGTCATCAGTCACAATATTTCCTGAAATATGTTTTTGGGGAATTTTGTATATTGGCCTAATAACATTCACAACATTCAAAACAGTAGAGACAGTCAAAGATCATTTCTTAAAATAGTCACTTTACTTAAATAATATAGTTGCTCTATTATTATCCCAGTTCTATTTAATTATATACCCTACTGTTATGATATAGAAGGTAATTGTTTTGTTGTTGACAATATTACTCACTTATTAACTTTATTTTGGTATGAATTAGATACGAGGAGGTGTGATGTTTTCTTAGTGATTAAAGTCTATTTAGAAAATTATAATGGTGGATTAATATTTCAGGTGGTTATGAATTACAGTTAACTGGTAAGCTGGTTTCATCCTTTTCAATAAGCATTCTATATATATTTACGCCTTTAACCCCTCATGGAGGAGCATTGGCCGCCTACCAGCACTCTCCATCTAACCCTGTCGTGAGCAGTCTTATGCAGTTGCTAGTCATCCTGGTAATGTCTGACTCCGGTCGTTGTTGTTTACGAAATTGAGAGGACGAAAAGCGAATGTTCAACGCTTTAACTGGGTTGGTGAACACGGAGAGTTTGTAGTGGCATTGGACAATAACCACACAATCCACAAAGCGGAACACGAGACTACTCAGAAAACAGATATTCAATATTTAACGCGGTGAAATACCTAACAATGGAGAAGGCGCGAACAATGGGTTGAATGAATTGGAGTTGATCGAATGGCATGGCTCGGCCATGCAAGCGTGGTCCCTGTCATCTTATATCTTTTAACCATATTAAATATATTGTCCTATATCTAGCCTAAGCTTGTTCTCCATCATGTATTGGTAATTGTTATGATGCAATGAGTTGGTGTAGACGATGATGTAACTTCCACGTAAGATCTTATAGATTAGGCAGTTATATCATGACAAGTATATAATTTTAGGATTAGGTTTATTATTAGAGCAGTACTAATATCATAGTAAACCATAGTTCTACAAGCTCACATAGGGGAGTTGGAAAACCCTGATTCAAAACCAATGGTGCACATAGGCTACAGGATCCTGGAGCGATAAATGGCGTATGAACTAATCGTTGTTCACTGGCTACCATGAGACTGTATCTCCTTACGATGCCCCACTGCCCTGTGGATCAGACCTTTAGGTCGAAGGTTCTGGATGTGTCCTCTTAATAAGACCACGTGCTTTGGTTTGGGCACCCGTTCGGTATCACAGCCCTCACAAAAATCAAATGAGATTTGTGTGGCGCATATGTATTTTGTGCCCCTTGTACCAATATCTATGTGTTCAAATAAATAAAATGACTCGTATTCCCAACGTGTTCGCTGATTTTCTTCTTTTCCGTTTCCCTTCAAGATTCGAAGTGTTGGCTTCCCTCGTGATGCCGTTTGATTTCTGTAGTGAGTGTCCTTTACAATTTCAGCGTCTTTTCCTAATTTTCTCTTTAGATGGAAGCTGGTTTGTCCTATCCTATGTATATATAATTTTTCAATATTTATTCAGTATTTCGACTGATTCAATTTTTCGATAAGCCTGTATATATGTGAGATTTAATTGACAACATTCTTTCAGGTATTCGACAGGAAATCTTTGAATTATGCTTCTTGCTAGTCGGAACTTGTCAGAGAGTTGGACGTATAGTCTTATGAGAACTGATGCTACGTTTCGGATTTGAAACTGGCTCCTCAGTTTGAGCCGTCACTACTGAGATATCTACATTGATCGGTTACTGCGTAATAACTAATGCCATGTTTGTCTAGTCCTTTAGTGCTGGATAAATGCAACCGATCAAGTTACTATTTGGTCACTAGTCAAAGTGCAGAATTTTGACTCAATATATTTAAAAGCCAGATGGTTATTTCATTTGACACTTTATCCATTTGATGAAAATGAAAACCACACCAGTGTGTGTAAAATAATACCTAAGTCTAATCTAAATAGCGAAAAATATTATCTTTAATTTCAGTATGCTCTACATGAGATGAAAATTGTTAAGTTATCAAGTTTACAGTCAAATTACCCTGAATAAGATTTTCATATTTGTATTTCATATACCCATATCCGATCTTAGTAAACCGTAATTGGTTAATAAACACAGATAGATATTTTGTGTGTATATCTTGTTAAACACCTTCCCAACTCTATTTTTTATCGTTACTTAATGGAAATTGCTCAAGAATAAGCTGTATTCTTGGAAGATCTTTCGTTGGATTGTAAGAGAATTGTCTCGTGTGCGGTCCTATATCGAAAGACAAATTACACATGCCTAACGTTACACACATTTCTTTGCCTTTGGCTAAACCTCACGAAAGCAACCCCTAAATCTTTCGGTTTTTTATGATAATATTTCCGTGGCAATGACGTTTTGGTTTTTCATTTAACTTGGATAAAAACAGAATCAGATATGAGTCGGTGGCGTTCTCCGAGTTATGAAGTAGAATTTGTTATCCCAAAAGATTGTAGCGGTAAATAAGTACCCTAAATAAATAGCTCAATAAGTCTTCGACATTGGATGCTGACCACATTAGTTTTATTGAATTCGCATAACTGAAGGCGCTCGATCATGCATCTGCACCAGATCACAAATGGGATGGCCATGCTCAACATCTCCTGCAATCGCTAGCCAGTCTAGACCAGTAGATTCAATTTTTATTACTAGCCTATCACATATATCTTCGAAACTCCTCGCTTCTGAATTTTAACTTCACTAAGTGGGTACCATTCATAGTAGTAGGTTTTACTGGTCAAAGAGTTGCCGATCTCTGAATACCTGTGGCATCTTAAAGGTGTTTTCGGCACGGCAATATGCTATTAGAAACCATTTAAAACGGATTTGTATCTTAAATGAGATAATGAACTGATCAGTATCGAACCGCCATTGAGAATCGGGAAGGATATAACGACCATTTCGTCCTAGCATGGGACTGCTTAGCGGTACGTATCCAAAGTCCGTGAGCGGGAATGAAACGCAGGATCCTCGTGGTTCCTCACGAGAGTTACAACTGAAACTCAACAGGATTCACAGAAGTAGATCTGATGGCTGACTCCAAGTATCAGCTATACTGTAAGAAACTGCTTCAATCTTTGCTGAGCCGCTTAATATTGTATTCGCTTAGCCTAATCACAGTCCCAAGAAATCGGAAGCTCGTGCACATTGAACCAATTTTCAAAAGAGGTCAATCCAGTGAACCTTCAATCTGCCGACCAATAGCACTTCTCTCCACACCCTCAAGAGTTATGAAGTCCCTAAAGTGTGATGGTCTGCATGATTACTTACTGTCAATAAACTTCTCTTCAACCCAACAGCACGGTTTCGGACAAGGTTACTCTTATGTAACCAACCAGTTGAATGCAGTGGACAGATGGACAACCATCGACGATCACAAGGAGAAGGTTGACACGTTTAATAGGATCAATTATACATGTTTCACCAATAATTAACAAGTTCTTATTTATAGACTGGTTTAAATCGTATCTAAATAACCGACTTTGATGGAGTTTTGTTCTCTGAGATCGATCGTTTGGTCAAGGACCTTTCATCGTCCTTCTGAAGGACATCTGTACAAAATTCAGGTAGAAGTGAAGTGTGTCTCCCATTGGGTAAAACCAAGCAAGAAAGCAAACGATGATAAGTTTAAGGTCAGGATGAACCAATCAACATCGAGATGCACAGGACAAGCTGTGAACTACAGGAGGAGAAATTCTAAAACTTTACTTCTATCTGAAATTTATGTGGATAATGTCGTTCAGAAGGATGATGAGAGCTCCACGACCAAACGATCCATCTCAGAGAACAAAACTTCATCAAAATCATCTATCTGAGCTACGAATCTTCCCGCCATCTCAAAGTAGTCGACTTTTTGGGGTGAACCTAACTTTCACTTCTCGGGCTACAGAAAATCCTAGTGGGAACCCCTGCGATTCAGAATGATCGGACTCGACTAAAAAGTTGGACCGATAATAAAAGACTTTCTTTCAAAACCTCAAAGTGTAATGTACTTGATCTGGTGTGCAGTACGAATAAAACTTAGGCAACACATCGCTCGAGGTATCTCAGGTTGATTAAAATCCGGGAACATTGGTACTCTATGGTCTGAAAACGTAGGCTATCTGAGACAACAGTGCCTTCCTTGTGAACCTTGCACTAGTAACTTTTAAAAGCATTTTTCGCCAGTTCGATGGTAGAATTTTCGACATAACCTTTAAGTTTTCCTCAATCTCAATCTCATTTAGGGTATGGAAATATGGTTCACTGGAACGTATCCAACCACGAGTCTCGAAATGAGTTCGGTACTCACATTCAAGCCATATGGAGAGCGCCTGAAATCATTCAACCTTCATCTATTAGAGTAAAGGCGTTTCAGAGATGCCCTAACGACTCACAGTATCACTAAAACTTCAGGGTATCCCTTTAAATACATACCTTAGCTCAGTTCCAACGCAAAACTTGGGAGTAATACCTAGAAATTGAAGACAGAACAATGAAGAACGGAGGTCCGCGAGAGTATCCGAATGTCGAGATTTACTACCGGCTGAGCTATTTCAATCGACTTACTGTAAGTCATTTATGGGAAAACTTGACATATACTTAAGGACTAAGGACGAAATCTCGCAACAACCTACCAACATTTTTTGCTTTCACCGTTAAATATGCCTATATTTCTACCTGTCAGTATCGGCGGTTCACTGCTACTAGATATGGAAGCCCGTTATTTGAACCTTCTTCTAATCCATCCAGATCCATTTGGAACGTTTAGGCGCTACATTCGCCTCAAGGTCGTTCAGTGTAGCTAGTTGATTGTGGGTTGGTGTTTCATTGGATTTGTACTAAATGTAAGTTCTTACCACAATCTTTCTGAGTTGTTATTTCACGCTCAATGTAATCCAGTCTTCCGGTATCTCAATACTGTCTATACGAAATATTTCCCTTAGGTTTTAATAACAAACACAGACCTGTCATCAACATAGCTACTGTACAACTTCAATGTTCAAAAACCGAAGCTGTATTTTTGCTCACTGCGTAACTTTAAAAGCTTACTGTTGTTAATGGCTCGCATCTTGTTGGGACTAGACGGAATATATACACTTCCAAACTTAGCGTCTCTCAAAGGTCGTCCATAAATTATAGTCTCACCGATTTTATTTCAGCATACTGAGTTACATCCATCCCAGTTGCTTCAAAAGTCATACTCTTGCTCGATAGAAATTCAATATTTGGCTCATTTCCGCTAGAATGACAAATGAATGTCAGATCTTTATAGCTGGAATGCTATTATCAAAGATACAAATAACATGTTTGAACACGAACTCGGATTTATTTACTAATGGCTTACTGTAGAACACCAACAATGTTTTTAACTGTTGTTGTAACATTTATGCAGGGTTTCACCGACTTTTACGCACAACTAAAAAGATTTAGGAGGAAGAACATATTACTAGGAGGAAAACTTGAATTTCGAGGACCAGGTAATATAATAATCCAGAAAATCAAAAGACTGTAATTTACTAACGGCCTCTGAGTGACACCAAAGTGACCTTGGGCGTCCACCAATAACTAGGACCAAATGGGGGTTATAAATCAGTGAGGAATTAGAATTATGATTTACAGTTGATGATTAAGGTTAAGAATATGATATAGAGTTTTCATCGTTCCGATATATAAGAGAGGGTCATAATCATCCGTTCTGTTTTGATTTACGGCAGCGAAACATGGCCATTAAGAGTAGAAGACACTCGTAAGCTATTAGTATTTGACCACAGATGTCTTAGAAATATTGCTCGCATCTACTGGGATCACCGGGTAAGTAATAGTGAGGTTAGACGCATGGTATTAGGTTATGATGGTAAATCAGTTGGTGAGGTTGTAAATCTTCATCGACTGAGATGGTTGGGCCACGTGTTACGTATGCCTGAACACCGATTACCACGACGCTCAATGCTAACCGGTGCTGGAGATAGTTGTAAGAAAGTTAGGGGTGGCCAAACCAAAACGTGACATCTGTGGTTGAAGTCCCTAACTTCTAGTCTGAGCCATGTTGGTAGATGCAGACTACTTGGTTGGGGTCCACGTGACTATCGTAACCAATGGTTGGAGACTCTTGGTGACATGGCTCAGAATCGATCACAATGGCGTCGGTGTATACACTCCCTGTCTTCCTTAAACTAAGAGATTAAAATCGTTTCATATCTTTCTACTAACTAGTTCTTTCTTCCTGTACTATATCCTTATTGCAATCTTTCTTTTATATATTACCACCTCTGAATTAACTACTTTTATGAATCCGGTGTCCATCTTGTTGTGTTAATGAGGTATGGCAACTTGGACCGACGCATAAATGTGCCTGGTCCTACGTTGTAGCTGACTGACTGACTGAGAGTGTTCATCGCGAACTGACATCAGTTTTATTTCCAAAACTCCTTAACCAAATGGATGAGTGAATTTCGCGCCAAAATTCAAGACCTGTTTTCTTATATACGGTTGATTCGTTTATAAACTATAGTTTCGCGTCGAAAGCCTGTATTTGATGTTCTCAAAAGCTGTAGTATGGTGTCCATTCCGGTAAAGGATGATAAGTGTGTTCAATTCATGTCTATAGACTGTCTTTTCAAAAAATCTTATTGACTAAATAACTGATTGTATTCTTGCTTCTCTACAAAAAAAAAAACAGTATGCTGTGTTTCAAGAAAAGCATTTCACTTGAATGCATCGAGCTAGTGTACCACAAGGGACGATCCTTTTATCCTTTTTATCATTTTTCTGCATAGTCCACTATGTTGTATTAAACCATTTTCGTTAGGTTTGCGAATAACATTACTATATTCACGCAGATTCTTTTTACTTAAATTCCCTGTAAATGAATGGATTATTAATGCTCATTAAGTGGTAGCCGATTTTTCATTGGTCTTACACTTAGCCATTCTAATTGTCGAACGTGTGGCGCATATATATTGGCGCTCTCTTGTACCAATATTATGTGTTCAAATAAAATAAATAATAAATAATTGTCGAACTGGTAACTTAAGCCTAAAAATGGACAGTATTTGGCAAGACTATAATTTATGGACGAACCATTCAAATTTAAGGTAGCAGATCATGGATTTCGGCGCGAAATTCATTCATTCATTTGGCTAAACATCATTCTGGGATTATAGCTGATGTCAGTTCGTGATGAAAACATTGTGTTCTTTGAGCTGGATAGTTTGGTCGTGGAACTTTCACCGTACTTCTGAACAACATCATCAGCACAAACTTCAAGTACGGGTGAAGTGTTCGAATTTCTCCAAATATGACTCCCAGCTTTTTCTGTAGGCCTCGATCTTGATTGGTTATTATTGACCTTTAACCTGTCACTAAATTTCTCAGTTTTATTGTATCTCCCATTGATTTGATTCTTGGTCTCTTGGTCTTCTTATATTTTGGTAATATCAAAGAATGTTTTCTTTTAATTAAAAGTTAACATATCATATGAAGAGTGTGTCTACTTTTTGCTTTACTCGGCTTGTACTTTAACGCTTTGTAAATTCTTGTGTAATACTTATTATCCTTTACTTTCCCTATTATCCTTACCCGTGCTTTTGTGGAAAGATTTTAATGTGTTCCAGAGAATGCTGAAAACAGTAGGGTGGGCAATGAATCTTTTGATATCGTTGTATGATTGTGGATAAACATTTGAAATCCTGCATACAACTAAGAGAGACTTTATGTGAAATGGCTCAAAATTGTTCTCAATGGCGCAGGTTCATCCAGTCTTTGTCTTCCCCTAGATCCTAAGTTTCTAAATCCCTCATAAGGTTTTTCGTTTCATTAATTTATATGGTCGTGAATCTTATCTTCTACCCCTAACCTATTGTATTGTGATTTATATTATTACTACCCCTAATACTCTGGGATTCGCTATGGTGTACGCCAACTTGAACTGATGTACATATGTACTAGGTTCTGTTTTGCGTTTGAGTGACTGAAACAACTAAAAAGTCTTATCATATACCAACCATCAAGATTATTCACATTTTTCTGGATATCTTCCGGTGCAACAAGATGCAGGTACACTAGAATTCTTGGGTACAGGCGAAAATGCAAAAGCTCTATATAAGTGTACCTAGCACATCTATTATATGATAAACAAATTGTAAGAGCTGATATATTCTTGAACATGTATAGATTCTTAATTCTTTACAAAGATGTGATTGAATGTTCTATAATGTTATATATGCATGTCTACTTGTAAAGTATAAAAAAGCACTTGGAAGGTTGTTGAAATATTGTATGCTGATAACTCCGTATTCTTATTACTGAGTAGAAAAAAACTAGGTTTTGAAGCTCAACTGTCTTTAAAGCATAGATATTTTATGGCAGCGACATTTATATCTGTCGCATATAGCATGTTTTTACGTAAAAAGTATATAGTTTCTAACAAGTCACGACCCGAATTAATTAATACGGATATTGATCGTTTTCAGTTAAAACTACGAGAATAAAGTCGAAAAGATTTGTAAGCTCACCATAGTCATATGATAGTGGAAAATAGAACTTTACTTTCTTCACTAATAGCCAAGTAAAGTACGCTGTAAAAATCTGTTATTATCGATAGTTTTACTTTTTCTATCTAAATATTCATTCTTGATCTCCAGAGGTGTACAATTCATACAAATTAATCAACATTACCGAAACGACCTCAGTTGGAAGAAAGATGACAACTTTCAAACCAAGACACGGCACTTGCTCATGAAGCCATGGATTGTTGGTGTAAACCATGTTGGTAGTTGTAGATTACCTGATCTAAACCACTTTTGTTTCTCTCACCTACCATGTGATCTTGGAACACCAATTGATCTTCTCGGCCTTGAAGCAGCAGCTTACGGATTCATCTTTCCCAGAAAAGGTGGACTCTAAAAATAGAACACCACCTCCTGTCACCGGAGTAAGGCCCTAAAATTTAAGAACTAACGTGAAGAACTCAAAAGTAGGTCACGTGTAAACGGCCCTAAGCAGCTATCCTTCAAATATTGTACTTATGCCCTCAGGTCGTCAAGACAACACATAGTCTCCTTTTCAAGTACCTCATAAAGTATCCTTCCACAGTTTGGGCACTCAAGAAGTCGAAACCATCCTTATACCTGTCACAATACTAAAGATAATGTCATTTACGTGGCGGTGTTTTTGCAAAGGTAAAAGGACGAAAAACGGATATCTGGAACTTTGATTTGTGAATGAATAGGGAGGATTTAGCTAGGATTGTTAGTAAACCTTTATTCAAATAAATAAAGCATATAGACCGCAGGATCCTGAAGAAACATATGGTATTCAAACCCATTTTGAATCTCCTGTTATTGTTCTGCTATCTTGTGGATTAAAACTCTAAGTCAAAGGCCAGGAGGGGCTCTTTAGGAAATCCTCCTGTCCGACTGGGGCTTCCGGTAGCATTTCAGTCGACACGCAGACATGATAATGATTTTTAGTGGAGAGGATATCCTTCCTCCGATTCAATATACTCCAGATGAGGTTGCTGAAAATATTCGGACCAAACAATTATTGATCCATTTTACTACTGCTTGAACTGTTTTCGCCAAGGTGTGGTCATCAAAAATGTCAACCATAGAAATCAAACTGACTAAACTTGTTCGACGCCTCATTTTTCTGAAAAGAAGTATAGAAAACACAGACACAGTGGTTTCATTTAGCTTTTGCTAAAATTGTACCTAATGAATTCCTTGAGTAAATTGTGATGATGTTAAACATACATAAATAAGAAAAACCAGTTGCTGATGGATAATTGCATCAATTATTGTTAGTAATCAGTTGTTAGAAATGCATCGCAGTGGTTTTTATTTATTTCATTTATTTGAACACAAATATTGGCACGAAGAAGCACCGAATACATATGCGCCACACAATTCACTTGATTTGTGTGTGGTCTATGTTACTGCCCTGGTGCCCAAACCGAAGCAGGTAGTTTTCTTAGGGGGCCACATCCAGAACCTTCGACCTAAAGGTCTGATCCAAAAGGCAGTGGAGCAACATCAGGAGATGCAGTCCCATGGTAGCCAATAACCAATGATTGGAAGAGGAAGGTTGATTATGAATACAGTGGTCTCGAGTGCTTTTAGAGGTATGAGGGCGGTTATCACTTCCCGGTTGCCCACACCGTGGAAGGGTTCTTCTGGAGGTACCTGAAAAGGAAATTGGATTAGAGGCGGTCTCAGTGACCTGAGAGCGTGACCGCAGTGCCCAAGGGACAACTGCTTGAGGCCGGTCGCGCACGGCCTGTTCGTGAGAGGTTTGTGACGTGTTAGCTCCGTTCTTCAAAGGGCCTTACCGCCGGAGACGGAAATCCGTGAGGTAAGGTGAGGTGTGCATTTTTAGGGTCAACCTTTTCTAACCCCATCCCTCCTTGTGAGAAGGCAGCATCGCTGTCATGCTGGTTATCTGAAGGAAACACCTTACTGCCGTCACACCTCTGTACAGTCAGCAGTACGACTTCGCCTTCGGACCTTGGGTTTTTCGCTTTTAGTCTTACCGCTCTTCAACCGACCTGTCTGACATGGTAGGACCTTGAGGAACGGTCGTTCCAGTCAGTATAGCTCGGTTGCTTCATCACGGTAGGCAAGCCCGACCACCACGTCAAGGTAGCAACAACGGTCGGGATGATTGGAAGAGGAAGGTTGATTATGAATGCGCTTCTCTCCCTCTAAATGCAAGTTGTTGCTTCAGGACTGGTCTGCGTCAACACCTGAACTAAGGATAGGGAGTGAAGTAGTCGAACGCGTTGACAACTTCACATATCTTGGAAGTTTGATCAGCCCTAATGGGTTGGTGTCTGACGAAATCTCAGCACGGATTCGGAAAGCTCGTTTGGCTTTTGCCAACTTACGTCACCTACGGCGAAGGCGAGATATCCGTCTATCAATAAAAGGACGAGTATACTGTGCGGTAGTCCGGTCTGTTTTAATTTACGGCAGCGAAACATGGCCATTAAGAGTAGAAGACACTCGTAAGCTACTAGTATTTGACCACATATGCCTCAGAAATATTGCTGGCGTCTGCTGGGATCACCGGGTAAGTAATAGTGAGGTTAGACGCAGGGTATTAGGAAATGATGGTAAATCAATTGATGAGGTTATGAATCTTCATCGACTGAGATGGTTGGGGCACGTGTTACGTATGTTCGAACACCGATTACCACGACGTGCAATGCTAACCGTTGTTCGGGATGGTTGTAAGAAAGTTAGGGGCGGCCAAACCAAAACGTGGCATCAGTGCTTAAAGTCACTAACTTGTAGTCTGAGCCATGTTGGTAGATGCAGACTACTTGGTTGGGGTCCACGTGACTATCGTAACCAATGGTTGGAGACTTGGTGACATGGCTCAGAATCGATCACAATGGCGTCGGTGTATACACTCCCTGTCTTCCCTTAAACTAAGAGATTAAAATCGTTTCATATCTTTCTACTAACTAGTTCTTTCTTCCTGTACTATATCCTTATTGCAATCTTTCTTTTATATATTACCACCTCTGAATTAACTACTTTTATGAATCCGGTGTCCATCTTGTTGTGTTAATGAGGTATGGCAACTTGGACCGACGCATAAATGTGCCTGGTCCTACGTTGTAGCTGACTGACTGACTGACTGACCAATGATTGGTTCATACGCCATTTGTTCCTTCAGGATCCTGTAGCCTATGTGCACCAATCGTTTTGTATCAGGGTTTTCCAACTCCCCTAGGTGAACTCTCCGTGTTCACCAACCCAGTTAAAGTGCGGACTTTCGCTTTTTGTCCTCTCAATTGTTAAACAATAGTAATGCCACGAGAAGTCATTGAGTGGGACTTCTCTGGAAGTGGTTGTATGCACGTGGCGATGCGAGAGCATTTGGAGAGGGAAAGCCAACTCTTCCTTTATTAATTTGTTATTCTATATTTCTAATCGTTTCAGTATCTTACTACGTCTACACTTATGAAGTATAATAATTTAAACTAATGCATATATGTGTAAAGTTTGTATTCTTTCGTTTTATGTGGAGTAATCTATTTTGTAGCAGAAGTATAGTAAAAAAAAAGTTAAAACTGTTAATCTAAGGTTTTGGTAGAATTATTTGATAGTGACATGTAAGTAATACAGAAATTATTTTACTTAACTAATTTAAAGAGGTTAATATTTACAAAAGCAACAATATTTCATTGGACATTTATGAACTCATTACTGATGTTTGCAAATGTATATAGTAGATGCTAATAAAAGGTAGTGAAAAGCAATGTTACTATTGTTTGTTCAAATGATTTGACTAATTGAATCGACATGCGTCTATATGACATTTTTAAACTAAGCTTTGTCAATTGATACCTATTCCAAGAATTTTTTAAAATTTTCCCCATCCCTTTAACAGTACACTATTTGGATTCAATTAAATGTCAACATCTTCTGGGAGTGGAAGTAGACGTAATCGATTGAATCTTACACTTCCGAGTTCTGCTATCCAATCATCAGATAATTGTCCTACAACAGATAAAAAATCTGAAGAACCTGTCACAAATGTCGAGTTGAATAAATCTTCAGATAGTTTACAAAAATCATTACAAAGCAATGGAACTTCAAAAGCTACATCATTATCAAATATATTAGATGATAATAATAATCTAATGAATTCATCTCAGCCTGTGAAAACATCTCAACAAACTAGTATCTATCGACCAAGTGCTCATCATTCACATCCACATTCTGTGCATCGTAGAATCCCACCACCACTCACAGATCTTCGTTTGTCTCCAAAGAAAACCCATACGCCGTCAAACGACAATCTATTTGGCTCGAGAGGCGATCGAAACAATGAACATCGTTATTCAAATAGGATCAGCACAGGACCTGTTGATGTTGCTGAAGTGTAGGTTCTATGTATATACACTTGTGTTAAATAGTTTTATTTGCACGTCTTTTTGTATTCTGTTGTGTACTTATTTAGTAATAATACACCACAATACCACATAGCTTTCAGTGCATCGTCGAAAGACAAGTACTTCTAGATGAGTTGTAAGAGCTCTATCGAAATGGATTTATGGTCGTTTATTCATTACACATCTAAACACCTGAATTAATAGATCCGTTGCCTGGTGCAGATCGAATGTCTGTAACTGGCACTAGCAAATCTAGGATAGATCTTATCACATGATATTATTCGTAGTCTTCTATGAACTACAAGGCTATGACTTCCCTTCTTCTCTGTAAGATAATCCTTGAGTGCACAAGGCCTTTCTCTGGATAAAAGGTCCACACTACCACCACTACCTACATCGATCAGAGCTGTTTCCAGAACGTCATCGATAGCGAAGTTGAATAGGAATGGTGAAATTATGTAACCCTGCCTCACTCCACTACTTGAATGAAACAATGAAGAGAGAAGTGGTTTTATGTCGTCATCCTGCTGAGGTGTTTGTATGTAAGGCCTTCAAAATGTTAATAAAATTCCCATGTACAGCCTTCTTCAATAGACAACATAAGAGAATTCCTATTCTACGAGTCAAATTTGGCCATAATATCAAGGACCACCGCAATTGTTGGCCTGCCCCAAAATGCCCTAGTATGGCCGATAGTGGGATGGGCCCACCTTCCCTCTCGAAATGCTTTCACATGGCCACGCGTATACAGCCTCTGCTAGGGAAGTCCTACTCACTGCCTTCTCGTGAGGGGGGGGTGTTGTCTACGAAAATGAGAGGACGAAAAGCGAATGTCCGGCGCTTTAACCGGATCCCATTGCCTTGTGGACCAGACTTTTAGGTCAAAGGCTTGGTGTGTGGCTCCCTAAGAAAACCACCTGCTTCGATCTGGGCACCCGTTCAGTATCACAGTCCACACACAAATAAATGAAAATGACGATATTTATTAAAATTCTATTCTCGCTTCGATTTACAGTCGAACGATTCACATTCTTCTTCTTCTTCTTCTTCTTCTTCATCATCTTCTTCTTCTTCTTCTTCTTCTTCTTCTTCTTCTTCTTATTATTATTATTATTATTATTATTATTATTATTATTATTATTATTATTATTATTATTATTATTATTTACTACATCATTTATTCACTCTCTTTTATTCCCACTTTATATATCCTTATTTTTCGACTTATACAGCAGCTCGGTTTTATCTAAACGTTCTTGAGTCACTGCCTGGTTGAAAATTGTATGCTACCACCAAATACCAATACTGAAGCAGTTTTTCTGAAACCACGTGCACCATTCAAACTGGCTGCCTTCAACGTTCGCACACTTATGCAGGTCGGACAACAGATAGGGCTGGCTATGTCTTTGGAAAGTCTTAATATTGATGTTTGCTGTCTATCCGAGACCCGTATTCAAGACTCTGATGAAGTACTACAAATTCGCTCTCCATCTGTCGCTTCGAAAAGCTTGTTTTACGTGCGCTTATCCGGGGACCCTGTGGCATCTTCGTCTGGTCTTGCTGGCGTTGGTGTCGCACTAAGCGCTAGAGCTGAGGCAGCACTAGTCGATTGGATCCCCATTAACAGTCGGTTATGTGCTGTTAGATTAGAAAGTTCCATCAAAGTGAGAAGAAATCGGCGTGAGAAACGATGTCTTTTCGTCATCTCCGCCTATGCCCCGACAGATTGCAGCCCGGATGCAATCAAGGATGAGTTTTACCACCAGTTATCTGTTCTTCTCCAGAAAGTGCGTTCGACAGATATTGTAGTACTAGCCGGAGACTTGAATGCTCAGGTCGGGCGTCTAGGCACAGAAGAGAGTCGTTTAGGTGGCCGATGGGGACTCGTTGGTCGCAGGTCAGATAACGGGGACCGTCTACTGCAACTGTGCACAGACCACAACCTGTTTCTGGCTAGCACTAACTTTCGGCACAGTCATCGCCGATGTGCCACCTGGCGTCCTCCCTCTGCATCTCAAGCCTGGACTCAGATTGATCACATCGCGATCAGCTACCGCTGGCGTGGTTGTGTACAAGACTGCCGCTCCTTTTGGAGTACCTATCTGGACTCTGACCATGCCTTGGTCTGCGCCAATCTTGCCTTACTTTTCAGTGGACAACGAAGTGATCACCACCAACGGATTGATGTTAGCAAGCTGGTTGCAACTTCTGTTGCAAGTAAGTATCGAACCGAGCTAGCCTCTAGGCTAGCTACCACTCCACCGAAAAGTATAGATGAGCATGAAAATGGCGGGAACAGTCAGTTGTGGGTTTGCGAAACGTCCCGCTTTAAGCACTGGGTTTCTTCTGTCCTTACAACTCATTGAAGCCCGTCGGTCTACTCCGGGTGACCGTGAGTTTGACCATAAACGAAGGATGTTACGTAAGGAAATTGGGCAAAGCTTGCGTAAGGACCGAGAAGCCTGGTGGTCGATGCGTGCTAATGAGCTGGAAGCAGCAGCTGCATCTGGTAACTACCGGAAGCTCTTCCAGCTCATCCGAGCCACTGGCAGCAAGAAGTCTGGTGTGAGTGAAACAATCTGCGAGGATGATGGGATGCCAATCACTAACATCCATCGACGTCTTGGACGATGGGCAGAATTTTTCGAAGGGCAGTTCAACTGGCCTGCTGCTCCGGCAACATCGGTCAGACTGTCCTGCCCTCCATGGCCGGTGACGACTGATCCACCAAATGAGGAGGAAGTCCGCAAGGAACTCCAACTCTTGAAGCGTTACAAATCACCTGGCCCAGATGACTTACCTCCGGCTCTTTTTAAAGATGGTGGTGACTTTTTGACTAAGGAATTGACGACGTTGTTTACAAAGGTTTGGGAACTAGAGAGTGTACCAACGTCATGGAATGAGTCGATAGTTGTCCCTATCTTTAAAAAGGGTTCACGTCGTTCCTGTAACAACTATCGGGGGATAAGTCTACTTCCGATTGCGTCCAAGCTATTGGCTTCCGTCATACTTCGTAGGTTGTTCAAAACCCGAGAAAGATTGACTCGCGAGGAGCAGGCTGGGTTTCGTTCTGGTCGAGGATGTATTGATCATATCTTCACCCTCCGCCAAATGTTAGAACACCGCCATACTTTCAAAGGCCAACAATCGTAGTGTTTCTTGACATCAGGGCTGCCTTCGATTCGTTGGACAGGACTGTTCTCTGGGATTGTCTATTGAAGAAGGGTGTGCCTGAGAAGTTTATTAACATCCTAAAGGCCCTATATAAAACACCTCAGGCAGAGTGAGGGCATACAACCACCTCTCTCCATTGTTCCATTCGAGCAGTGGGGTTAGGCAGGGTTGCCCAATCTCACCATTCCTCTTCAACTTTGCCATCGATGACATTCTGGAAACAGCTCTGATGAATGTAAGTAATGGTGGTGTGGATCTGTTGCCTGGAGAAAGACTTCTCGACCTTGAGTATGCGGACGATATTGTCTTACTGTGCGATAATGCCCAAGGCATGCAATCCGCACTTAATCAGTTGGCAATCAGTGTCCGTAGGTATGGTATGTGCTTTGCACCTTCGAAGTGCAAAGTACTTCTACAAGACTGGCAGGATTCTAATCCTGTACTCACCCTGGATGGTGAGCAGATAGACGTAGTTGAGAAGTTCGTGTATCTGGGTAGCTGCATAAGTGCTGGTGGGGGCGTGAGTGATGAGATCAATGCACGTATAGTGAAAGCCAGAGCGGCTTATGCCAATCTGGGCCACCTTTGGCGCCTTCGTGATGTTAGTCTGGCTGTAAAAGGTCGGATCTACAACGCGTCGGTGAGAGCAGTTTTGCTCTATGCTTGTGAAACCTGGCCTCTCCGAGTTGAGGACGTTAGACGACTCTCTGTGTTCGATCATCGTTGTCTCCGAAGGATTGCTGACATCCAGTGGCAACATCATGTTAGTAATGCAGAGGTTCGGCATCGTGTGTTCGGGCACAGAGACGATAATTCAATGTATAGCTAAACTTTTAAACTTTATTCGAAATAAGTACTAACTTTCAACTTCAATTTCTTTTCTCTTTTTTTATAATTAGTTTAAAACAATTAGCAATACAAGATTTGGATGATAATCAACGACGTCGATTAAGTGCATTTGTAGCAGATAAACAAAAAATTGGTGAATTACATCCAGAAGATTTTGAAAAATTAAATGAATTAGGTAAAGGTAATGGTGGTGTAGTTAGTCGTGTACGTCATACAACAACTGGTTTAATTATGGCTAAAAAAAATATTCATTTAGAAATTAAACCAATTGTTAAAACACAAATTATACGTGAATTACAAGTAAGTTATTCTCTATTCAATTTCATTATAGACTTATGACTAGATATAACCTTTTTTGTCGTCTGAATATTCAAGAATTGATCTACTACCATGAAAGTTCACTTATCGACTTAGAATACACAAATGACATAGTCGTGTTTGGTGAAGATGCTGATAAAATGTAGACTCTTTCGGTAGCAATGAGCAACGATGTCAGGATGTTTGAAATGAGTTTCTTTCCCTCTAAATGCAAGTCGTTGCTTCAAGACTGGTCTGCTTCAACACCTGAACTAAGGATAGGAAATGAAGTTGTCGACGCGTTCGACTACTTCACTTATTTTAGAAGTCTGATCAGCCCTAATGGGTTAGTGTCTGACGAAATCTCAGCACGGATTCCAAAAGCTCGTTTGGCTTTTGCCAACTTACGTCACCTATGACGAAGGTGAGATATCCGTCTGTCAATTAAGAAACGAGTATACTGTGCATTAGTTCGTTTTGTTTTACTTTACGGATGCGAAGTGTGGTCATTAAGAGTTGAAGTTACTCGTAAGCTACTAGTATTTGATCACATATGTCTTAGAAATATTGCTCGCATCTAATGGGATAACCGGGTAAGTAATAGTGAGGTTAGGCGCATGGTATTAGGGAATGGTGGTAAATCAGTTGATGAGGTTGTAAATCTTCATCGACTGAGATGGTTGGGCCACGTGTTGCGTATGCCTGAACACCGATTACCACGACGCTCAATGCTAACTGGTGTTGGGGATGGTTGTAAGAAATTTAGGGGTGGCCAAACCAAAACGTGGCATCAGTGCTTGAAGTCCCTAACTTCTAGTCTGAGCCATGTTCTTAGATGCAGACTACTTGGTTGGGGTCCACGTGACTATCGTAACCAATGGTTGGAGACTCTTGGTGACATGGCTCAGAATCGATCACAGCAGTGTAGGTGTATACACTCTTTGTCTTCCCTTAAACTATGAGATTAAAATTGCTTTATATCTTTCTTTCTATGAACTAATTCTTTCTTCCTGTAATATATCCTTATATGCGATCTTTCTTTTATATATTACCACCATTGAATTAACTACTATGAATTCAGTGTTCATGTTGTTGGGCTAATGAGGTGTGGCGACTTGAACCGATGCATATATATGCCTAGTCCTACATTGTAGCTGACTGACTCTTTTTCTCTTAATTATCGTTTCTTTATGTTTAGATGAAATGTTTATTTGTTTTCATTTCCATATTTTAGTTTAGTTGAAGTTGATAGCATTCAGTCAGTAGTACGTCACAAACTGGAACTCTACTTCATTTAATTTAGTTTTCCCTTCTAATTACTAACACTGTCACTTTTTTCACATATATAATGTCTGTCAAGACTGTGTAAATAATCCCTCACTAAGTGTGATAATTCGAATAGCACAATATGTTCGTTTTTTATGTATTGTCTAACTAATAAATAAATGGATTGTACAACTCCTATGGTATACAATATTTCATAATTTCCACTTTATACTAATCGTTGTTTTAGTTACCGAACACTTGAGGTTAAACATAAACAAATTTAAAGTTCTTTTTCCTACTAATCCTATCAGTAGTGGTCTTACAATGAAGAATTAGATAAATATTTATACAGTAATTCAGTTTTAAAATGGTTAGATGTTGTTTCTAGGATATCTTGTTTGACTTAGGTTTCATGATGCTAATAGGGTACTTGCCAACAGAGTATACCTTTAGTACACTATGTCTGACTCCATAATGATGGAATTATATTTATATTAATGAAATGTATATCCTATTTACTTTGTATATATTCTGTCGGTGCATCCCGTTAATAACAACATACATGGAGTGGTAGAAATAACCAACTCATTGAGTAATAAGTAACTCAGCTTTTCTAAACATGAAAGAGATGCAAATAAGTAAGTATACAAACACATGTTCAAGTATACACAGATGTATAGACCATACTTAAGTTAATATAGGTCGTGTAGATGTGAAATAGTACTATAGGCCACTTACCTACAATCTTGATGATTTGAACCTATATTACTTCTAGCTTCACTATTTGAAATATTGCCATAAAGCTATTAATTCACCTCACCTTTTTATGTTTATATATTTTCTTTTCCATTGATTATTTACTTTCAGGTATTACATGATTGTAATTCACCTTACATTGTTGGTTATTATGGTGCATTTTTTGCTGATGGTGATATTAGTTTATGTATGGAATACATGGATGGTGGAAGTTTAGACATTGTTCTATTACATGCTGGTCGTTTACCTGAACCAATTGTTGCTAAAATATTATATTCTGTAATACGTGGTCTAGTTTATTTACGTGAAGTATTACATATTATACACAGGTAATTAACATCTTGTTGTTGTTGTCTTTCCCTAATTTTTTTTAAATTTTGAGTGTAATATGTAGTAGTGATGATACCTTGTTATTCAAAGTGAGGAAGGCGACTTGGGATTCGAAACTGTGGCTCATTGATTAAAAGGTGTTCTTGAGTTACTATTAATTCATCACTCTAAAGCTGGAAATTAAACTTTATATACTTTTTGCTTCTTCTGAAGCTAAATCTTATTTATTCATTTGTATTTTGGTCAGTTTTCTGTTACTTCTAACTAGACCATCGTTAGCTTGTGGTTAGTTTTAAGAGCCAAAAATTCGTTTTCACATTTTCTATACTTTCAGGAGAAAGTATGTAAGCTAATTTAAGGCAGTGTTTGTTGCAAGTCCCCTGAAAGAGGCTATAAATATGTTAGTATCATAATAAAGATTTTTGGCTCAAGTAGTTTCATTTATTGATACTATATTCTCTAAGGTGAACTGTCTAACTGCGAAGTTCTCATTATCATTACAAACAATATCATCAGTGCCTAATTCAAATAGAACCATACCTTTTGAAATTTTTCTACATATATGTCAAACTAATCACATCTTATGACCTTGTTTGTCACTTGTTTTCTTCATAAGGCTAGTTCGTACACTCGTCGATTGTTTTGTTTAGTTGACCTCTGGTTATTTGACGGATTGATTTTTCGTGCTTGGGTTGATAGATTCAGTTTACGTTGGTTTATTTATTGATCTGAGGTTGATTTAAATACCACGCTCCTAGAAATTTTTCTAGCATCATTATATTCAAAGTTTTTGTGTTTTCTTAAGCAATCTATGAGTTTCTTGATTTTGTACGCGTATCAATGTAAGTGTTGGGCATATCTTATTTTTTACTTGTTAATCTACATTCATTTATACGATCAGCATCGTGTACGTTTTGAGATGAAGTTAAAAACATATCCATTTTCAACCATACAAAACCATTTGTACTAAATAACATTTCAAGATTATTATGCTAGACAACGTCATCAGAACAAACAACAATGAATGTTCCTCTCCTCTTAAAACATGACAATGTTTTGCTTAGATAGCCCTTAATATGATTATTTCTTCTCCAATCAATGGTTATAATCACCTGATTTCTATAACTGTTACTTTGATATAATGGTCGGTGTTGCATATCCTGATGATCCAATAGAGCCATATTAGCTCCAACATTTATTCCTTCAGATTCCACCATGTTTGACGGGTCAATTGGAGGACGTTAAGACTAAAAGTAGCTAACTAATAGTCCGAATGAGAAGTTGTAGTTTTAAATGTAGTCAGTCAGATGTGACACTAATAAAGTTTTCATCAGTTTCCACCAATTTCTGTTTCGACAACTGGGTGTTACCACTAGCTCTCACATAATAAGTATAACTTAAAGCCGATTACATGAATCTGTATCCTTGTCTCCTCTTACCCTATTTCCAGTCTAGTTGACCATTTATTTCTTTATATATATAAATGTTCTTAACGAGTATATGTGTGATCAGATTGTTCGAAATATATTCCGCTAATATATCACATAGTTCTGACAATCCATCTTTTTCGTCAAAAGTAAAAAGTCATTTTACATATAGAATGTTTTGTCCACTATCATATTCAATACGTAACACCTTAGTTGTAACGAATTGTGATTTGCATAATGTCCTTTTTTGTTGTCCTTATTCATTGTAGTTGATGAAATAATGATTTTATAGTTAATCAATTGTAGCGATCTTGACTATTAACTGCCAATCCTGAATAGCTATCACCTACTTCATTTTGGTTAGCTGAATGTTATTACACTTGATCCATCTTGTCTAAGTGTGATCTTTTCCATTACCAATGATACTGTTAGTAACTCTACTAGGACCTACTGGCTTCGCGCGCGAGCACTTAACCATTAGACCACTGAGCCGGCATCCAACGGTGTTAATGCCGGCTCAGTGGTCTAATGGTTAAGTGCTCGCGCGCGAAGCCAGTAGGTCCTGGGTTCGAGCCCCGCGTGATGCGGGATCGTGGATGCGCACTGCTGAGGAGTCCCATACTAGGACGAAACGGCCGTCCAGTGCTTCCAGGTTTTCAATGGTGGTCTAGCTTCAACTGACTCATGATTTCAATCTGTGAAAATTTCTAAAAAATCTCCACAAACCCCTTCTGATAGTAACTCTACTACTCTTAAGAATTGTATCTATCTTTGCTAATGTATTGTATGGCAATTTGAACCAATGCATATATGTGCCGAATTCTATGTTGGTTTCGACTGACCGATTGATATGTATACAATTAAAACAACTTTATTATGTTCTGGTCTATTTTCTTCCTCTGTTAATATCTCTATTACTGGTCTTCCTGGTCTCCCACACTGTCCGGACGTTCCATGTACCTATAAAAATTGTTGCTCTGGTTGTTAGAAGGGTCATCGGCCTCGTGAATTCCGAATGAACTCGGCTTTCATCGTAAGGTATCATAACTCCTCTTCTAAATGAAGTCCTTCTAACTCCCAGGGCAGAGTTTAAATGGTTTGAATTATTTCTCCTGGTTAGTGTTTTTTTAACGAGTTAGTTTTCTACAGGATGGGGTCGCTAACCCCCATGCCTAACCCTCCTCCTTTATCCGGACTTTGGATCAACAGTAGCCTCAAAGGGACTCCAGGCGGAGTTAATACCTCCATTAAGATGGAATTATAAAAAACTGTTGTGATAATTGCTTACAAGTTACAGATGTTGGGTGATATGAATCGAAATCATTCGTACTTGTGAGGTAGATGAACGGTTGATTATTTATATCCTTATACATTTAGATTTTTAGTGTTACATCGCACTTTTCTATTCTGTAATTATATCCAACTGGAATTATGCCTTTCATACTATTATGTTACTATTACCATTTCTACTATTTCAGTACTAATCCTGTTGGTTTCATTTCACTTTACTGACTTGATGTGTTAACTTGAACTGATGTAAACTTGTACCAGATTCTGTGTTGATCGCTGATTGACCGAATTCATTCATGTGACCGTTATCACAGAATAAGTTAGAGGTTAAGATACAAGGGTTTGATGGACTATCGTTAATCATGAAATAGTCATCAGTTTACAGTGATTAACTCCAGAGAACCAATCATATTTGTGGTTTAGTCAAGGAAAAATCAACGAAATTTCTCACTTCTACTACTTAATCTTGGAACAAAAATCATGCAGTCATCTATACTGATTGATTTACCGTATAGTAGCCAATATTGTTTTTGTCTAATTCTTAGTGTTAATTGGTTTGTGTCAATCTATTTATTTATTTAAATCACGTATGTATTAGTATAAATTGACACTGATAAATCCTGCTAATTGAACACTATATTTGATTCCTAAGCTATTCTCGTAATCCCCAAGCTAGAATTATGCATCGACCTTAACACATAAGAAAAGGCGCAAAGTATGCGAGAATTACTTTACTCCGAAAGTTCGTTTTGGTACAGAAAATATAGGGTTTTTATAGTATTTCAGATGCCCTTGGATTTCTCGAAAATTCTGGAATGCCACTAAACATAGTAGCAGTATAGTAATCATCCAATCAGAAACTCTACATGTGACTTTTCACTTTCTAGATGTTTCTGGCTAAACTTCAACTGAACGCTGATTGGATAAAATGCTTCTTAGTGCTTCCTGAGCCCTTCTTGTCTTTTGCGAGTTTTCTGGAGCACCCCAACAGACACCAAAATCAATTTACGCAACGCAAATAAGATAATGAGATTGTAAAGATGCGGAAACTCATTAAGTTCCTTTACTGTCGAAGGGTTCTTCAAATTTTTAATTATAGGGAATATATAACCATTGGGATACAAAATAATAAAGATTGGTTTGGCGATTGTGAAGAGACAAAGGAAGGCAAGAAAGTATAATTAAATCAATAAATGGATAGAAATGAGTAAATGAAAATAGACTATTAGTAGGAATGACAAATCAGTTTTAAAACAATACACTTATGAAGAATTTTTTTCACTTAAGGGAGTTTCACTTTTATGAACAATGTAAAAGAAAACTACGGTAGAAATGCCATTGGTTTCTGTTTCAAGTCATGTATAATAACATCTCAACTCGTTGAGTTACACCTCCTCTAGGATCCTTCAACCAAGGAAGTTATGATGAACCGATAGCTGTCAGTCCTATACAACTTTCATAAACCACCGTCATGTCATTAATTAGTCACCCATCCCCACCTCACTTATGAGTATTTTCGTCAACCGTTTTGATCACCATATCGATTAAGTTGGAATATGACAACCTGTCTATATAACTGAACATTACTCCCACTGTGTTAGTTGCTTGACAGTATTTATCCCCCATTCGACCTATGCATTCTATTCTGTTGCCTAATGACAATTTACTCCTTTTATTGTGTCTCTGACCTTAATCAATATCATTAGATAAATTCACCAATCCAGATTCCCGATCATAACTTTTGCTACCTCACTTCTGTTATTTCGTCCATATCCTTAAACATTGATACGTTCTGATAGACACAGTTATCTTTGAGCTTCTCTTCTATTGGTCCACTCGTATCCACACCCTTCTCTATGCCTCGGCCCTGACCCCGGTAGAGAACTCTATATTTCAATTACCTAGCATGTAACTCAAACGCTCATTAGCTCTCTTTATACATAGATTACTAGACCTCAATGCACCCCAAATGTCAAATAACACTTTCTATACAATCGTGCAATCAGTGCCAGAAAATAGAGCAAACAGTACTTAATTAATTAGCCATAATTCGGTCAGTCAATCAGTCGTATGCAGCGTACAACTTAACACATGTGCATCGATTCAAGTTACCATGCCACAATAGCACAAAGCGATAAAACTGTTTCGAGACAAATCACGGAAAAGTATGAGCAGTACCAATATCATTAGTACTATTAATAGTATTAGAAGAATTTAGGCACTTAAAAACGAAGAAGTGCAAGAAGATTTCAGGATTCAGATTCTGAAGGAAAACAAGGGGGAAACACACTTGCGCTATTGCAAACGATTTTGAGCTATTTCATATAGAGTCTCTAACCGTTGATTACGAGAACCAAGCAGTCCACATGTATTAACATTTAGTTACTTTTTACTTACGCCTGTTACTCCCAATGGAGCATAGGCCGCCGACCAGCATTCTCCTATCCACCCTGTTTTGGGTCTTCCTTTCTAGTTCTATCCAATTGTTGTTCATTGTTGTCATGTCTATCTCCATTTCTCGGCGTAATGCGTTCTTTGATCTTCCTCTTTTCTTTTGGCGTTGAGGATTCCATGTGAGGGCTTGTCTTGTGACGAAATTCGGTGCTTTCCTCAGTGTGTTTCCTATCCTAACTCGATAAAAAAACGCTAAACAGAAAAAAAACAATTCAAACCATCTATTAACGTGGCTCAGTCTAATTGTCAGTAACTTAATGGACTGATCTCATATCTTGGTTTGACCGCTTCTAGCTTTCTTGCTGCCTATTCTTACATCCAGGCAATATCCCAAGCGAAGTAGGCGGTGGTGAGGCATACGTAACACAGCAACCACTTCAATTGATGAATATTTACTACTTCATCAATCAATTTGCTATATTTACTTAGTAGTATTAATTAAACAACAATAAAACATATCACATTACTTAATAGGTCCACTAGAAGCTTAGAATAAGTGGAATTTAGAAATGTACTACTGAAGCCTCTATTCTATTACACATACACACACATCTTGAGTTGTTGTCGTTACCAATCTTAATGCAAATACTATTAATGAAATCACTAACAAAGTGCTTCTAATCCACGAGTTAACATTTAACAAAATATTTTTGTTATTGCTGTTCTTGTGTGGTTGCTTAGTAGTAGTAGTAGTAGTTCCCTGTTTCATTTCATTTGAGTATAGAGTTTCCTTTTTGGAAATAGTTTACATTGAAAAACACAAAATTTTTTTAAAGTTTAAAAACATTGTTCAATAAAACAAAACAAGCATAATCATTTATTCTAATACTGTGCTACTAAGTATTTTGTTGTTCCTTTTTTATATTGATCATGTTTTGATTACCTCTTCACTTTACTTATTTGAACACATAAATATTGACAGAAAGGGGCACCGAATACATATGCACCACAAAAGTCACTTGATTTGTGTGTGGGATGTGATACTGCCTGGGTACCCAGATCGAAGCAGGTAGTTTTCTTAGGAGGCCACACGCGGTACCTTCGAAATAAAGGTCTGATCCATAGGGCGGTGGAGCAACATCAGGAGATGCGTTCCCATTGTAGCGGATGACCAACAATTGGTTCCTTCAGAATCCTGTAGCCCATGTGGAGCATTAATTTGGAATCAGGATCTTCCAACTCCCCTAGGTGAACTCTCCGTGTTCACCAACCCAGTTAACGTGCCGAACTTTCGTTTTTCGTCCTCTCAATTTCGTAAACGACACCTCCGCCACAAGGTGGTAGTGATCGCGTGCAAGTGGCCGTGTGAGAGTATTTCGAGACGGAGAGCTGACTCTCCCCACCCTCGTCCGTACCAGGGCATTTTCGGGCAATGAATTCATCCTTTCATTGATTTTTTTCTTAAACTGAAGATTTCTTTCTAGAAATAAGCATCTATAAATATGACAGTTTTTCAGCTCTAGTTAAAAGAAAACAACACTGTTCATTTAGATAGCGAGAAAGGAAGTGAACTGGAATATTTGACTTGATTTTTTTTTAAGAAAAAGAAGTCATTTTAATAAAGGGATCCAAGTATCTGGACTGAAACTATCGATTAATGACATCCTTTTTCCAATTAGTGAATATTCGATAATGATAACGTGGAAGAAACCATGCTCTCTGTAGATTAATTCCATTCAACGATACAGTTTTGTACATTTTTGTTAGTAGTAAATCAAAAGATTTTGTTATTTCTATAGTGAAGCATTATTCCTTCAGTATTTGCTGTCAATGCTAAGATGTATCTATGTGGCTTGTGCTTGAAATCCCCTGCTATCAAAAGTGAATATCCTACTTGTTTTTGTTACTCTATGCCTAGTCCAACTTCAGCTTGATATTATACAGTATCGGATCAGAAGCTGGATATCGGTTTGATTTCCGATCATCATCGCTTTTCAGGGCTAGTCGATTTGACAAATGAGTTGTTACACAGTCTAACGGCTTCTGACTTTCATCCCTTCCACCCTCCTGTCTGGATCAACCAATGCCTTTGTTGGTTTCTTGTGAGTATAAAGTTACCCTCTTCATCATGCAACACTAGGTCCGCTAACCAAAAGTGACTTCCTTGGCACTCAAATTCCATGCAAAACTTTTCAAGTTTGTGTTACAGTAATCGCATTTCGTTCATCCATACGATAATTGATCCCGGAATGCGGAAGCACTGGTGTCAAATTGTTGATCTATTTCAGAAATGGTGCTATCAAAAACAATGAACAATTAACTAACAACTAACTGTTGATATTTCTTTGCATTAAAGGAAATGTTTCCAAAAAAACTATTTGACCACAACCAACCACGACGTTCACTGCTTGATCGCATAGATGATTTATTTGAGAAAATGGCGATATAAACTCATTCGCTCGTGGCCCGAGCTACGTTAGGAAATATAGACATCCTGATAACGAACCACACGATTGCTAGAATCCATGGTTGGATGCATTGTGTAACATCGCTCGAATTCTGTCACAGTCGAGCAGTTTCATTTACCCTATATTTTCCCTTAACTATTTACTTCCTAACATTTCACACTTCAATTTCGTTTGATTATCACTTCTGAACTTCATTTCTCATATTTACATATTCATTGTAGTTGAAATTCATTGCCTAACTTCTTCTACCTTCCATTTTTATTCTAATAATGACTCGTTTTACTACTTAATAATTTTTTCAAGTAGTTTAAAATCGAATTTAGTCATTTTCGTTACACGTTAATTTTCTGACGACTTTTTCAGAGACGTCAAACCATCCAACATCCTAGTAAATCGTACAGGTGATGTGAAATTATGCGATTTCGGTGTAAGTGGTCAACTGATCGATTCTTTGGCTAATTCATTTGTTGGTACAAGAAGTTACATGGCACCGGAACGTTTAACAGGTGAACAATACAACACATTAAGTGATGTATGGAGTTTGGGTTTGTCATTAGTTGAACTGGCAACTGGTCGATACCCGATTCCAGCGATTGAAGATGAAAACGTTTATTTAAGTGCTTTCAATTCACATCGAGATGTAAACTTGGAACAACATTTAGAAGCAGCTAAAGAAGGGAAGCCACTTCCTGGTAAGAAATTACTTATTTATTTTGAAATTATTTTGTTAGACCAATGTAGCAATGTATAGGCTGTAACTCAATTTCTCAAGCACAGATTTATAAATTCAACTTTGATCAGTAATTTGAATACTGAAAGGAACCTGCATTATGTTTAAACTATTGGTAGCGAGTAAAACAGTTGAATACATTAGCCAGTTCACTCATCGATGTGAAAGTTGTTTAGATTGTTGAATTTTATTGAGATCATGAACCAATCCAAATTAAACACTCACTGAACACCTTAAAGCACTAGACAGCTGTCCCGTCCGAATGCGAGACCTCTCAACAGTGCTCATCCACAACCACACGAGCGGGAATCGAGCCCAGGACATTCAGTTTCATCCATGATCGCTTAATCTCTGCACCACTGAGCTGGCATCCAATAGTGTGTAGTTTTAGCTTCGATTAGTTCGCGATATTATACAGCCATCTTCCACTGTCTTCAGTGAGTGCTTTCCCCACATCTTACATATTTGGACACCATTAGCGACGACTTCGTTCTAAAATATTCTTAGCTTCAAGAGTGGGTTCGTGGGTGCGCCCTTCTGAGGAGTCCCCCACCAGGTCGAGATGGCTGCTTAGTAATCCCTGGATTTTAATAGTTGTCTGATTTAGATTGGTACGTGATATAAATAGGCTACTTTAACTCTGATGATTTGGTCCCTGACAAAATTTCAACATGGGTTTAAATACTTTCCGTGGATTTCGCCAACTTACGTTGCTTATAACGTTGGCGAGTTTTTAACCTTCAAACTATGCGGCGAGTATACCTCTCAGTAGTCTGCTCTATATTACTCTATGGGTGTGAAACATACTTTATTAGATTAGAAGCTTTTAGATGATTAACGTCTTCGAAGCATTGTTGCGTTATCATGGAGCGACCACTCGAATAGTGTTAAGGTTAAGCTTAGAGTGCTTAGCAAAGGTGTATAGTCAATCAGTGATGTCAATCACTATCAACATATACTCATCCACCTACCTCAACGTGAAATACTGTCTGACGTAGCAGTATATTGGAGGACAGCTACGGACGGTCAAATTAAAGAGTAGCATCAATCCCCGAAGTTATTGACAATCGAACTGAACGATGTAGATAGGTGCAGACTACCTGGTTGGGGTCCGCATGATTATTGTAACTTTGAGTAGCATAGTTGAGAATCAGTCATCATAGTCTAAATTTGCTTACTCTTTATGTGTCCCTAGATCAAAAGTTTCGAAAGTACTTGAAACTTGTTATTTTGTGAATTCACCATTTCTTTTCGAATAATATTCCTTGTACCCTATTGTTTTTTTTTAAAGACTAGTGCTACTACTAACTCGATATTCATATTGATAATTTCATCTCATTGAACCGATTTCATGTAACAACTTCAGTCAATGTATATTTGTGTCAACTGTTAGGTTACCTGGGACTGACAATTATAGCATAACTTATTTATCGTATACATGTATTGACTCATGGGTTATACCTTTTTGCAAGGAGAGAGAGAGAGAGAGAGAGCTAATAGTTCCAAGAGGTTGGCAAAACCGATGTTGCTAGATTATCAGGGTTATACTATGCAACTGATTCATAAACGTACATGCCATACTTTTAACATTAATAGAAATGTTAGTAAAATCAGCGACTAAATAACACTGATTGAATTTCGCTCGTGATTTATAGTTCACTTTCTTAGATGTTTTCATTTTATTCTGACGACATTAAATAAATTGGCTTCGTGTAATAAGTTAATTGACAAATTAACAGTGAGTTTTCATGTTACTCAAAATTTAAGCCAAAGTCAAATGAGCTATGGATATGGAAAAATATATAGAGATAACCTGTTTTGTTACAAATTAGTTTATCTATTTTTGATGATCAAATGAAAGGTATTGAGACCGGTGGATTTCGACTACGTGATGAAGAAGCAATATATCACTGATGTCATTGGATGATAATAGGTTAATATCACGTTTCGATTGAATTCGAAAATTGTTGAATACTTGAATCAGTCTCTGATGAGCTTAGTACATCCACATTCATGAGGAGTTTCATACTACGATGAAACAGTTATACAACACTCCTTCGTTCTCAAAAACTGTCTAAAAGTGGACAATGAAGTCAGCAATATTGATAGGTATAGCTCCGGCTTCGTCCTATTTGAAACTCATCATCTGGATGTAGTTAGACCTCACTGTGATGTTTACCATGTTGGATTTGAACCCGATGCTTGTCGCTTTAAAATTAGGCAGATACAAGCCAATCGAACTGCATTCTTGAATTTCAATAATGGAATAATTTAAACCTTCACTAATAATGATATATTGGTGTGTATGTCCAGCGTCTTAATCATTTTGTTTTATTTTTTTTCAACTATAGCTGTCAACAGTCCAAGTTCCGGTCCAATGGCAATATTTGAACTTTTATCCTATATTGTAGATCAACCACCACCTCGTTTACCAAAATTTTGCTTCTCTGATGATTTTATCGATTTAGTTGATTCATGTCTTCGACGTCCAGCTAGTGATCGACCTTCTTTAGAAAATCTTTTAAAGCATAGATTTGTTGTAACAGCAGCTGGTGCATGTCCATCAGGTAATGTTCAACGTCAAAGTACAGTAATAGATATTCGACAAACAGGTGGAATTGTTGATTCAAATCAATTTGAAGATCCAATTAATATTGGACATTATCTTTCTTCTGTATTACCATCAATGTTAAATGATGATGGAACTAATCAAAGTTCTTTTTAATTTCTTTCATAATATATAATCATAAATCATCATAGATATTTATTTGTATTACATCATTGAATGAGGAAACCATAAAGAATAACAAATAGTCATCAATGCGCACGTGTGTGTGCGTTTCTCTGTGTGTGTGTGTGTGCGTTTCTCTGTGTGTGTGTGTGCGTGTGTGTTTTACTCATTTCAAAACCAATTATGAACATCCAGATCAATAATTTGTATTACATATACCCTTGTACTTGGTTTTTACTTTTTATTATCTTCTAAATTTTTTTTCTTTCTTTTTTTTATTATAAAAAACCAGTTTCCTTGGTAATTTTTTGTAAATATTTTTGCTTGTTTTCTTTTTTTTTTTCTGAAAAAGAGAAAAAAATTTTTATTTCTATTTTTTTCATATTATGATGCATAATTGTGAATTGATAATGTGACAGTAAAAAAAAAACAAGAAGAAAAAAACCCAATTTGATCAAGTTTTTTTTTGTTTGTCTCTGTTTTGTTTGTTTGTTTTCTTATTTCTTCTCTCCTTTTTTTTGTTGTTGTTGTTGTTGTTGTTGAGATGGATTGTTTAATTGAAGAAAAAAAGTAGAAAAAAAACAAACAAACATCCTGTTGAATAAAGGTCTGTTTTTTTTAAAAACAAAAATTTTTTTTACTATTTAAAATAACCACATATTGTACTATTTAGAATGGTAACTATTTACTTGGATACTATTTACATTTGTTACCTATTATGGTAGGGAGTATAAACCTCCTATCAGCATTGTTTATTGAACTTTATCCTGTGGATATTAATCTTTTTCAGTTTCATATTTTAAAAGTAACAAGCTCATTTCTAAATGTTTTAACTATTATGAGTTTATTTCATTTATATTGAATATTTCATATTGTGATGTATATTTTTAATCATCATTCATTAATCCTTAATCAATTAACTTTGTATGCATGGTAATTGTTGGTTTCTATCTATTATATGTAACAAAGAAAAAGAAAAAAGAAACGATAAAAAGATGTGAAAAGTTGATTATTGAATAATCGATTCATCTATCTGATCTCTTTCTTTTTTTTTCTTCTTTTAAATTTACACTTTAAAACCAATATTTTACGTGATATAAGTTTGTTTACAATCGGGGTTATTCTATTCCTCTTTTTGTGTATATTTATGCAGCATACATACTGTGATGCAATAAATACCTTTTTATTTATCTAACGTATTCACTTTTTTTTACTAGAAAGTATAGATAAGTGATGTTGTGTAGAAATAAACCTGAAAACTCTTTATCTCATTCAATTCTCCTTGCATCTTCATGTAGAAGTAATAGTCTAAGATTATCAAATGTGAGACAATTTCAGTAGTTGAGATGATAAGTCAATTAAAGCTAGACCACCATGGAAAACCTGGAAGCATTGGACGGCGGTTTTGTTCTACTGTGGGATCCCTTAGCAGTGCGTATCCACGATCCCCCCTCGAGATTCGAACCCAGGACCTAGCTTCAATTGACTCATGAACTGAACTATTGAAATCACTATAATATCCAAAAACGCCCCTTCTGATATTAATCAACATATGCTTAGTAGTGACTGGCTTCTTGGAGTTCTGGTGAGAAGCACTGACCAGTGGAGTTCAACCAGGTCTGTTGTGAAATAGTAACTCAGTGAAGGCAATGATAGATGTATCGCTCGATTTCGTGGATTAATTGAAGTTTGACATTAACACAATTGAATGCCGGCTCAGTGGTCTGATGCTTAAGCTCGCGAGACTGATAGGTCTTGTGTTTGAATCTCGTGAGGCGTTATCGTGAATGCGCACATATGAAGAGTTCAACAATGGGACGAAAGGGTCGTACAGTACTTCCAGTTTTTCCATGGTGGTCTAGCTTTAATTGGCTCATAATCTTAACTATTAAAATTACTAACCCCTTCAGATAATTTAAGATTATTTTAAGGACACAGCACTTAACAATTTATTGACCACCAAGTAATGATCAATATCATGTTTATCTGACTCTGTAGTAATAGTTGAATTCTATTTGTGACCTTGCAATGTGACGATGAATTTGATTGATTGAACATCGCATGCACTATGTTGCGATGTTAGTTGGTTGAAATTAGTCAACAGGAAACCCTTGGATAGACAAACTACATTGGTTACTACTCAGTGATTATTCGAAATATTTTATCCCTCTACAGGATATCACTCGCTATCAGATTTGTGCAAGGGTAACATCTCAGACTATGAAACTGAGTGATGCAGGTTTGCACCACATAGGAAGCATTGGTTCCCTCAGTATTAAAGGTGTCCCTTCCATGCGAATGCTAGATGTCACGAAACCTATGTCGAATAGGGCCTAGTATCGACTATCCACTATTGTCTACAAAACGGTAGTTTATATTAAAATCCTAGTTAATGGTGTTTGGAACCAAACTTCACCTGCTGTCTTTTAAACCTTAGAAGATTACCTATGGTCATTTCCATACACTCGATACGACTGATTTTTCTGTAATCTATCGCCGTATATATTTACCAGATATCAGCACTGCACTCTGAATGTTCATAACCTTCAGAAAATTTAATATTGACAGGATCACAGTTAGATTTTCAAACTGCCCCACATTATTTTGACTTCAAGGAAACTATTCATGATCTTCAGATGTAACTAAGTGATCTGTGATCTGACTATAACCCTAAGGAACATAACACTAATTGAATTTTACTCGTCTCAGACAGGTTAGCTTTCATATCATATGTAAAGAATCACTTTTACATGTATGGACATCAGTGAATCAAAACTCAGATCTCAACTCTTACTTATAAATCTTGAGTATCTATCCCATGCTTTAAAAGGCTGGAGTTCTACTCAACACATACATAAATCCTAGTTTTCACTTGTGAACAACGAGTCAGTATTTTAAATATAACGATTTTGTGTCTCTTCTCAGCCTGACCTTGTGTATCCCTTCATGTCATTTTTTAAGAAAAGTGTTTACTACATAAATGATCTTCATAATCGTCTCCTAACAAATTTTATTTGAAATGTTCTACTACTTAAAACTACTAGTAAGTAGCTTTCCAATTTACGATTATCGGACTGACCAACTAGATAAAATAACAATTTAGAATAAGTATACAATCACAAAATATTCAATTTGATGATTTCCCCTATGTATGTCCTATCCACTTCCAACGTCTCCTACTTTCCTCTTCACCGGTAAGCTAGTTTGTTCTCTCCCACAGAAGGCTGTTGCTGGTGGTATCCGGTCAACAAAGGACATTGATTATCTTGTATAGACAATTGTTTATAAATACTTGTACATTTTTGAGGATGGTTGTAGTAGTTCTACAAGTTACAGTTCCTTACAGCAGAACTAACCGGTTTGACGTTCATGTTGAAGATCATGACTTTGATATTGGTTGTCTAACTATAGGACTGAGATCCTTACTTTGACAACCCTCGCCTTTACGCGTGCATCCGATCCTCCATGTTCATTGATGATGCTGCTCCCCAAATACGTGAACGTTTCCACCTCCTCTAGATGTTCTCGATCTAGTGTGGTTGGATTGGTGTTTTCCATGTTGTATTTGAGGGTCTTGTTTTTTCCTTTGTGTATGTTGAGGTCTACTGATGCAGAGGTTGCTGCTACACTAGTTTTCTTCATTTGCATTTGTTCATGTGTATGGGACAGAAAAGTCAGGTCATCTGTGAAGTTCAAATCTTGTAGTCGCATGGAAGTTGTCTGTTGTATTCCATTCCTCTATTCAGATTTTGAGATATTCATAGTGCAGTAAACCACTAGAAGAATGTGGAAGACGGGGAATATGTAGAATTGTCTGAATCCGGTCCTCACTTCGAATGTATGTACCAGCTGTCCTCTATGAATTACTTTGCAATGTATTCCATCGTAATAATTCCATATGATATTGACTATTTCCTCAGGTATACCATAGTGTCGAAGTTTCCATAATGTTCTCCTATACACACTGTCAAATTCTTTATCATAATCAAGGAAGTTGATGTATAGCGACGAATTACATTCAATTGATTGTTCAATGAAAATCCGTAGTGCTGCCATTTGGTCTGTGCACGATCAAGACCAGATGGGAATCTGAAGCTGTGTCATTTCTTCTCCTGGTTCTCACGTCTTGCATTGACCTTCTGATTATTTTATTGATGGAAATCTGATCGACTTGGTTCTCTGTACTGTAATCCAGTGAAATCCATGTAGTTTTGTTTATGCATTCGTTGGGGAATATAATGCCACCCATAAAAATTTTGTTGAATGCACATAAATTTGCAAATTTCTTACCATTTCCATTCCTTCCTCCCATTCAGTCCACGTCTTACCTTGGTGTCTTCATATCCGATGTCCTCCATTCCAACTTCGACGTATAGGTCCCCCATCAGGATAGTCAGTCCCTCCCCTGAGCACTTCACTATGATCGATTGCAGCCTCTCGTAAAACTTATCTTTATCGTCGTCGTTGCTATCATTGGTGGGTGTATAACACAGGATAGCATTCATTGTGATTTCCATGAGATTCCTGTTCTACAGATGCTCGTTGTGCTTTCTGAGACATCGTCAATGCAAATTCTTTTTTGTGTGAAGCATTCTCTTCTTCATGACCAGAGTACAATAGCTCTTTCCCTATGCTAATCTCTTCTGTCCAGCCTAGGTCCAATGGGTTTCACTTATTCTGAACACCACCAAGTTGTGTCTCCTTATTTCCTCAACTATTTGACTAGTCGTTCCGGTTTCGTACATTGTCCAGACATTCCATGTACCCGCGTTAATTACAGGTCTAGTTGTTAGAAGGGACATTGGGATCGTGATTTTCGAAAAATCTCAGGTTTCTCCATGAGGCGTAATAGTTCTTGTAAATGAAGATCGTTCAACTTGGAGGACAGAGTTTCAATGGGTGAAATGATTTTTTCTGATTAGCGATTTGTCAGCAAGGTTTTTTCCACGGGGTAGAGTTGATGACTCCAGGCTTAACCCTTGAGAATGGCTGGATATACCTGCATATTTGAATTTATCCGCAATACAATAAAAGAACATATTATTGATAAGGAACATTGTTAGTAGCTTCGAATAAGGATAACAGTCACCCGTAGTCCGTGAGCTGAGTTATACGATCTTATCATGAAAGTATCCTCACCAGACTTCATTATTCAGTCAATGTCTTTTTTAGACGTTAGTGCATATATAACTATTAAATATGACAAGTCAGAATATATGGAATAATAACTAAAGATGAATTAGCTGTTAAGATTTATTTCAGACGGTTGCTTTTGGAGTACCTTCAACTACATTGATCGTTTTATATGCACGTCCCAAAGTAGATAAATTGATAGAGCAGAGAGAAGAGTATATACTCACATTTTGGAATACTTTCCATTGGATTTAAGTTTAATATCTCTAATAACTCTAAACAGCGTAATAGCTTTGAAATTAAAAAGAAACTCTTTAAATCGTCTATAATTATGACATAACGCATCCCATCAGTATTCAAACTGCAAGTTATTAATGTCTCATTCTTTCTATGTTTTCAATCCCACCTTCAAATGATTCCATACACGATCATTTACATATAAAGCTGTCTAATCTCCCCATTCCTCTTTCTTCTGGTGATCGACTGGATTATGAAAACCTCAACATCTGAGGAAAAACACGGAATACAATGAACTGCTCACAACCAATTAGACGATTTGGACTTCGCAGATCACCTAACCCACATATCACATACACACGAACAAATGCAAATAAAGACAACCAGTGTAGCTGCAGTCTCTTCATCAGTAGGCTTCAACATACACAACGAGAAAACCATGGTCCTCAAATACAACACGGAGAACACCAATTCATTCACACTTGATGGCGAAACTCTGGAAGATGTAGAATCCTTCACATACCTGTGAAGCATCATCATCGATGAACAAGGAGGATCAGATGCAGACGTAAAGGAGAGGACTAGCAAAGCAAGGACAGCATTCATACAATTGAAGAACATATGGAACTCAAAACAACAGTCTGTCAATCAATCAATCAATCAAAGTCACAATCTTCAATACGAACGTCAACACAGTCAGTTCTACTGTATGGAGATGAAACTTCGAGAACTATTACAATCATCATCAAGAGGGTACAAGTATTTGTAAATAGCTGTCTACACAAGATACTCAACATCCATTGGCCGAATAATATCAGCAACAGCCTTCTGTGTGAGAGAACGAACCAGCTTCCAACTGAAGATGAAATTGGGAATAGGTGTTGGAGTTGGTGGATAAGACATACATTATGGAAATCACCAGACTGAATCATGAGGCAGGCACTAACATGGAATCTTGGAGGGAAGCAGAGAAGAGGAAGACTGAAGAACATACTACGTCGAGAAATGGAAGCAGATATGAAAAGGATGAATATGAAGTGGAAAGAACTGGAAAGGATTGTCCAGGACAGTGTTGGATTGAGAATGCTAATGAGTGGGCTATGCTTCTTTTTTGAGGAGTAACAGGAGTAAGTAATTAAATATTGTTATGTAATAGAAATCATATCATTAAGCTGAATCTAATTCAATGATTATTTTGGCTTTATTCATACTCTTAAAAGGAATCAATAGTATAAAATAATATTGATGAGGGTTCTTTAGTAGCCATATTGATACTATTTGTATCTTTTTTTAAAAATTGACTCATTAAAACTTTTAAGTTAGAAACAAAATTAAAATAGAAATACTGGATGTCATATGAAATGTGGACTGGCTCAAACTGGTTTATTTACAAAAATTCTAATTAGTCTACTTTGAATATAGTTTTTCTGATATAAAAATAAACAATATAAGCAAAGATGGTTAGTGACTAGCAGTGGAATCCAGTTTGACGCGCGTTTTATCATATTTGTGAGCCGTCAGCTGGATGTACCTGAATCTCAGAGTTGATGTTCATTCTGAGACTCGAATCCAGTATCATTAGCTTCAAAGGCGAATTGTACTATCCACTCAGCTACTGAGTCCTGATAGCCACTTGCTTTTGCAGTGGGGTGAATTTAAATTTACTTGATATTGTTTTACTTGCATCTTCCCATTGAGGTTTAAGACAGCAGTTGAAACGAAACGCGCGTTCTGGATCCCACTGCTAGCCACTATCCATCTTTCCTTATCAAACTTGTGAATTAAAGCAATATCGAGGCAATACGCACAGTATGCATATATGCCAATAGCAGACTGATCAATTGCAGTCTTAAACCTCAATGGGAAGTCAGAGACGTTACCACTGACCTATCCGAACCGCGACCGACCTCCTGTAGGACTGAGATGTGATCAAAATTGATTGACCACTGAGTGGCGATCAATGTCATGCGTGTCTAGTCCTTGTGAGTGCAGATTGAATGCTATCGATCATGTTGCAATGTGCCACCAGTCTAGGTGACCCAACATTGCGAGCACTATATATTGAGATTAGATGGTGGTTGGAGGTTTTCGACAGGAAACCCTGAAACCCGGGTCCATCAGATAGCTCAGATGATGTGCAGTCTGGAGTCATGTAGATACTGGTAACATAAACATATTTGTATTTATTCAGATGTTTTGGACATCTTAGAGTTAAACAGTCGATAAAGTAATTTGAAAACTTGAAACACGCAAACGAAGATCGACACCAGTTCACTTTTACAAACGTAGTTACACCACCGCCACACCTCTTTTTATTGTTTGATCGATCCTGACGATAAATTTTGAAATAACTTAGTGATACTAGGCAGTCGTCCTGTAGATCATTTAACCAAGATTCTTGAATTGTGATGACACCACAATTACGATACATATTTTGACTTAGTAGGGATTGAAGATAGTCCACTTTGTTGATTAGTGATCGGCAGTTAGAATTTAGTAGCTCGAGAATCGACATATTATAGTGACTCACGTGCAATTGAGTTCAGTTCAATCAAGGTCTTTTGTTGACCTATTTAATGGACAAAGTCATCCATGATATAACAACTTGTTGTATTATCTTTATTATTATGCTTGTATGAAATACATATGCTTGAACATTGTTTAGCGCCTACGCATGTATTCATTCTGCTAGCTTCATTATTAACTGCTTAATCTATTCGCTGACTCATCCATTTTCCTATACATATATATATGTGTACATTTGCATGCATTCACTACTTCCACTACTACTACTACTACTACAACTACTTGCTACTGCTACAATCGTAGTTCGCTTGCTCATTCATTTTGCCTCTCTGCTGTCTGGTCCGAATTATCTACTAAATAAACTGTAGTAGCTGCTTCTATTTGCCTTCTGATTTCAAACATCGTTGAAGATTATACGATAACGGTTCGAGGGTGATTAATTAACGAAGCACAGCCACTACAGAATTGGTAATCCCGACGTGAGAACGGGAAGCGAATTTTGACGAAATAATCAAATTCCAAAAATCCGACTACCTTCATCTCAATTTGGATTATCAAATGAACTATAATTACAACTGTGGATTTATATTATTATTTTAATTACACTTACATTATTTCGCAAACATTATTAAACGTGACAATTATAATCATAATAAATAACAATTATTCATAAACAATTGATATATTGGTGCAATTTAGTAAGTCTGTTCCATTTTATAAATTGTGCCATTTTTTTATTATCATTGTTTTTGCTCATCTATTTTTCCTTGTGATTGTTAAAGTATTTTCGTGTGCTACTTAATTTTTATAAGCATGTCTTATGAAAACACAGTTTCAAGCGTACAGCAAGCCTCGTCCGTGAGGTCTCTTAACCTCCCTGCCCCTTCTTTTAAAATCGCAGACCCAAAACTTTGGTTTATAAGACTTGAAAATTATTTTCTCGCTAACCGCATTCTTTTGCAAAAGGATAAGTTCGGCCTGACAAGCACACTACTCCCAGACGAAGTAGCTGACAGCGTTCGAGAGGCACTAGCAAAACCAGACACAGAAAAACCATACGACGTGCTAAAAGAGGCTGTAATTAAAACTCTCTCTCTCAGTGACCAACAAGCCGTCGAACAACTTCTTAACCAAGTACAAATGGAGATAGAACCCCATCACAACTAAAAAATTATATGAAAAGTTTACTTGGCGATAGACACATTGACAATAATCTCTTTTATCAACTGTGGCTCCGCCGACTCCCTGCAAATATACAGCAGATCCTAGCTGTGGGAGATACGGATGCTGATTTAGACAATATAGCAAAGATAGCCGATAGAATATACGAAAGAAGCAAGCAAGCAAGCCCTCCACTACACAATGTGACGGTAGACGATAGACTTGATACTCTACAGAAGGAAATAAATGTTTTGTGCCGAAAACTCTCAGAGTTAACGCAGAGAGAAAAGCCACGAAGGTCATCGCGAGATCGTTCGCGTGAAAGGACCCGGTCAACTTCTAGACGACGCACAACTCCCGCGATATGTTGGTATCATCAAATGTTCGGCTACAGGGCCAGAAAGTGCCTACAACCTTGTAGATTTAACAGGAATAGTAACCGATACCCACGAGTATCAATGGCAACAGCATCAACACACATAATGCCTGAAAATAGTCGCCTCTTTTATATACAAGACCGGACCACTGGCGCACAATTCTTAGTTGACACTGGAGCGGAAATTAGCGTAGTACCTCCATTTAACGAGGAAAGAAAAAACATTAACCCGTCGTTAGTGCTAAGAGCAGCAAACAAATCAGATATTAAGACATATGGTAAACGGAAATTGTCCCTAGATTTTGGACGTGGCGCTTCATACCGTTGGAACTTTGTCATAGCAGACGTATCGATGCCCATAATAGGCATAGATTTCTTATGTAACTTTGACCTGCTAGTAGACTCTAGACGACACAGACTTATAAACGGCAGTCAAACCACTTCGATAAGAGGAATACTTACGGAAGCCGTTTCAATGAACCTTGTGATAGATAAAAGTTGTGGTGATCCATATAAATTGTTGCTAAGGGAGTTCCCTGAACTCGTAAAAGTAACATACAATAAAGCGGATCTCAAACATTCTATTCAGCATCACATCGTAACGAATGGTCCACCAATCAATGCAAGACCAAGAAGGTTAGATCCTAAAAGACTAGCCATCGCAAAACAGGAATTCGACAAGCTAAACGAAGTGGCAGACGCGCTATCTAGAACGATGGTCAACGCTCTCGTCCAGTCCGAAATCGATTATCACAAGTTAGCAGCATTACAAAATATCGACGTCGAGTTAAACAGACTAAAGTCTGCCAACACAACCTCGTTAGTTCTCAAAGAAACTCCATTGGAAGAAGTAAGCATCACCTGCGATATTTCTACAGGTCAACCAAGACCATTTATTCCAAAGCCGCTAAGGCGAAACATTTTCGAAGCCATGCACAATATTTCGCATCCCGGAATAAAGGCCACCATCAAACTAATCAGCGAACGTTTTGTATGGCCAAGTATGAATCGGGATATTCGTAATTGGACGCAAGCGTGTATAAAATGCCAGAGAGTTAAGATACATCGCCACACCAGTTCCGCAGTAGGTCATTTCCGTCATCCCGATAACAGATTCGAGCACGTACATATCGATATTATAGGACCACTGCCGGTTTCGAATGGTTTCAGTTACATTTTCACTTGCATTGATAGATTCACACGATGGCCTGTAGCTGTGCCCATAAAAGATATTACAGCCGAAACTATCGCAAAAACCCTAGTAGAGCATTGGATTTCTCATTATGGTGTACCTACTAATATCACAACCGATAGAGGAGCTCAATTCGAGAGCCGCCTCTTCCAACAACTCACAGAACTACTCGGAATCAAACGAATTCGCACAACATCCTACCATCCGATGTCGAATGGTATGGTAGAGAGATTGCATCGGCAACTTAAAGCTTCTCTTACAGCTGTCATCAGCAATAATGATTGGGCCAGCAAGCTACCGTTAGTCATGTTGAGCTTAAGATCAACAATCAAGCAAGATATAGAATGCTGCCCAGCAGAATTGGTTTATGGAACCACACTACGTCTGCCAGGAGAGTTTTTCACTGCAGGTAAAAGCGATCCAACTGATATAGCGGACTATGTACAGCGTCTTAAGCAGCATATGAGTAGTCTAAGGATAACGCTTCCGAGACAACATCAACGCCGTGTGTACATACCCAAACAACTAAGTGACAGTACCCATGTGTTTATCAGAAGGGATAATGTGCAACGTCCCTTACAACCAGCCTACGATGGTCCATTTAAGGTGATTAAACGAGACGACAAAACTATCACGGTAGAAAAAGCTGGAAAAACGGATGTAATTAGCATCGACCGAGTCAAACCAGCTTTCATCGAAGCCTACGATCAGCCAGTACATACAGATACTGCGAAAACCGTTGAATCATCGAAGCGTCAGTTCCAATCATCAACGACATCGACAAACACAAGCAAAGAGAATCCAGTAACGACAAGGTCTGGCCGAAGAGTAAGATGGCCCCAACATTATGTCGCTACAATCTTCTATTAATAATTTTCTACTATTTAAAATATTAATTATAACTTCCACTTCATTGTACACACATGCATTACTAATTTCATGTTATACGCTATAAAACTCAACATATCTTATGTACCCCTACACTTACACGTATAATTTTTATTTAAAATGTAAAGCAATACCGCATTCCTTCTATTTATTGCTATTATTTTTTAAAACCTCACGGACGGGCGCAAACCAAATGTACAGCACACACTAACTTCATCTTAATTTTGTACAAACCATTTTTTTCAAACGACTGTAACTACCCTACTCAGTTTACTATTTTTTTTGTGCAAACACAGACATTTTTCCATATATCTTTGTTTGCAGGGGGGAGCTATTATAGTGACTCACGTGCAATTGAGTTTAGTTCAGTCAAGGTCTTTTGTTGACCTATTTAATGGACAAAGTCATCCATGATATAACAACTTGTTGTATTATCTTTATTATTATGCTTGTATGAAATACATATGCTTGAACATTGTTTAGCGCCTACGCATGTATTCATTCTGCTAGCTTCATTATTAACTGCTTAGCCTATTCGCTGACTCATCCATTTTCCTATACATATATATATGTGTACATTTGCATGCATTCACTACTTCCACTACTACTACTACTACAACTACTTGCTACTGCTACAATCGTAGTTCGCTTGCTCATTCATTTTGCCTCTCTGCTGTCTGGTCCGAATTATCTACTAAATAAACTGTAGTAGCTGCTTCTATTTGCCTTCTGATTTCAAACATCGTTGAAGATTATACGATAACGGTTCGAGGGTGATTAATTAACGAAGCACAGCCACTACAATATGATTAATGTTCATTCTCTTTAATGCATATTGCCGACCACTACGATGTCTTTTATAGTACTTTCTTGTAACTTATGCAGCGAATGGTCGTAGGCTTTTCATAAAAGTGCCTGAATAGTTTATGCGATTAATGGACATAATGACAAGTTAAAAAAATGAAAAAAACAGATAACTTGTTGAAATAATTAGATGGCAGAAATAGGTAACGCAGATATTTAAGCAGGTCGCCCCTAAACCAAAGCATATAGTTGATCGATCAGTGAGTAGTGACTGATGTTATTATATTCTAGTAATTGGCTGCTGATTGAATTCTATAGAACTGTGTGGCCACTAGTCTCAATGACTGGACATCGTATGCATTGTGCTGAGTTCAAAACATTATTTAAAGAATTTAAGCTATTTAGTTTCAAACAATATTGTAGCTTTCCTATTAGATTTGTTATTCTCTCGGCTTGAGTTTACAGTAAAACAATGATGATCAGTTGGCTATGAATCAAACCACGTAGGTCTGCTTGAAGTCAGGAATATGGATATACGCTGTAAAAAAAATATTTAAGACAAATTACGTTTTTAGGTTACCGTATCGGATGATTATGATAACGTATTATTCGGCTAGAGGATACGAAAAAATAAAATCAACATGAAAATCACTACACTGATACTTTGACTGATCTCAAAAGAAAATACAATCATTTTCTTGTCATGAAAACATTCTGTGCTTTCTAGGCTCTTAGTAGTCATTAGGTTACAACGAGCTGTGATAAAGTACTTTTGAATTTCATAATTTTCGTTATTAACCCATTGTAATTAGATCATTGTTAACAACAATAATGCATTGAACAGCTGCTTCAGTTTAGTATATAACACTGCAACAGTTTATATTCAAAACTTCGTTAGTGATAAAATCTAAAGCCTCTTAGGTTTCATAGAGCGTAATTAACCTTTATAGTACTGTATTGACTTTCATCAGTAAACATTTTTAACTTTAGTCAACTTGCAACATTGCGCCTTTCGACATGATCTTTTCAAAACAATTGGCTATACATGATACGGATTGTTTAGTAGATAACATATAAGAATTTAATGCAATAGATACTGTATACAAGTTTTATAATAGATGCCTATTTTGAGACTCAGATTCAACCAGCTGGCAAGTAAAAAATATAGAACTAAACGTCAGTCTAGAATCTTATTTTTCAGCCATTATTCAATAACACTAACAGATCTAATTACTTAAAATATAGTTCACACTATAGTCAGTTGTTTAAATAGTTCTTTGCTTACAATTTAATCTATTTAGGATTTTGATATTCAGTCTCATGATCAAAGTGAACTGTTCGATTGCTTCAATCATTTTATTATTATTGTAATTACCTTTATTCAATATTATATTTTTTTCGTAAAATATAGAATTCTCAACACAATGTATTTCAAGAAGTTTCCGTTTCTTACTTCATTGTCGATCCTGATGATAAATATTGAATGATCGGCAGTTAGAAATTAGTAATTCAGTCAATCAACATCTAAACAATGTACATTCTTTTCGGTGCATATTGCCAGCAACCATGATATCTCTGAATAGGCTCTTTTGTAAGTTGTACAACGAAAAGTTGTACACTTTTCAGAAACACATCTGAATACGTTATGCGATTAATAGCCATATTGATGTATTAAAATAAACAAAAATAGATAACTTGTTGAAATATCTAGACGACAGGATCAGATAGTCAAGATGTCCAAGCAGCCCACCATTTCATCAAATCATTTGAACAGTTATAACAAACGTTTGCATCAATAAATTATTTCACTTGAGGATCTTGTTGTTGTATCCGGAGAAGAATAAATTAAAAGCAACCGTTAAGCATTACGTATGGACTAATATTATATGAATATTCTTATTGTAGGACTATTAAGTAACTATATTATATGTTTATTCATATTTGTTTCATTATAAGCTTTTATTTATGTTATATCTAGAGCTTAGATTCTTAATATACCGCTTATGACTTCAGCACTCGAACTCTAGAACACTCCAAGGTCGCAAACGAAAAGATAAAAGATAAGCATAAGGAATGATATTCTAAACAGTGTCAATTATGATACAAAACTGTCAGGTATTTATAGTTTTGAGTAAAAACGAAATCATCATTATAGTCCTCTAACCCGCATACATGAGGTTATTAGCATTTGTTCAACAGGGAAGCTACACGTAGTGAATCTGAAATATTCTTCCGAAAGATGATTGGATAAAATATCTTCAGTCCTTTCCGAGCTTCTTAGAACTTCCTCGAGTTCACCTACGGACTGTATTCACAAATTGATCTACTGGTTACTGTTATATGATTTACTATTCGCAAGTTATTCTCAATTAATTAGTAGCAGTTTCTCACAATCACATCCACTTTTTGACTTGATCTTGTAAACAATTTATTTTCTATTTTATGATACGATGTTTAGCTTGTATATATACCAAGTATATTTGAAATATATGATTCATATCGCAGAGGCTCAGATTGATGTTCTGGACTCAACAGGCAGGGCTGGATGGTAAGACTTACTTACTTACGCCTATTACTCCTAAAAAAAGAAGCATAGCCCACTCATTAGCATTCTCAATCCAACACTGTCCTGGACACTCCTTTCCAGTTCTTTCCAGTTGTTATTCATCCTTTTCATATCTGCTTTTATTTCCCGACGTAGTATGTTCTTCAGTCTTCCTCTTCTCTGCTTCCCTTCAAGATTCCATGTTAGTGCCTGCCTCATGATTCAGTCTGGTGATTTCCATAATGTATGTCTTATCCACCAACTCCAACACCTATTCCCAATTTCATCTTCATCTGGAAGCTGATTTGTTCTCTCCCATAGAAGGCTGTTGCTGATGGTATCCGGCCAATGGATGTTGAGTATCTTGTGTAGACAGCTATTTATAAATACTTGTAGTCCCTTGATGATGATTGTAATAGTTCTCGAAGTTTCAGCTCCATACAGTAGAACTGACTGTGTTGACGTTCGTATTGAAGATTGTGACTTTGATTGATTGATTGATTGACAGACTGTTGTTTTGAGTTCCATATGTTCTTCAATTGTGTGAATGCTGTCCTTGCTTTGCTAGTCCTCTCCTTTACGTCTGCATCTGATCCTCCTTGTTCATCGATGATGATGCTTCACAGGTATGTGAAGGATTCTACATCTTCCAGAGTTTCGCCATCAAGTGTGAATGAATTGGTGTTCTCCGTGTTGTATTTGAGGACCATGGTTTTCTCGTTGTGTATGTTGAAGCCTACTGATGAAGAGACTGCAGCTACACTGGTTGTCTTTATTTGCATTTGTTCGTGTGTATGTGATATGTGGGTTAGGTGATCTGCGAAGTCCAAATCGTCTAATTAGTTGTGAGCAGTTCATTGTATTCCGTGTTTTTCCTCAGATGTTGAGGTTTTCACAATCCAGTCGATCACCAGAAGAAAGAGAAATGGAGAGAGTAGACAGCCTTCTCTGATTCCGGTCGTTACTTAGAATGCATCTGTCAGCTGTCCTTCATGCACGACCTTGAACTGTAGTCCGTCGTATGAGTTAGGATACCAGTATATATACGTCATTAATTTAGTCTTATAAATTAATTTAGCTAAATTGGCAAACGTATTTCGTGATCATCGTATATAATCTAAATATATAAGACTTGTATAATTTGATCATTACAATTGTTGTCATTGACATTGATAATACACATTGTTCAAACAGTATTAAACAGAATAAAAAACGACGTGTTCTAAATAGAATTCTAACTCAATACTATTCATCTAAACTAATTGGATATGAATCACAAATGATCATACGTGTTACCTAACTTGAGATGAAATGTAAAGTTAAATAGAATAAGTCACATGGTAGATGACAACTAAATTTGTTTTCTTATAATAAATAGTATTTAAAAAAATGATAAAAACCAATATTTTCTATATAGTAGTTAAGGCGTGATCTGTTTTTTTTTTAAATTTATGAACCAAAATTTAGGCAATAACTAATCAATAAGTTTTTGGTTGAGATCATGAATCAATTGATGTTAGACCACCGTTGGAAACCTGGAAGCACTGGATGGCCGTTTCGTTCTAGTATGGGGCTCCTCAGCAGTGCGTGTCCACGATCCCGCACCCCGCGGGATTCGAACACAGGACCTACTGGCTTCGCGCCTGAGCACCTAACCATTAGACCACTGAGCCGGCATCCAGTGGTGTTGGTGTCTAACATCAACCAATCCACGAAATTGCGCGACCAACTCCTATTGTGGATACCTGTCTCTACCGGACACGGATTAGCTCTACTGGTCACGACTTCTCACTAGAACTCCGAGAATTCCTTCACGAAGCTAGTCACTAGTGAGCACATGTTAATTATCAGTATGGGGGTTGTGGAGATTGTTAAGTTTTTGGTTGAGATCATGAATCAATTGATGTTAGACCACCGTTGGAAACTTAACAATCTCCACAACCCCCATACTGATAATCAATAAGTTTCAATTTCCATGGAATAATTGATCAAAGTAAGATTCAACGGATACAAACAAAAACAAACAAAGTAATGTATTCAACTATTGATACTTAATCGATCATGAACATAAACTAATAAGGATTTTGTAATATCTTAAGATGAAATATGCTATTTAACTTCACTCTCTTATCATTTTTATCTTACATGTTATCATGTTTGATGAGTATAAAGATAACCAATAGTTTAATGTAGCTTTAATTAACACTAGTTCTTTCCTTCCTTCCTTCCTTCATTCATTCATTCATTCATTCATCAGTTGACAATAATAATAGTAATAATAATTTGTGGGAGGGAACAAACCAGCTTCCAACTGAAGAGGAAATTAGGAATAGGTGATGGAGTTGGTGGATAAAACATACATTATGAAAATCATCAAACTGAATCATGAGGCAGGCACTAACATGGGATCCTGAAGGGAAGCGGAAAAGAGAAAGACCGAAGAACACATTACGTCGGGAAATAGGAGCAGATATGAAAAGGATGAATAACAACTAGAAAGGATTGCTCAGGAGAGGGTTGGATGGCAAGTGTTGGTGGGTGACCTATACTCCTTTTTGAGAAGTAACAAGCGTAAGTAAGTAGTTAATAATAATAATAATAATAATCTAACATCGATGAATTTCATGTTTTATTTCACACATGACCAGAAAAAAAAATGTTTGTTTTATGAAGAAAAAAAAACGAGTTACAATTTCAATGTTCCATTAAATAGTGATATTGAACAGCAGTTCATCATCAACCTCATCAACAATAATGCCATATTTAATCACATTGACAACATGTACACAAACCACACACACACACACACATACCTGTGTTAAGTATAAAGAGAGAAGGTATCTGTTTATTATTATTATTATTATTATTATTATTATTATTATTATTAGTAGTAGTAGTAGTAGTAGTAGTAATAGTAATAGTAGTAGTAGGAGTGGTAGGAGTAATGGTAGTAGTGTATATATATACCTAAATATTATTGGATCATATGATATCACTAAGAAATGAGTAAAACAATGAGAATAGAACTACAATTTAGAATCATTAAAAATAGTTTTATCCAATAAATACACATTTTATTTATTCATTTATTCATAATAAAAATAGACTTAGTAACAAAAATGTTTTATTCATGAATGTGTATTAATAATGATGATGATCATTACATAATAGGTTAATTTTGGATCATTAGTATTATTATTACATCATAAGTAGATCAGACATATTCCTGGAGCTGTTTATATTGGATTAAATTAAATCAATAGTGATACTTTCTAATAGTGATCAATAATCAATAATCTTAGAAAGAATATTCACGTATACTTTTATCACTATTTATCATCTATTATGATAATCATCATTTGATAGTGATTGAATTTATTGAATTCAAACGAATATTATGATTATGTAATATCGTATAATGCAATCATCATTGATTATTTCAAAATCTCAACCATCTCTTTTATTATCAACTACAAGTCAGGAAACTTTAACATCATCTTCTATATTATCTTCAAACGATACTAATACTATTAATATTGCTAAGAAGGATACTAATTATGATCAATTAAAAGAAATCAATAAAATCAATGTGAAATTACGACGAAAATCATTGAATAGATCATCATTATTATTATTATCATCATTATCATCATCTGATCATTCATATTATATGCATAAAAATAATCAACGTAATAAAAATCAATTATCACGTTATTTCAATAGATCATCTTCAACATCATCAGCATCACCATCACCATCATTATCATCATCATTCAATAGAGTAAAACATATAAATCCTACATTGAATTGGTATTCATTAGCTTTAAGATTAAAACAAAGAACTCGTTATTTCAATGATATACAAACTAAAAATACTAAACTATTAAATTCATCGTATGATGATGATGATGATGAGTATGATAATAATGATAATGGTAATGAATTTTTTATTCAGAATACAAATTTTAATCAATTATATGGTAGACAATTATCAGAGAATCTTATAAAATTACCACCGCCAGCATTATCATCACAACGACAATGTGAACAATGGAATAAACAACGCCAACAACAAAAACAACAACACAGTAAATCATGGAATGATAAAAAACTTGCGCGTAATTTACTACTGGAAGAATGGAAAAGGAAATCAGATACTGTTCAAAATGTGAGCTCATTTCTAATGATTTAATCATAATCATGTTTATGTAGTGTTACTAAGGTCCTAAGTTATTGAATATTGTTTTTTTTTTAATTTTTGTGAAGCAACTGTACCTCTGATGAATAAGAAAGATTTTCATAACTTTCAATTCATATGATCATATTGATCATTTTGGTCAATATCAATTTGGAATAGTTATTTTTTTTTAAATAACAGATGGGTTTTGTGGATATTATAGTAATTTCAATAGTTAAGATCATGAGTCAGTTGAAGCTATTTCGTGGATCAGTTGAAGTTAGACATTAACAGCGTTGGATGCCGGCTCAATGGTCTAGTGGTTAAGTGCTCGCGCGCGAAACCATCAGGTCCTCGGTTCGAATCCCGCAGGGGGTGAGGTCGTGGATGCGCACTGCCGAGGAGTCCCACAATAGGTTTTCTATGGTGGTCTAGCTTCACCTGACTCATGATCTTAACCATTGAAGCTATTTTTTCATTGAGCATTCTAAGGATACAGTTGTTACTATATAAATAGAATTATTGTATTACAGTTTTAACTTCCTATAATCAAGCTTTACTTGTATTGTTATCTTAATATCAATTACGTGGGGAATTACTATCGTTGTTAAATTGTTGTAGAGGTTTGCTGACAAGCTCTCAAGAAGGTATAGATCCTCTTTACACTAAAAGACCTCAAACTGTTGAATGAACTAACAGAAAACACTTCTTTGTTATCATTTGAAAGAACAGTTTTCATAGATGGTCAATTTATTAAATTGATTTAATTCTAGATGATATCAGTGAATGACTTTAGTTTAGGTACTGTTGAAAACGATAGCGTATTGGATAAAGCTGTTTGTTTTACTTAAAGATAACAAAATTTCACTCTTGGTTGAGTCATGGATACGTACTACTGAGTAGTTTCATTCTAAGATAAAACAACTAGATTGTTCTTCCTTTTGTTTATTGGTCCATTAATGGAAAGCAATTCACGACAAATACTACCTGAAAATTAAATCAATCTCCAAAATACCCCCAAAGCATACAATTTTTTCTATGAAAGATTTCTTCTGTGAATTCTTTGTTCAACAACTATGTTCTATTTTGTTAATATAATCATTGGAAATTCCGTTTTAGTAGTCAGTTATGTAATTTACAATGTGTATCCACAATCAGTCAGTCAGTCAGTAACAACGTAGAACTTCGTACGTGAAACTGATTCCTCTGTGATTTTCACAAGAGGACTTTTGTCCTTTCTTATAGACTGGCACAATCAGTGATTGAGACCAGTCAGATGGGATTACGTCCAGTTCCCAAATTCTACCTATGACCTCAGTTAATCTCATTGCTAATACTGGACCACCATCCCTAAAAATCTCAGGAGTAAACCTGTCAGGGCCTGCTGCTCTCCCTCGCTTCAGATTTCCTATGGCTTTTTCAACTTCGTAAAGAGACGGAGGACCTAAATTAACTTGCTTTTCAGGTTGACTGGAGATCGTAGGAAACCGAAGTGTGGCTGAAGGTCAGTTGTGTATACACAATTCCCATGAGGAATCAAACAACATATTACTGAGTAATGGATTAAACTATCATTTAATGTGAAATAAAGAAGTTATTTATCAACCATGGGTATCCATGTTTTATAATTAAATTAGCTTGAGTATATTGTAGCCTCAAATTAATCAGATTCAACACAGTCAATCATTAATAATGCATAATAGTACAAACACTGTGACGTTTATTTTGGATTATATGTAGAGAATAATCAAATTAACCTTAATTTAGTATATAAGACATTCCAACTTTTCCATGTTGGTCTAGCTTCAATTGACTCATGATCTCTACCATTGAAATATGAATCTGCTATATGAATATTCTTGATGATAGGATACTGTTTAATCATATGAATAGAGTTTCTTTCTTTGTTAGAAGTTTCTATAGCGAGTTAAACAATTTTAAACCTGGAAAAATCCATTCATTATCATTAAAGCTTTATATCCATTGTAATTTTGTCATTTTTATATTGTAATAACTAAAAACTATTTCCTGATAAGCAAAACTGTCGTCCCAAATGATAATACCTTGAAAGTTTACTAAATAGAGAGTATTATTTTTCAGTCTTGTCCATACAACCTATATTATTTCATTTCATGGTGGCCAGCTGCTTCTTCTCATACAATATAGGAGTTTAGAGGAACGTTTTTCATTTAGACCTAAGACTCTTGAACTCTGAAAGTAATAAAACGATGATAAAACGATTCAAGCTTACTTTAAAGTTATTTTAAACAAATCGATTGAAAATTATTTATGCACTTACTTACGTCTGTTATCCCACGTCGTGGAGGAGCATAGGTCGCCTACCAGCATTCTCCATCCAACCCTGGCCTGGGCAACGCTTTCCAGTTCTTTCCAGTTTTTATTCATCCTTTTCATATCTTCTTCTATTTCCCAACGTAATGTGTTCTTTGACGCTCCTCTTTTCCGCTTCCCTTCAGGATCCCATGTTAGCACTTGCCTCATGATTCAGTTTGGTGATTTCCATAATGTATGTCCTATCCACATATACCTAATTTCTTCTTGATCTGGAAGCTGGTTTGTTCTCTCACACAGAAGGCTGTTGCTGATAGTATCCGGCCAACAGATAATCAGTATTTTGTGTAGACAGCTATTTATAAATACTTGTACCTTCTTGATGATGATTGTAATAGTTCTCGAAGTTTCAGCTCCGTACAGTAGAACTGACTGTGTTGACGTTCGTATTGAAGATTGTGACTTTGATATTGGTTGACAGACTGTTGTTTTGAGTTCCATATGTTGTTTAATTATAGGAATGTAGATACATAAAATTTTGTTATTGGATAATTCTAGGAAACATATGAAGTTTCATTACAATCTATGAGTTAGAATAAAAGAACAGGGGAAAAAATAAATGTGAGCTGATTATCTACACTCTTCACTTTTGTTTTATTATTAATATTTGACTTTCTTGATAATCAAAACTTTAGATTTAAGCCGTTTGCTGAGAAATTGTAATCCACTGACATTACTTGTCTAGCCTACAGATTTATTAATGATTTATTATTTGACTGATAATATGATCAGTAAACTGTACCTGTAATAACCTTGATTTTGATTCATTCTATACAGAAATCGTCAGCGTATAACAGTCTCTATCTCTCACTCACTCTGACATAGCAGTGATTATAATCACCTTAGGTATTTGATGATAACGTTCAATAAATCATTCTAATCTATATATAGTCTGTTCCACATCAACACTAGTCTTTAATAGATATTTATGGTCATAATGAATTGGACATTGATCCTTGCATAACTATTTCCTTCTCACCATCTAATGTTACATAATCCGTTTAGTTTTATGTCTCAATTGTTAAGATCATGAGTCAGTTGAAGCTAGACCACTATGGAAAACCTGGAAGCACTGGATGGCCATTTCTTCCTCCTCAGTAGTGCGCATCCACGACCTCGCCTCCCGCGAGATTCGAACCCAGCACCTACTGGTTTCGCGCGCGAGCACTTAACCACTAGACCACTGAGCCGGCATCCAACGCTGTTAATGTCTAACTTCAACTAATCCACGAAGTTAAGCGACACATTCACCATTGTCTTCAGTGAGTTGATATCTCACAACATACCTGGTTGAACTCCACTGGTCACTACTTCATACTAGAACTCCAGGATATACCCCGTGAAACCAGTCACTAGTGAGCATATGTTGATTATTATTAGATGGGTTTTGTGGAGATTGTAGTAATTCCAATGGTTAACATCATAGTCTGGTAGTTAAGTGCGCGCGCGCGAAATCAGTAGGTTCTGGGTTCGAATCTCGCAGGAGGCAAGGTCGTGGATGCGCACTGCCGATGAGTCCCGCAATAGGACGAAACGGCCGTCCAGTGCTTCTAGGTTTTCCATGGTGGTCTAGCTTCAATTGACTCATGATCTTAACCATTACTACAATCTCCACAAAACCCATCTGATAGTTTTTATATGTTGACAATAATCTCTAAGGAAAACACTAACAAACGTTCTCTTTTAATCAATAATTTTGACAATATACGGATTATTCTTTTTTTTCTTCTTTTTATATTTTCAGTCTTTTGTTTACAACTTTAATCTACTTATTAAATCCCTAAAAAGGCAATTTCAATATTATTCCTTTTCTCTTAAACAATAAGACAATACCAAGTGAATTAAACTTCACCCCATTTCACAAGCAAGTGGCTATCAGGAATCAGTAGCTGAGTGGATAACGCGATGGCGTTTGAAGCGAACGATACTGAGTTCGAGTCCCAGAGTGAACATCAACTCTGAGATGCAGGTACATCCAGCTGACGAGTCCCAAACGGGACGAAACGCGCGTCAAACTGGATTCCACTGCTAGCCACTATCCATCTTTGCTTATAATATCTATACATGTTTATATGTAACTCTATCTATGCACATTAAAACATCGATCAATTAATCGATAATGAATTATCTTAAAAAATCAATTAATCGATAAAAACTCAATCGTTACTCACTTTTTTTTCTTTTTACAAAAAATCCTAAAAAATTATTCATTGACAGCAGTAACAACAACAGGGAATGAGGATTCGAATTAGAGTTTTTAAAAAAAATCATGTAATATATCTTTGTTTTTCCTGTTTTTTTCTTCAAATTAAGATAAATTTAGAAGATTGAAAAAAACCCTTAGAAATTCCATTGTTGATGAATTAATTGATTAGAATAGTTTTTATTTAACATATATAATGTATTTTCAAGGGTTCAGATCATGAGTCAATTAAAGTTTGACTACCATGGAAAATCTGGAAGCACTGGAAAACCATTTCGTTCTGGTATGGGACTCCCCACTGGTCACAGCTTCTCACTAGAACTTCAGAGAATCCATCTTGATGCCAGTCACTAGAATGAAATGGCCATCTAGTTCTTTCAAGTTTTCAATGGTGTCCTTGTCGAGATCGACTGATGAATTCAACTATTAAAATTACTATCTCTACAAACCTTCATAATATAAATATATCAAATTCACTTGGTATTGTTTGCTTGAATCTTCGCATTGTTGTTTGGGATTGCAATTAATCAGTCTCTTGTTGATATATATGCATCCTGTGCGGACTACCTCGATATCGTCTTAAGTCAGGAGCATTATAAAAAAAGATGGATGTTGGCTAGCAGTAGAATCCAGAACGCAGTCCTAAACAATATTGGGAAGATCCAAACAAACAATACCAAGTGAATTTAAACTTCATCCCATTGCAAAATCAAGTGACTATCAGTACTCAGTATGTAAGTGGACAACTCGATGGCATTTAAAGTGAATGGTACGGGATTTGAGACCCAGAGTGAACATCAACTCTATGATGTAAGTACATCCAGCTAATGAGTCCAAAATAGGACGAAACGCGTGTCATGGATTCCACTGCTAGCTACCATCTATAAAAGGTTATAACCATATTCAGAAGAGAAGATGGTCACGACTAATTTCTACAGCTAAAAATGTATAACTTTTGACTTAAATCTCAGAAATAAAGATATATTGATTAGTTCTGTTAAAGTCCAAATAATCTGAATAACTTTGACTAAAATTTAATCAAAGAATTAGAACTTTCAACAAGATACTAAATTACATAAATACAAAGATGTAAATAGTTAGTGAATTGTTCTCTTTTTATATAGTAAATCGATAATAATAATGATAATAGTATGAATATATAAATGATACTACTAATTTATTCAAGTTTATTTTGAATGTCAAATGCCTTACTAATCAGACCAGTGAACCAGGATGCGCACTGCTGAGGAGCCCCACAATAAAACTAAACGACCGTCCAGTGCTTTCAAGTTTTCAACGGTGGTCTAAGATCAATCGGTTCACGATCTCGATCAAGAACCAGGACATGGACCATATAATGTAAAATTTTAAAGAGGATTATATCAATGAAGTATACTTAAGACGTTGAATCGCTAGGAAAAACACTCATATATGGATGCTGTAATGCAGTAGAGTTCATTGAATATAAACAAAAATTAGATTGCCGATTGAACGCTACTTGTTATATCTAGTCGTCGCTGATTGTTGTGTTATTACCATTTATCCAATAGGGAAGCTACAAGTAGAGATACTGAAGTTTTCTTCCAAAAGGTGATTGGATGGAATATCCTCAGCTCTTTCTGAGCTTCTTATAGTTTCACTGTGGACCGTTGTCACAGAAACACTTCATATCAATGTGTTCAAGGATTATCATTAGGTTTAAAAGTTAGAAATCAGGGCAACGCTGATTTTGGATGACTCTGCTAATCAGACAACAGTATCAAATTATCCATTTAACTTGAGCCACGTTTTCACCTTATTAATTATTCACTTATCAACCTTGACTGTTTTATATGATCATTTGTGATAAACTTCTTATCCTATTCATCACATGTCTGTAACCTACTTTTGTTCGGCAATAAATATCAATTAACGCTTGAATACATCGGATTGGTTCACACGCCTTCTCCACTACGTGTCATTTCACTTCTCTCTCTCTTCTATTAGCTTCCTTCGTTTCGTTTCACTGACTGTATTTAACTTATTTAATTCCGTTATTCACTAATGCAATTTAAGTCGGTGATTTAGACAAAAACATGTAGACTAAAACAGTGGCTATATGTCTGATCGACTTCCTTTAATGATATATTTTATTTGTAATTTTTCTTACACACTTACTTACTTACGCCTGTTACTCCTCGTGAAGGAGCATAGGCTGCTCACCAGCATTCTCCATCCAACCCTGTCCCAACCAATCCTTTCCAGCTCCTTCCAGTTGTTATTTATCTTTCTCATATCTGCTTCTATTTCCCGACGTAATGTGTTCTTAGGCCTTCCTCTTTTCCGCTTCCCTTCAGGATTCCAAGTTAGGGCTTGCCTCGTGATGCAGTTTGATGATGTATGTCCTATCCATTTCCATCGTCTTTTCCTAATTTCTTCTTCATCTGGAAGCTGATTTGTTCTCTCCCATAGAAGGCTGTTGCTGATGGTATCCGGCCAATGGATGTTGAGTATCTTGTGTAGACAGCTATTTATAAATACTTGTAGTCCCTTGATGATGATTGTAATAGTTCTCGAAGTTTCAGCTCCGTACAGTAGAACTGACTGTGTTGACGTTCGTATTGAAGATTGTGACTTTGATGTTGGTTGACAGACTGTTGTTTTGAGTTCCATATGTTCTTCAATTGTATGAATGCTGTCCTTGCTTTGCCAGTCCTCTCCTTTACGTCTGCATCTCATCCTCCTTGTTCATCGATGATGATGCTTCACAGGTGTGTGAAGGATTCTACATCTTCCAGAGTTTTACCATCAAGTGTGAATGAATTGGTGTTCTCCGTGTTGTATTTGAGGACCATGGTTTTCTCGTTGTGTATGTTGAAGCCTACTGATGAAGAGACTGCAGCTACACTGGTTGTCTTTATTTGCATTTGTTCGTGTGTATGTGATATGTGGGTTAGGTGATCTGCGAAGTCCAAATCGTCTAATTGGTTGTGAGCAGTTCATTGTATTCCGTGTTTTTCCTCAGATGTTGAGGTTTTCATAATCCAGTCGATCACCAGAAGAAAGAGGAATGGAGAGAGTAGACAGCTTTGTCTGATTGCAGTCGTTACTTAGAATGCATCTGTCAGCTATCCTCCCATGCACGACTTTGCATTGTAGTTCATCATATGAGTCCCGGACAATATTGACAATCTTCTCAGGTACTCCGTAGTGTCGAAGAAGTTTCCATAACGTCCTCCTATCCACACTGTCAAATACTTTTTCATAATCAATGAAGTTGATGTACAGTGACGAGTTCCACCCAATCGAATGTTCGACGATGATCCGTAGTGTTGCGATTCGGTCTGTGCACGACCGATTCTTACGGATTCAACCTTGTTGATTTCGAAGTTGGGCGTTTACTGCGTCTTTCATCCGGTTCGGCAAAACTGTGTTAAAGACTTTCCCTGGTATTGACAGTAGTGTAATGCCTCTGTAGTTTTCACATTTGCTCAGATCTCCTTTCTTTGGAATCTTGACGAGGTGTCCTTCTTTCCAGTCCATCGGCACTTGTTCCTCCTCCCAAATCCTTTTGAATAGAAGGTGAAGCATGTTTGTATTTACTTCGATGTCTGACTTCAGTGCTTCAGCTGGTATGTTGTCGGATCCCGCTGCTTCCCCGTTCTTGATTTGTCTGACGGCCATTTTGGTCTCTTCCTTCGTTGGTGGGTTGACGTCTATAGGAAGATCTGTGTGTGCTGCTTCGATGTCCGGTGGATTCATGGGAGCCGGCCTATTCAGGAGTTCCTCGAAGTATTCCACCCATCTGTTCCGCTGTTGTTGAATTTCGGTGATTAGCTTGCCTTCTTTGTCTTTGACCGGTCTCTCTGGTTTACTGTATTTCCCTGATAGTTTCTTCGTTGTGTCGTGAAGCTGTTTCATATTTTCTTCTCTAGCAGCTTTTTCCGCCGTCGTTGCTAGTTCTTCCACGTATTTCTTCTTGTCGGCTCTAATGCTCCTCTTCACTTGCTTGTTTGCTTCTCTGTATTCAGCTTGTGCTTGAACTTTCTCTGCTCGTGTTCGGCTGTTGTTAATTGCTGCCTTCTTGTTCTTCCTTTGTTTGATCTTGTCCAGAGTTTCTATAGAGATCCATTCCTTATGATGGTGCTTCTTCTGGCCCAGAACCTCTTGACACGTTGAAGTTAATGTTTCTTTGATACCTTTCCATTTGTTCTCCATAGTAGTTTCTTCTTCTGAGAGTAGATCTTGTAAGGCTTGAAACCTGTTGTTGAGAGCTATCTTGAATTAATTGAGTCTGTCAGTATCTCAAAGGAAGGCTGTATTGAACCTTTGTACTACACCCATCATTTAACCATTAGATGTTAAATGAACAGCAGCTGATGATAAGCTGTTACTCATTCAGTCGATTAAAGACTAATTCGATCGTTGATACGTATCAATTAAAAGAAAACTATTGAAAACTAAGTTGAGGTAGACAATTAATTTTGCTAACACAGTCGCACTGAGAGCTTGATACCAGAAAATAAACACAATAAATCTTTCTTTCTTTTTTGCATATCTACATTATGTCATGAAATGTAAGTAATACAATTTTTCTATTCATTAGAATATAACAGAAGTGGTATATTAATTATTACCTTTCTAACCAATACTCAACTTATTTGATACTATCAATCCAACCTTGGCAATGATACTTATATATCAACTTGATTTAATGGTGATGTAGTTAAATATTCAGTTGAAATCATTGATGGATAAATATATTTTCAATATTGCTAAACTTTAGATCCTGACAGTATTCTATTAGAACTCTGAATCACTCAACCTGAATAAAATCTAAATTGTAGAGTTGATCAAATCTTGGAATAAAGTGATTATGCTAAACTATAGCAACTCTTTTACAATCAATTTCAATTATGGTTTTTTATTAAACCCTTATAATGAATTTACTTAACAGACAATTTTATTGGCACAGTAACAATTCGCATATTTCTTTTTACGATTATGATCAATATCTTTTCTATATAAACATGTACGGTTGATCACGTATGATAGCCTACGCACATATATATCTCTCTAGCTAAAATGTTGATAGATTAAATATCACTCGTTGAATCATTCTCTTTCTCATATATATCATGTTATCGAATCCTATTCGTAACCTTTCCTAGTTGTAGTGCCTAGCTACACCTTATTCGGTTTGACTGTAAGTCAACCAGTCAGTGAGCAACAACGTAGGACCCGGTACATATATACATCTGTCCAAGTTGCCATATCTCTTTAGCATAACAACATGAGCATCAAATTCATAGTAGTGGTTAATTCAATGGTGGTAATATATAAAAGAAAGATGGCATATAAGGAAACAGTACAGGAAGAAAGAATTAGTTCGTAGAAAGAAAGATATGAAGCAATTTTAATCTCTTAGTTTAAGGGAAGACAGAGAGTGTATACACCTACGCCATTGGGATCGATTCTGAGCCATGTCACCAAGAGTCTCCAACCATTGGTTAAGATAGTCACGCGGGCCACAACTACCAATATGACTAAGACTAAAAAATTTGCCTATACATTCGCTTGCTCACAAATATTGACCAATTGATTTCAAATCTGTATGATCTACTTATGAACTGTAGTTACTCAATTACTTAATTACTAACTCCTGTTACTCCCAATGGAGTATAGGCTCCAGACAAGCATTCTCAAACACACTCTAACCTCAGCCTTCCTATCTAGTTCTATTTAATTGTTCTTCATTATTCTCATGTCTGTCTACATTTATCGACCTAATGTATTTTCTGGTCTTCCTCTTACCCTTTCCAGTTCACGATTCCATATGATATGGACTTGCCTTGTGACGCAGTTGTGTGCATTCCTCAATGTGTATCCCATCCACTTCCAACGCATCGTTCTCATTTCTTCCTCCACTACAATCTGGTTTGTTCTCTCCATAGTAGGTTGTTGCTGACATTGTATGGTCAATGGATCCAAATATATTTTTATAGACAACTGTTAATGAATACTTGTATCTGATAGATAACTGTTTTCGTAATTCTCCAAGTTTCCACCTCATACAGTAGAACTGTCTTGACATTTGTATTGAAACTTGTGACTTTGGTGTTGGTTGACAATTGTGTTTAGTTCTAAATGTTATTCAATTGTAGATATGCTGCTTTTGTTCTGTTGATCCACACCTTCAGATTTGCATCAGATCCATTGTGTTCACCGATGATGTTGCCTAAATATGTGAAGGTGTTTACATCTTCCGAATCTTCTTCTCTGTCAATTGTGATTGTATTGTTGCATGTTGTGTTTTATTGAAGAATCTTGCTTTTCTGTTTGTGTATGTTGAAACCTACTGCTGCTGAGGCTGATGATACTCCGTCTGGAGCCCACCTGTGTTTTTTTACTGGTCCAAAATCCGGATAAAGGATGAGGGTTGGGCATAGAGTTAGCGACTTCATCCTGTAGAAAACTAACTCTAAAAAAACGCTAAACAGAATGCTACATCCGAAATTTGGAAATGTATACAATATGAGTGGGTAAAGTTCGCTAGCTGAGTTATATAAAATATCTCATTGTAAGATGTCAAAAACATATCTACTGGTTTTATTTGAGAGTTAATCATCTTCGGTTAAATATCATGTTGGTGAATTACTTGGTTATATTTTGCAATTCAATTTAGTTCACAATGCGAGGACTAATAATTCGATTAAGTGTAAAGTTTTGTTTGTCCAAATCATATGTAGATGTAAGTTGCATGATTAAATGATATAGTGACATATGTGTAGTAATTCTCTGACATTAGGTCTCCTACATTTGTGTAGGTGTGACTACGGATAATTTGTGTGGTTCTATCTGTTATCATTGTGCTACTATAACGCTGATTACTGTCTTCGTAGCTGCTTGCTATAACCCCAAGCTACGTCTGTACGTTAACTCAAACAATAGAGAAAATGCATGAAGTGTGAGTAAGAGCTTTATTTCAAGGTTAGTTTATGTCCATAAAATCGGGAATATTTATAGAGTTGCAAGTAACTTTGGTTTTCTATAACTTGCTGTGAATGTACTAAATACAACAATTGTATACGTAATTATCATGTCAAAGACTTAACACTTGTTCCGTCCTTCTTCTAGACAGTTCTGTTACGCTTCTATCGAATCCTGGTTAGTTAAAACGTATCCTGGCATTTTCTGGGTCTCCAAATAATTTAGCTAGAAGGATTCTAGGACTCATCAACAATCTGATATATCATATTTAACTGAATGAAGGCTGTACGATTTTTATCTGAAACATTACCCAGTTGTATTTCATTGACATGATTATATGCTAGATATCCATATCTTATCATTTCAACCCTTTCCCCTAAAAATGAGTTTCTTCAAACTTTAAAGAAGCGAACCGTCACAGTTCATTAATCTCTTGAAACAAAAATATACCTTTTGGTACTCATATTCTATTCAAGTAATATTGATTGAATCTAGTGCAAACATTCATAATCTAGTTGTAAGTAAATGGCAATTATATTTTTATATTGCCATCTCCAAAACTAAGATATTTCTGCAAGGTTTTGAGATGTTAGCTTTAAGTTTAAACTAATTGAAATTATTCAATTTTAAGAAATATCAGAATGGAGATTTGTGGATATTGCAGTAATTGAATTGATGAATCGATGAAATGTAGACTATCATGGAAAATCTGGAATCGCTGAACGTTCGATTATCACATTTGGGATCGTTGATACATACTGATGAGGAGGTCCATACTTTAACGAAACGACCATACAGTGTTTCCAGGATTTTAATGGTGGTCTCTCTTGAATTGACTTATGATCTTAACTATTAAAATAAAGTTTTTATATCGATAATCTTTTTTATTCTTTGTGGTTGTTAGAGTTTTCAACTCATGTTCATTTGAATATTACTAAGTGTCATTTAAGTTGCATTTCTTTGGTTGATTTTTGTTATATCGGTTGATTTTCCAACGTTCACACGTATGGGACGTTAATTTAACTCAGATGAATATCTACACTAGATTCCCACCCAGTTTCTACTCTACAGGACGTAAACACAACTCAGATCATCAAGAACAACCAAAACGTAAATATATTTCCGCACCAAAAACTCGACACCATCCAACAACAATGAACAATCAATAATAAGTGAAGGAGTGATAATAATAAGGATAGGAGAGAATATAACTCATTTGACACCTTTCAGACTATCTACATGTCTGACTAAGCAGACAACCAATCATTATCATCCACACCCACACATCAATTTTTGTAAATTTTAATAGTTGAATTCATGAGTCGATCGAAGATAGACTACCATTAAAATCCTGGAAGCACTGGACTCATCAACAGTATACATTCACGATCCCACATACGAGAATCGGACCAAGGACCCTCGAACATTCAGTGATTCCAGATTTTCCATGATAGTCTACATTTCATCGACTCATCAATTCAATTACTGCAATATCCACAAATCTTCATTCTCTTATTTCGTCAAATTAACTAATTTCAATTAGTTTTTAGCTTAAAGCTAACATCTTAAAACCTTTCAGAAACATCTTAATGATGAAGATATATACATGACCTAAATTAAACTAATATAGACATATATTATTCTCAATTTATAATCATTTTTTTTGTATTTTTCCAATTATTGATTTTCTATGAAATTTCAAAAAATAATCAATAAAAAAAAATAAGATATTTGAATTTTTAAATCCATTTAAATTTATTATTTTTTTTAAAAAAACAAAAAGACAAACAATCATTTCATTATCATTTCAATATTGATCATTGAATTGTGGATGAATCATAAAAATGGATTCCATTAAAAGAAATTTTAGTAATTTTTTTGTAAAAAAAACGAAAAAAAATTTTTTTGAAGGTCATATTTAATCAATAAAATCAGTTTTTATATTTTATCTTTTAATGTATAAGTTACTATTTTTTAAAAAAAACATTTTATCGTATGTAATAGTTTGGGTGGAGTTTTGTTCTCTGAGCTGGATGATTTGGTCGTGGAGCTTTCATCATTCTTCTGAACGACATCATTAGCACAAACTTCAAATAGAAGTAAAGTGTTTGAATTTCTCCATATGTGTTCCACAGCTTGTTCTGTGCATCTCGATGTTGATTGGTTCTTATTGATCTTAAATTTATCATTGTTCACTTCTTTGTTTTGGTTGTGTCTCCCATTCGTTTGATTTTTGAGGAAATTCGAACACTTCACTTCTACCTGATGCTTGTGCTGATGATGTCGTTCAGAAGAACGATGAAAGCTCCACGACCAAACCATCCAGCTCAGAGAACGAAACTCCACCAAAATCATCCACCTGAGCTACAAATCTTCTCCACCATGTAATAGTTTAGCATTGTTAATCATTAATCACTATGATAATTGTTGATATATGAATCTCAGTGATGTTTGAAATCAAGAAGTAATTAAGAAGTGGCAACTACAGCAGTAGGTTTCAACATACACAAACAGAAAAGCAAGATTCTTCAATAAAACACAACATGCAACAATACAATCACAATTGACAGAGAAGAAGATTCGGAAGATGTAAACACCCTCACATATTTAGGCAACATCATCGATGAACACAATGGATCTGATACAGATGTGAAGGTTCGGATCGACAAAACAAAAGCAGCATATCTACAATTGAATAACATTTAGAACTAAACACAATTGTCAACCAACACCAAAGTCACAAGTTTCAATACAAATGTCAAGACAGTTCTACTGTATGAGGTGGAAACTTGGAGAATTACGAAAACAGTTATCTATCAGATACAAGTATTCATTAACAGTTGTCTATAAAAATATATTTGGATCCATTGACCATACAATGTCAGCAACAACCTACTATGGGAGAGAACAAACCAGATTGTAGTGGAGGAAGAAATGAGAATGAAGCGTTGGAAGTGGATGGGATACACATTGAGGAATGCACACAACTGCGTCACAAGGCAAGTCCATATCATATGGAATCGTGAACTGGAAAGGGTAAGAGGAAGACCAGAAAATACATTAGGTCGATAAATGTAGACAGACATGAAAATAATGAAGAACAATTAAATAGAACTAGATAGGAAGGCTGAGGTTAGAGTGTGTTTGAGAATGCTTGTCTGGAGCCTATGCTCCATTGTAAGTAACAGGCATAAGTAAGTAAATAATTAAGCATTCACTGCACCATACATAAGTGTTTTATAGCTTCAGTGACATGATTGAATACGAGTCATCGTATTATGGATGATTATTATTATCATCACATTTACATAACTTTTTTTTTATCTAAATGTGTTTTTGTTTATCTTTTTTCCAAATATAAAACACATATTTGTACAATCAAACAGTTTAATCATATTGAGAACGTGTCACTTTCTACAAAAATGTTTACAATACGCTTCTGGAATGGTAATGAAATAAAATTACATCCATTACCTTCGGATAAATTAGAGTGAGTGACATAGTTTTTCATTTAAATATCAATTTTACAACTTATAAACACTCGCATGCGAGTGCTTAACCGTTAGACCACTGAACCAGCATCCAACGAAACTGATAGATCCTGGGTTTGAATCTCCCGGGGGGGGCGGGATCGTGGATTCGCACTGTTCAGGAATCTTATACTAGGACGAATCGGCCGTCCAGTGCTTCCAGGTTTTTCAAGGTAGTCTAGATTCAATTGACTCATGATTTCAACTACTGAAATATTTCGTTCTTCATAGAATTGGTTAATTCAAAGTTGAAATGTTAGACTATCATAAATGATGAATGTAATTAGATCAATCAGTTTGGTTATCAATTTCGGGATTCATGGGATTTTAGTATACTAACAGTTGAATTCATTAGGCAATCTACACTAAACCATCACTGAAAAACCTGAAACCACTGGATGGCTGTTTCTTACTAGTATGGGACCCTTCATAAGTGCATGTCCACAAACTTGCGTGTGGGACTCAAACCCATGACCTTTGTTCTGGAGCGCGAACGCTTAACCTCTAGACCACTGAACCGGTATCCAACGGTGTTAATGTCTAACACCAATCGATTCATGATTTAGCATTGATTGGCTAGTAAATCCAAAAGTCAATTTATTTATATTATATATTAAGTCGTGATTAATATCTCTGAACATTAACCCAACATTCATCCATGAATTTATATGAAATCTATATGTATATATTAAATAATCCTAGAAATAAAATTCTAATTTATCTAAAGTTTATATATCGTGTGTGATCTATAAATATTGCATAACAGCTGGAATACGAAGAAGGAAGTTCAAACAGTGAAATCAGTTGATTTAAAGTCGAATATATTAAAACATCACAATTGATTGATCACAGTTCGGTTAAACAACGGTAAGACTAAAAGCAGCAAACCCGAGATCCAAAGGCGAAGTCGTACTGCTGGCTGTACAGAGGTGCTATGGCAGTAAGGTGCTACCTTCAGACAGCCAGCATCACAGCGATGCTGTCTTCCCACAAGTAAGGGTGAGGTTAGGAAAGGTCGATCCTAAAAATACACAGCTTAGCTTATCCCACGTATATCCGTCTTAGGCGATAGTCAGTCAGTCACAACGTAGAACTTCTTACGTTCGTACGTCATTTCGAGTTGCTATAACAAAATATCACAGAGATGTAATTCTCGATTCAAATGCCATATTGGTAGAGGTAGTAAAAGTATAAGCAGTAATCGGAAACATTAGGGTTTGAAGATGTTATTCAAAGAGTATAATCCAGTTAAACAAGTTTGGAAAGAGAAAAAAGAAGGGGACATGAAGAATTCGGGAGATTAGAATTTGGGAGAACACAAAGTGTGCATGCACCTGCGCCATTGCAAACGATTTTCAACCATATCATTCAGTCTCTAACCATCGGTCGCTATCGTCTCGCGGGTCCCGACCAGGTAGTCTACACCTACCAACATGGCTCAACCTACTTTTCAGTGACTTCATGGATTTGTGCCATTTTTTGGTCTGACCGCCTCTAGCTTTCTTCTAACCTCTTCCCACACCATAAAATATTTCACGTCGGAGGAGTCAATGGTTGGGCATTCATAACTCGTGTCCCAGCCATCTTAACTGATGAAGTTTCACTACTTCATCAGTTGATTTACCATCCTTACTTAGTATCCGTTTCATAACAACTGTATTACGTACCCGGTGGTCCCAGGATACACGAGCAATGCTTCGAAGATGCCCATAATCGAATACTAGTAACCTACGAATATCCTCTACTCTTACAGGCAATGTTTCACTGCCATAGAGTAGGTCCTAACAAGTACGGAGCCAACACGAAAATTACTCACAAAAATGTCGTGTGTGACCGACCTCAACCACTGCGGTCACGCTCTTAGGTGACCCTTAACCGAATTTCCTTTTCAAATACCCCAAGAAGAACCCTTGCACGGTGTGGGCAACAGCACTATTTACTTACACCCGCTATCCCTCATGAAGAGCATAAGCCTTTCAGCAAAAGTAGTTACTGAACGTGAATTTAGAATAGTATGTATGCTTTCTCATTATATATATATATATATATATATATATATATATATATATATATATATATATATATTTCTACATCTTTCTTTTAAAGAGATGTTATACGACCACATTTATCCGATTTAACTATTCCAATACAATGTATTGATTTGGTTAATAAAGAATTTATTCCATGGGAAACTCCTACATTACAATTATCATCAAAAACATTATTGATTAAAAGTGAGTTTTAGATAACAGTTTATTGATTAACAAAACTATCAATATTATTGATTTTCAATCTCTGTTTGTATTCAATCTTATTGAGAATAATATTGATTAGATAAAAAGTTAAAATCAATATTTCATGTTACGTATCAATACAGAATAGACAATATTCTGAAATGTGCATAAAAAAGGATTTCAATACAATGATTAAATGTTATTCAACTTGTAATGGTTTGGATTATTCTATTGTTGACATCTTGATCAGTCTTGGTTGATATTTGTGTATCCTATAAGGATTACCTTGATACATCTATTATTTCACAGGTTTACATAGAATAGATGGAATTTAGTTAACAATGAAATCTATGTCGTGGATTTCGTTTTTTTTCCTGGGACTTATCAGCTGAATGTATTTGGATCCAAGAACTGATGTTCACCCTGAAATTTGAACTCAGTGCTTTTCGTTATCTGAACAAATAATACTTTGAGATTTGAAGCGAAAAGTACAAGGTTTGAGCCCTGATGTGAACATCAGTATTATTAGGTTGAATATTAGCAAGCGTTGACTACTGTGAACACCTCAGTTCGATACGAGGCTAATCACTACTTGTATGACTTAGTGGCAAGTTCTCGAACTGTAACATTCAATGATTTCGGGATAAGTTTTAACAGGATCATACTCAAAATCACACCTACGCCTTTCCTATGAGTAAATACTCGTATGAATAAATTATGTAGCACTTCTCGATAAAAATCTTCAAATACCAATGTTTCACTTTCGTGGATTCCCTTGGAAAGTTTTCATAACCTGTAAAAAGGCTGCAAACATTTCTTTCAGTTTGGTTTCAACAGTAACTTCCCAGATAGTTCCAGAAAAATGGTGAATTACTTGCATAAATAAAAAATCAAGAGTTACTTCAAAATTGTCATGAAATACTGGTGAGGTCTTCAATCTATTCTTATTTATTGTAACATGAGGCTTCGTGGTCTGACCGAGATAAAAAAGACTCCCATTGGTTTAATTAGAAATCATTATTTTTATCCATAACCAAATAATGTTGATCTGGTTAATCAATATTCTTATATGGTTTGAATTATCCTGTTAATTTGTAACACGATAGGACTGAATATTAGACATATTACAAACCAATTTCCAATGACATCACATGGATTATTACACCCTCCCTAGAAATTTTGGGTGTATTAGACGATAAATCCTGATCTGTGATTATCAGATTACTTTTTCTGTTGTTAAACTAATCGCTCAATTTCGTGGATTAGTTGAAGTTAGACATTAACACCTTTGGATAACGACTCAGTGGTCTAGTGTTTAAGCGCCTGCGTGCGAGACTGGTAAGTCATGGGTTCAAATCTCGCAAGGCGGGGTCAAAGGTGAGCACTGTTGAGGAGTCCAACAGTAGGATGAAACGACCGTCCAGGGCTCCCAGGTTTTCCATGGTGGTCTACCTTCAATTTACTGATGCAGTCAATAATTAAAATTGCTATAATATCCATAAAACTTCTTCTGATATTATTCAAAATAAATCATTTAGCTATTTTTACATTGAAATTTAAATGGGTTAAAGATATTTATGTAAAATTGTCGTAATTTTCTTCAAAAATTAGTATTTTTCTTCTGATTACTTTTGCTATTGTTTAACGGATAAGGTACCTGAATCATGGTAAACAATAAATTCTCTATTTCATACATTCTATCCACATTTTATTATCGTATGAATGTACTCTGTTCTATCAGTGTATTAAATAATGAACATTGAAACTTTAATCAGATATTAATACTGAATCCAGGACCTTTGATCTCGAGTCGTGCATGTACATTGCCGAGGGTCCTATAGTAGAACTAAAAGACCGTCCATTGCCTCCAGATTTTAAATGGTAGTCGAACATTCATCAGTTCATGAATCCAATTATTAAAATGAATTGTATATTTCATCATCTTCAAAATTTCGAAATTAGATTTTAAATTTGTTCAGACTAACAAAGATTCAATTAATCTATTGAGCAGTGACTTTTCTGTCATAGTTTCTATAGTTTTCACTGATTTTACTCAATAGTTTACCACCACAACTGAAATTCTTTAACATCCAATATGTGTTCCAATTGCTTAACTATAAAATAATCGTATTTCATTATGTATAAAGTCATCTGTTGTTTTTTCTCTACAATTCATAACTGTGTCGGGTTTTATACCGACTACGACTGACATATATATTTTGATCATTATGACATAATCTTTGAAATTTGCATATCTTGTTGTTGATTTTGATGATAACCGAATCTAACGGACTTTAAGCAAACTTTTCAAAGCAGGACTAATATCAAACCAAGATCGATAGATCAGTTTTCCCTCGATTCTACGGTAAGCCAAAAATACACAAACAAAACATCCCTCTACGTTCAATTGTAGCACTCACCGGAATCCCAACATAAAATATGTCAAAGAAATTTCACGAATATTGAAACATTTAATGAATTCATCCAACCATTCCATCAAATTCCCAAAACAATTCCTGGATCAGATTAAGGACATTTAAATCAACAACGACGAACTGATGATATCTTTCAATGTAACAGCTTTAAAAAACAAACATTAAAATCATCCAACTGAACTACAAATCTTCTTCATCATCCTACAATTTCTTGTTGTATATATAACTTGGTTTAGTTGAAATCTAACTATAATTCAACTCTAATTCATCAAATCAATTTTATGGTATATTCATTTACTCTAGACAATCATAGTTTATTACGTAATAGTTTTATTTCTTCACAAATAGCAAAGAAAATGGATACATCTTTTTTATTTAGTCCCATTCTGTTTTCTGTCAAATCTATTTATTATCAGAAGGGGTTTGTGGAGATTTTTAGAAATTTTCACGAATTGAAATCATGAGTCAGTTGAAGCTAGACCACCATTGAAAACCTGGAAGCACTGGACGGCCGTTTCGTCCTAGTACGGGACTCCTCAGCAGTGCGCAACTTCGTGGATTGGTTGAAGTTAGACATTAACACCGTTGGATGCTAGCTCAGTGGTCTAGTGGTTAAGTGCTCAGGCGCGAAGCCAGTAGGTCCTAAGTTCGAGCCCCGCGTGGTGCGGGATCGTGGATGCGCACTGCTGAAGAGTCCCATACTAGGACGAAACGGCCGTCCAGTTCTCCCGGGTTTTCAATGGTGGTCTAGCTTCAACTGACTCATGATTTCAATCTGTGAAAATTTATTTATCTCTATGTTGTTGTTGTTCTTATGATGACACTTTACTCATTAACAATTAGTGACATATACTAACTAACTAGACATAGTTACTGTGTATTCAAAGTGTAGGCGTATAAAATAGAATCTATTCTATTATCCAATCAAATTTTAACACCATCAAGGTCAAATCAACGAAATACTTCTTTTTTTGTTGTTGTTTAATTAATTAGTATCTAAGTTAATTTATTTAAAAAAAAGGTTGATTTGACATTTTCAATTGGCTTTATTCAATAAGTTTATGAATAATAAGCAAATAATAATTTGTATCCAAGTGATACTATTTATTATTAAATAGGATTACACATTTATCTCCATGTTATAATCATTGTTAATTCATCTAAAAAGAATTAACCAATATTCATCATCATCATATCAATGAGTTTAGGTCATATATTTTGTTCATTATCACGAAATGAATTCAATGATATAACAGTAGGAGAAGAAGAAGAAGAAGAAGAAGAAGAGGAAGAGGAAAAATCAATTTTAGATCAAAATCATGAATTCATTTATCATACAATACCGAAAGATTTTAAACCATTTCTTGATAATATTAACAAAGATTCATATAATCAAAAATTATGTTTTAAAAAAAGAGATCGTAAAATACGTAAAGCTATACTTGGTAAGATGAATTATTGATTTATATGTGTTCTATTGTTATAATTAGTAGTGCATGATTTATTTATTGATATTTTCTGATTGAGATCATAAATTGATCGATGTTAGACAACTATTTAAAACTTGAAAGCACTAGATGTCCGTTTTGTTCTAGTATGGAACTCTTTAACAATGCACATTTAAGATCCATAATCTTTACAAGCACATAGTCACTTACTTACTTACGCCTGTTAATACCAATAGAGCATAGGCCATCAACAAGCAATCACAAACCCACTCTAACCTGAGCCTTCCTTTCTAGTTCTATTTAATTGTTGTTCATTTTTCTCATATCTGCTAACAATTCTCGGCAAAATATGTTCTTTGGTCTTCCTCTCCTCCTTTGACCTTGAGGATTCCATGTGGTGAGGGCTTACCTTGTGACGTAGTTCGATGCTTTCCTCAATGTGTGTCCTATCCACTTCCAGCGCTTCTTCCTGATTTCTTCCTCCGCTGGGAGCTGGTTTGTTCTCTCCCACAGTACGTTGTTGCTAATAGTGTCAGGCCAATGGATCCAAATTTATTTTTGTAGATTTTCCAAGTTTCCATCTCATACGGTAGAACTGTCTTGACATTTGTATTGAAACTTGTGACTTTGGTGTTGGTTCACAATTGTTTAGAGTTCCAGATATTCTACAGTTGTAGATATGCAGCTCTTGCATTGTCGATCCGCACCTTCACATCTGTATCAGATCCATTGTGTTCATCGATGATGTTGCCTAGATATGTGAAGGTGTTTACATCTTCCGAATCTTCTTCTCTGTCAATTGTGATTGTATTGTTGCATTATGTGTTTTATTGGGGAATCTTGGATTAAACTGCAAAATTGTGCATGGAGGACAATTGACAGACTCGTTCGAGGTAAAGACCGGTGTCAGACGAGGTTGCCTACTCTCACCCTTTCTCATTCTCCTGGTGATCGACTGGATCATGAAGACGTCAACATCTCAGCGAAAGCACGGGATACAGTAGACATCTAGGATGCAGTTGGACGATCTAGACTTCGCAGATGATCTGGCCCTTCTATCCCAAACGCAATAACTGATGCAGGAGAAGACGACCAGTGTGGCAGCAGCCTCAGCAGCAGTAGGTCTTAATATACACAAAGGGAAAACCAGGATTCTCCGATACAACACAGAATGCACCAATCCAATCACAATTGATGGAGAAGATTTGGAAGATGTAAAAACCTTTACGTATTTGAGCAGCATCATTGATGAACAGGGTGGATGTGATGCAGATGTGAAGGCGCGGATCGGAAAAGCAAGAGCAGCATATTTACGACTGAGGATTATCTGGAACTCAAAGCATTTGTCAACCAACACCAAGGTTAGAATTTTGAATACAAATGTCAAGACAGTTCTATTGTATGGGGCAAAAACCCGGAGAACTACGAAAGCCATCATCCAGAAAATACAAGTGTTTATTAACAGTTGTCAACGCGAAATACTTCAGATCCGTTGGCCGGACACTATTAGCAACAAACTACTGTGAGAGAGAACAAACCAGATTCCAGTGGAGGAAGAAATCAGGAAGAAGCGCTGGAAGTGGATAGGACACACATTGAGGAAAGCATCGAACTACGTCACAAGGTAAGCCCTCACCACATGGAATCCTCAAGGTCAAAGGAGGAGAGGAAGACCAAAGAACAAATTACGCTGGGAAATGGAGATAGACATGAGAAAAATGAACGAGAATTGGATGGATTTAGAAAAGAAGGACCAGCACAGAGTGGGTTGGAGGGTGCTGGTCGGCGACCTATGCTCCATTGGGAGTAACAGGCGTAAGTAAGTAAGGATTGCTCTTTACAAGTTTAGTATTAGCATTTCTCGAAAAGTCTTTGCATATGCGCCTATAATTTGAAAAACTTAAATCTTGTGAACTACTGTGAATGGATGAGTCTGCTATAATTAAAGGATTTACTCACCAGTTTTCATCCTGTTATATCCAGGCTGGAGACGGCTCACTCAACCTATATGTACCAAATAAATTAACACACGTCTTGATAATGGATATCTACTATTTCTACACATCCATAAACATTATTATTATTATTATCATCAGATTTATTCAATATTATATTTTTGGTACAATACAGAATTCTCAGCGTAAAGTATTTCAACAAGTTTCCGTTTCTTTCTTCTTGGTCGGTCCTGGCGATAAATATCGAGTGATCGCCGGTTACATGTTAGCAGTTCAGTAAATGAACATCTGAATAATGTGCATTCTTTTTGTTGTATATCGCCAGCAACCACATTGTCTCTTATTGAGTTTTTTGTAACTTTGACAACGAAAGGTTGTACACTTTTCAGAAACGCAGCAGAACAGGTTATGCGATTAATAAGCATAATGGTATATTAAAATAAACAAAAATAGATAACCTGATGAAATATCTAGATGGCAGGAACAGGTAGCCTAGATGATCAAGCAGGCTGCCCTTAATAGCTAAAAGACATTACATTACTGAAATTAGTGAATGTAGATATATGTGCCAGAGAATTTCTTAAACCTTACCACGTATGAACTTATAAGAACTACATGACAGAGGGTCTTTATTTGTCTGTTTTTTTTTATTTTTCACGTTGTTGATGATGTTCAGAAATGATAATTAAGTCCACCCAAATCAAAACTCTATTCAATGGATTTAACACTACTAAAATTCCCAATTTCACTATCTTCTTTTAAGTTAAGGCGCTTACATTAATTACAACTTGGTTGATAGAATTCGATTAGAACTAAAGTTTGGACAACACCTAATTACTATTAGGTGTATTATCCTTACAAGTTAATTATCACTTTTATTCTTGCTCATTAAAAATAATCATTTATATGCTTAACTCATTACATTGCATAATATAATTGACCATCTTTTTAGAAAGCCTCTGTGTTAGTGTAGAAGTAGTAGTTTCAAACACCACAGTCTCCTGTCTATTACTTCCAACCGTCGCCTTACATTTCGACATAGTAGATGTAATGCTAAGTCACATAGACTTGATTGATGAATTTCGATCAACGCTAAAGACTTGACATACATAACACTGATCACTACTCAGTGATCAGTCATGGTCCGAACGGCTAATGTTTTGGAGCTGGGGTGACACGGGGTAGGATCAACTAGGAAGCATCAGTTCCATAAAAATTATAGGTAGACCACCTCGACAACTACATGTGGAGGCTGTTCGTGGTACTGCTAGCTCCACGCTCGATAAGAGAGGACAGTTGAACATGGGATTAGCAACCTCATCTCATAGAAAAGAGCTTTGCTAAACAATGCTAACACCATGTCGATGTGTGTCAAGTAACAATAAAACTAACTAGTCTTCTGTCAATTACTTTCAATCACAATCTTACATAGGAGCAGTGTTTCGCTTTATCGTTGTGTTTCTTGGAATAAAAACATAGATGACTGTCATAGATTGTCCAGTAGAACAATTCATACTCCAATTTAATGTGAATCAAAATCCGAAGTGAAGGAAACCTTTCTATTATTGACCAACAGGTTGATTCATGACATATGGTATGATATGAGGTATCAATATACTTAGAAATGATTATCAGAAAAGATTGATTGTTTATTTCTACTTAATACGTGTACAATTTTATTTTAAAGAGATTCTATTCTACAAATTGAGATGAATTTGAGAATAATAATAAGGTTAATGATAGTATCTTTCTAATTGATAATAATTGGTAAATTTCACGTTTTAATGTAACAAACTGTAACCTGTAAAAAACAAACTATTAACTAACCATTGAAAATGAACATGTATCAATCATGCTAATAATACATTGATTACATAATGAGGTGTTCTCCTCAAAACTTAAACATCTTTATGTCAAGCAAAGATGGATAATGGCTAGCGATGGAATCCAGGGGACGTGTTTCGTCAACTGGATGTGCCTGAATCTCAGTGTTGATCTTCACTCTGAGACTCGAACTCATTGTTCAACTACAGGCTTGTATACTCTACTCTATTCTACTCTAATCTATGACATTAAATCTATCACCATTCAACTTAGTAAACCAAATAAATGTATACAACTATTCTAAATACTTTAATCCTCCACATAGACTTTCATATAACTGTCTATTAAGTTGAATAGTATGATTTCCCAGTAATAATTTTTTATTAACGTTTTTCAGAATTGATTGCTCAAATATTTATTCTTACATAACAATGGTTAGAATTTTGGTTTTATATTAAAAGTTCACTATTCTCTTATTAGATGCCTAGTAATTAGACAATTTTCACAATAATTAATCTGTTTCTACTTAATAGTGAAGTTGTACAATATATTTACCTTACTGACTTTCCTTAATCATTCATCCATCAAGGTTGTACCATAGTGGTGAAAAAACATTCGTTATTCATCTAATAGACTATTAGATTCAAATCACAATTCAATAATCTCGGTTTTAGAAACTGGGTAGTATCTCTAACCCTCACAGCCAACCATTTTAATCTGTGTTCTGTTAGTAGATGGGTGGGTGTGAAATATGTTACAGACGACCGACCATTGCCAAACTTGATGTTCTGTTCTGGTTGACATAAAATTGAACTGAGAGAAAGTTGGAAATAGACAAACCAATACATGGAATCAATTCATCAAATCATTTACTATGGGGTTAAGCTGTGTCAAAAGGTATAGACTTCCAAGTAACGGTTCACAAGATAATCATCGTCAATATTTGTAGACGGTGGTCTACGTTTGTCAAAATAGTCACACTAATGTATATACATTGATTTCCTTTCCTCTCATAGAATCTTGAGTTTCAATATTATTCCATACCGTCAATTCTAAAACTTTATTGATCCCTTTTAAGTCATATTTTCTATATTCGATCTATTTCAAAATGACATCTCCTGCTATTATTTTGAACTTATTTCCGATTAGTTTAATCTCGTTATGTAGTTGTGTTATAGCAGATTGGGATGCAAGAATTTACATCCTATTCTTCACTATCTGGCAATCGAATTTTTATCAATGACCATACTTACTCACTTACTTATGCCTATTAACCCACGTCGTGAAAAAGCATAGGCTGTTCACCACCGTTCTCCAGTCAACTCTGTCCTGGTCAGTCCTTTCCATTTGTTTCTAATCGCCAGTTATTTTTTCGTGCCTACTTCCATTTCCCGACGCAGTGTGTTCTTTGGCCTCTCACTTTTCCGTTTCCCTTCAGGATTCCAGGTTAGCGCTTCTCTCGTGATGCAGTTTGGTGATTTCCGTGATGCATGTCCTATAAACTTCCAGCGTCTTTTCCTAATTTCCTCTTCACCTGGATGCTGCTTTGTTCTCTCCTACAGTAGGCTGTTGCTGGTGGTATCCGGTCGACAACTGACACTGATTATCTTGCGTTGACAATTTTTTATAAGTACTTGTACATTTTTAATGATGATTGTGGTAGTTCTCCAAGTTTCCACTCTGTACAATAGAACTGTCTCGACGTTTGTATTGAAGGTTATGACATTGATTTTGGTTTGCAGACAGTTGTTTTGAGTTTTATGTGTTGTTCAATGGCAGGAATGCTTCCCTTGCTTTGCCTATCCTCGCCTTTACATATGCATCAGATCCTCCTTGTTCATTGACGATGCTGCTAACCAAATACGTGAAAGTTTCCATCTCTCCTAAAGGTTCTCCATCAAGTTTGATCAGGTTGGTGTTCTCTGTGTTGTATTTGAGGATTTTGGTTTCTCCCTTGTGTATGTTAAGGTCTACTGGTGCAGAGGCGTCTACTACATTGACTGTTATCGTGTGTACTTGTTGGTGTGTATGGAATAGAGGTCTAGGTAATCAGTTAAGTTCAGATCGTCTAGTTGTATTCAAGCTGTCCACTTTATCCCGTGCTTCCCATCAGATATGAAGGTCTTCATAATCCAATCAACCACCAGAACAAAAAGAATGAGGAAAGTAAGTAGCCTTGTCTGACTCCGGTCCCCACTTGGAATGCATCCATCAGCTGTCCCCCACTCACGACTTTGCAGTGTAGTCCGTCGTATAAATTTCATATGATATTGACGATTTTCTCAGGTACACCATAGTGTCGAGGAAGATTCCTGTAGCTCTCCTTGGGTTACCGCCGGTCATACTATTGAATAATTCATATACACTTGACTAATTTTAATTCAGTGTTTAAGTTCATGATAAAGATAAAGAACATTCAGTCCTGGTTTCAAATAATTACAATCGTGACGATATACAATAAACCTTTAAATGTAAAGATGGAATTACCAAAAGAAAGATTTAAGAAGTACTAAACACAATAATAGTAACAAAGCATTCACGTTTCAAAATTTAACATTACTTCCATTTCCGTATTGTATATCAAATTTTGAGATCTTATTCATTAAATTAAACGATTCATGTGCTACATTGTCTATACAAATAATAAATTTTTGGTTGAGATCATGAACCGATTGATGTTAGATCACCACTGGAAACCTGGAAGCACTGGACGGCTGTTTCGTCCCATTGTAAGGGCTCCTCGGCGGTGTGCATCCAAGATCACGCCTCACGAGATTAGAACCCAGCGCCTATCAGTCTCTCAAGCGAGCGCTTGACCATTAGACCACTGGACGAAACGAACATCCAGTGCTTCCAGGTTTTCCATGGTGGTCTAGTTTCAATTGACTCATGATCTGAACTATTAAAATAAAAACTAGTTTATGATTTTCACCAAGAGGAAAATCGGTAAATAATAAAATATACTGAATAGTTGTTTTTATCGTAAATTTTGGATTCTACACTGTTCTAGTAAAAATATGTGACCTCTATATCTTGACCGTGTTGACAACATAACACAATTCAGTGATGATCTTGTACAATCCCATGAATTAGATAAAATTTACAATTTGGAATAGTCGATTTCAACTTTATGGTTTAATGATATGATGAATTGAATATAAATTGTATGTTGTCAGTTTGTGGATTATTTGGAATTTAAGTCACTTGGTAGACTTGATGAGTTTAGGTGAATTGAATGTTTGTGTTCACATGCAACCTTAGGTTTAAGCGGTGGATAAGAAATTATGAATGAAACACTACTGGAGGAGGTCAATTATGAAGCTATTTAAAGTCTCAAACTATATGCCCTTGTTTGTATCAGAATAACAATCGTACGTATACGAATGATTTGTGTGCCTTTATATTGGGCTTCTTCAATTATATCTTAATCGTTCCTCAGTCTTTCCATTCACATAACTGGTTGGATAAGCCTATAGTAAGTATGTTTGTTTGAATTGGACGACGTATCTGTTAACAGCACTATCCAGTGATTCTTGAATTTTAATGATCCTTCTACTGATTCATTTTTGTATTGGTTGTTTGAATGTTCTCATTGATGTTTAGGACTGTGATTGATCAGTGTCTTATTGGCATATGTACATTTATCTCTGGTTATATTGCTTGTGACTTTAGGCAATATCAAAGCAATCAGCACAGGATGCACATATTTCGATAAGAGACTAATCCATTGCAGTCCTAAACATCAGTCTGAAGCTTAATACAACAAATATATCTAAATTAAAACTCACCCCATTGCATCAACTAATGGCTATCTAAAATTAAAAGCTAAGTAGATAATGTAATGATATTTGAAGAAAACGGTATTGGCTCCGGATGTATGTCTTTCTAGCTGATGAATCCCAAGTGAGGTGAAACGCGAATCCTGAATTCCACTGCTAATCACCATCCATCTCTATCTATACAGTTCTACTAATTTTAAACCATGATAAAAATACAATTTTACAAATTTCTTAGTTAAATTAATTTAGTTTACTTTTACTAATTGAATCATTTAGAGAGAAAATGTAATTGTGATCTTAAATTTCTTATGGTAGAAAGATACCTATTAGTAAACTCATTAATATTATGGTTACATATTTTGAGTATCAATGTGTTTATGATAGTGTTTAAGTATCGTTAAAGTCTTTAGCCAATTCAACAACAACAACAACAACAAAAAGAGTGAATATTAGACAATTTCAAAAGCACTCTCAATAAAATTTGAATAAAACTACTTAAAACTCTTTTTTAAGTAACTAGATTAATTTAAACAAGTAAATGTTAAGTATAATCCATATTGTGATAATAGTACACTCATCTGTAATGTTAAGACTATACTTACTGTTGAAATCACTGGCTTGTATATCATCGAGAAGTGTTGAGAATCTTAGATCCCCATAATTCACTTGGTAAATATCTTTTTTGTATCATTTTATTTTTGAAAATTTGAATTTCTTGTATTTGCGCCAAAAGCGCTCATTTTCACCTTCATATGGTATTTCCCAATTGGAACGATCTTAAACGCTATTGGTTGATTGTATCTTTTACTATTGCTATTTTGTAACGATTCCTAGTGACAATTTTATGCTGTATATATATACGTTTGATTTGTGTCTGTCGGGATTGCTCGTGCTTCTGGCTGCTTGGGGAATATATTTCCCCGTTTCGAACATGAACTTCTTTCTGTAGTTAGCTGGGCTGGGACGCATCAGAATAACTAGCTTATTGGTTTTTGGTCACAGAGTCTTTGTTCCATTCTCAGACTAGGTGAGCTCGACATCGCTTCAAACATAGCAAAAAGAATCACTACAAGATTTTTATTCTTCCTTATTTCTTTAATTGTACTCGCTAACTTTCATCAAAGACTTAAAACTTTATCATTAGCCAACATTATTGTTACGTTGTTGAAATTGACTGAGATTTATTCAGATTTAATAGTGTAGCCTAAATAAGTCAGCCAGCTACAACGTAGGACCAGACACATATATGCATCGGTCACTAACACAACAAGATGGACACCGGATTCATATAAGTGGTTAATTCAGAGGTGGTAATATATAAAAGAAAGATTGCATGTAAGGATATAATACAGGAAGAAAGAATTAGTTCGTAGAAAGAAAAATATGAAGTGATTTTAATCTCTTAGTTTAAGAGAAGACAGAGAGTGTATAAACCGACGCCATTGTGACCGATTCTGAGGTTGTGAATCTTTATCGACTGAGATGGTTGGGTCACGTATCACGTATGCCCGAACACCGATTACCACGACGTGCAATGCTAACCGGTGTTGGAGATGGTTGGAAGAAGGTTAGGGGCGGCCAAACCAAAACCTGGCATCAGTGCTTGAAGTCACTGACTTCTAGTCTGAGCCACGTTGATAGATGCAGACTACTTGGTTGGGGTCCACGTGACTATCGTAACCAATGGTTGGAGACTCTTGGTGAAAACGCTGATAAAATGCAGAGTCTTCTGGTAGCACTAGGCAACAATGCCAGAATGTCATCTGCGTATTCTAAGTCGATAAGTGGACCTCCTGGTAGAGCTTTCATCACTCTTCTGAACAGCATCATCAGTACAAACTTCATACACCTGAGCTACAAATCTTCTACACCATCTCAATTATGACTATCAGTTTTACTGAATTGAATACAAAAATTTACAGATATAATAAATGTATTTACATACTGACCATTTTTGTGACTAGACAAACTAGTAGGTCGAGTCAGTTCTTTCAAGAATATACACGTTCACCTTGCTGATAAGTGAAACTTAACATAAAATATAAGTCTAGGGTTATTTGTCTATTGAAACTTACTATCTAACAACTTATTGTAGTACATACGACATAATACTGGTTAGTTATCAATCAATTTGTAAATATCTTTGGCCATTTCGTACTAATTGGCTTATCAACGTTTTTTCTTAAGCTTTCAGTTTATAAACAATTTAAGAATCACTATAAAATATATCCTTTCTTCTATAATTAGTAACGAGGGGACATTGTTAGATTCATTATTTTTCTTTTATTATTTCTAATTTACAGAAATCCATAAGAATAAAATCACTTCCACTGGTATTCATCTGACTAATACAAGAAAATTAGAAAGAAGATCAGTTCCTTTATTTGTAAGTTTTAATATAAAATTGTATCTGACTACTTTATTCATAGTTTTGTCTTTATTTATTGTGTATATTTTTTGTATCTATGGATGTTCCATTAGATAAATCAAACTTTTAGATAATTGAAAAAGGGTCATTATATCATGAAGAAATATGCATTAGTCTAACATACTACAATTATCATTCAGTAAAATCTCAATAGATTTGTTTTCATTATAAAAATAATATAAGACTTTCTAGAAAGAGTGAAATGATGACCTAGCCCTCCTATCGCATACATACGAACAGATGCAAATAAAGACAACCAATGTAGCAGCAGTCTCTTCATCAGTAGACTTCAACATACACAACGAGAAAACCAAGGTCCTCAAATTCAAAGCGGAAAACAGCAATCCAATCACTCTTAATGGCGAAACTCTGCAAGATGTAGAATCCTTCATATACCTGGGAAGCATCATCATCGATGAACAAGGAGGATCGGATGCAGACGTAAAGGAGAGGATTGGCAAAGCAAGGGTCTCATTCCTACAATTGAAGAACATATCGAACTCAAAACAACTGTCTGTCAACCAATATCAAAATCACAATCTTCAATACGAACGTCAACACAGTCAGTTCTACTGTATGGAGCTGAAACTTCGAGAACTACAACAACCACCATCAAGAAGGTACAAGTATTTATAAATAGCTGTCTTCGCAAGATACTCAACATCCATTGGCCGGATACAATCAGCAACAGCCTTCTATGGGATAGAACGAACCAGCTTCCAACTGAAGAGGAAATTAGGAAAAGACGATGGAAATGGATAGGACATACATTACGCAAATCGTCAAACCGCATCACGAGACAAGCCCTAACTTGGAATCCTGAAGGGAAGGAGAAAAGAGGAAGGCCTAGGAACACATTACGTCGGATAACAGAAGCAGTTACGAAAAGGATGAATAGGACTGGAAGGAGCTTGAAAGGGTTGTACAGGACAGGGTTGGATGGAGAATGCTGGTGAGCGGCCTATGCTCCTTCACGAGGAGTAACAGGCGTAAGTAAAGTAAGTAAGTAAGAAAGAGTGAAATAGGGATTGGAAACTTTATCAATCAATAAATTTTGAGCATATATAATAACGATCGATCAGATTAATACAATCATAATAATCAGAATTAATTTGTCAATATAAATCGATAATAAATACAATAATTACCCCCTTCCAAGTATTCACTTTTTCATCAAATCAGAAGAATATCAGATGATAATATTTGATCCTTAATTATGAAATGAAATTATTATTCAACAGAAGTATAACACTTTCTCAAGTCCCTCCGGGGGCTACTACCGGCTCCAAGCCCGGATAAAGGAGGAGGGTTGGTCATGCGGTTAGCGACCCCATGCCGTAGAAAACTAACTCGCTAAAAAAGCGCTAATCAGAAAAAAACTATTCAAATAATAACTGAATAATTTCAAATGATTGTTTTAATAGGAGAACAATTTGTTAAGAAGTATAATTCATGTTAAGTAGTAGGATGAATTGAGGGTTTAATAAGAGAAACCTTTGTACTAATAGTTACCAGCCAAAATATAGATATTTTATGTAAAGCGTTTTGCTATACTACTCTTATTATTATTATTATCATCGTTACCACTACTCGGTATTCTTATTTAAGATGCCATTAAGAACCAGAGAGCACTAATTACCTGTACAGTATTATTATGCGACTCATTAGTAGTCAGCAATCACATCTCCAATAGCAATGAGACGTGAGACCTTCAGGTTTCGTCAACCATTAGAACAATTAGGTCGATAAACAATAGTACAATTTCAAATTCAATTTCAAATTCTACGTTTATTGGATACCATTGGTGATAGCTGTTTGACTCTTTACATATATGAACTTTATAAGTCCCAATTTTTTAGTAGAATACACCGGAAACTGGTTTTTAATTGGATATTTGTTAAAACGTTTTAATTGATACCACCTAGTATCATGGTTAGGGATCTTACAAGTGAAATCGGTTGATCTCCTGAGAAACTGAAACATTTATACAGATCAGTCATTGATCCATGATCTTCAAGTTTCTATTTTTTTACTTATTTGAACACATAAATATTGGTACTAAGGGCCGCCAGATACATATGCGCCACATAATAATAATGAGAATGTGAAGAGATAAAGAATGTAAGGTGTGTATAAGAAAAAGGGCAATAATAACGAGCAGAAATTAGTATATGATAGTGAAATAATAATAACATTAATAATAACAATGGGAGAAGCAGTTCAGTTAGCTGAGGTACAACCAAAAAGAATTCTTCCAGTTAAAGAAGTTAAGTCATATTTTATGAAGAAAGTAAAATACAGTCACGGCAGAATCGCCATTGGCTTTTATTATGAGCTATATTTGATAACGTCTTTAGACACTGTGCTAAACCATCTCTAGGACCTCAACCAGCGAGTCTTGAGGGACTGACAGAAGCCAGTCGTGTACAGCTTCCTTTCATATCACGACACCATGTCATACACTGACCACCTCTCCGCTTTTTCCAACCAGTCCCAGAGTCGGCAAACAATGCACGACGTGGAATTCTCTGGGACGACATTTGTAGAACATGTCTAAGCCACCGAAGTAGATGTTTCAAGATGGTGACACCAATTGCATCGTCGTCGCTGTGCCAGAACACACGATGCTGAACCTCTGCATTACTAACATGGTGTTGCCACTGGATGTCAGCAATCCTTCGGAGACGACGATGATCGAGCACAGAGAGTCGTCTAACATCCTCAACTCGGAGGCCGGGTTTCACAAGCATAGAGCAGAACTGCTCTCACCGATGCGTTGTAGATCCGATCATTTGCAACCAGACCAATATCATGAAGGCGCCAAAGATGGCTTAGATTTGCATAAGTCATTCTGGATTTCACTATACGTTAATTGATCTCATCACTCACACCTCCACCAGAACTTATACAGCTACCCAGATATAAGTTTCTAAGTGTATCTTAATAATAAATTCCAAATATTATGAAGTTTAAGTCTAAATTTTCTTATTGATTCATTTCATTTAATAAATACTAAAAGAAAAACAAATCACAATAATATTGAGTTACTTAGCTTATTGAACATACTATAACTTAATTGACAAGATAATAATCAACGGTGATAACATAATATCAAGTACTATTTATTGATTAATTAGTAAAATTAGACTAAATATAAACATTTCAATAAAGTTGTATAATTTTTATTCAATAACAGAAATACCCTTCTTGAATTAACTCTCATACTTATCAAGTACAACTTCATAACACATATTTAGATGATGATTCTGATAAACTATAAAATACAGTTTTCATTCAATGATACATATCAATAATGAGCGATTTCATTGATTGATTTTATATTGTATATAATCAACGTGATAAATGAATGACGTACTTCATACGAATCACACGATAATATACTAAGTTGCTTGTATAACTAAAATAGTGAGCATTTGGAATCTTTTTTTCTTTTCTTCTAATGTATACACCAGCTAGTTTGGTAATCCTAGTGAGCTATTACACTCCGCTTGGAGCCCATCTGGGGCTACCGCCGGTTCCAAATCCGGATAAAGGGGGAGGGTTGCGCATGGGTGTAGCGACCCCACCCCGTAGGAAACTAACCCGCTAAAAAGACGACAACCGGTGAACTATTATGGTATTTAGGCTGGTTGATTAGTCCAGAGTTCACTGTATTTGAATGTTGTTTGTTTTTCTTAGTTTATCTCCATTGACAGTGTTATATATTCAAATTTATTTAATTTCAACATTCAATATGTTGGTATTAGTATTTTTTTAAAAATTATTTATTAAACACATAAACATTGGTACAAGGAGGCACTAAGTAGATATGCGTCACATAAATTATTCCATTTGTGTGAGGGCTGGAATACTTTCCGAGTGCCCAAACCGAAGCAGGTGCTTTTCCTACAAGGCCACACCCGGAGCCTTTGACCTAAATGTCTAATTCACAAGGCAGTGAAGCATCGCAAGGAGATGCAGTCCTATGACAGCCAGTGACCAATAATTGGTTCATACGCCATTTGTTACTTCAGGATCCTGTAGCCTATGTGGAGCATTGGTTTGGAATGAGGGTTTTCCAACTCCCCTAGATGGACTCTCCGTGTTCACCAACCCAGTTAAAGTGCCGGACATTCGCTTTTCATCCTCTCAATTTCGTAGACAATAGTAATGCAGCGAAGAGGCAGTGAGTAGGACGTCTCTGGAAGTGATTGTATGCACATGGCCATGTGAGAGTATTTGGAGAGGGAAAGTTGACTCCACCCACTCTTGGCCGTACCAAGGCATTTGGTATTAGTTTACGTATCATAAGGTAAATATAAGAATTTATTTGCCAAATACTAGATTGTAAAACTTTCACTAACTCCAATAAATATCTACATGTTTTAATTATTTATTGGTAATTCACGTGGGCATTTCTTTTGTCACTCCATGGGTATTACCAAGATTTACTCGGTAGGTAAATTGTAATTAGTCACATTTTACAACAGAATTAAGGATGAAAAGTCAATATAAACACGAAGAAGGAATTAATTAAATAAATAAAGACCAAGTATAAACAACAATTCAACCTCATCAATATATCAGTGTTTCTATCGTTGGAACCAAAGTATAGTGATGAACCAATCGCATTCAAGATAATGTCTCTTGAATTTGGGTTTGAAATTTATCCATCCCTACGGTTACTGTGCATTTTTGCAATATAGACAATATCAGTTAATAATGAAAACCTTGAATCTAATTCCTTATCTTGATTCCTAACCCTAATGCTTGATTTTGATTTATAACCGTAATTCTTGATTCTGCTTTAAATCCAGAGGTCATCTTTTGATTGCTCAAGGTTGGCTCTATGATCTAATTTCACCTTTCTATCCTATATACTTAACTGAGAACATTATTAATTCCAGTGTACTCCATCTGTCTATGCAAGACATAATCATAAATCACATTGCCTCTCTCTGATTCCTTTTAAGATCTTATCAATCTTGTTACGACATGACCACAAATTTAGATGAATCCCTACCAGGGTTGAGTGACTATAGCAGATCTACGGAGATTCATACAACTAGGTTAAATTCTAGTTGGCACTAACCAGTATGATTTATTGACATTTGTGATAGACAGAATTCTATAAGTGGCAACCTAGCTTGATACTGACATAAAAGCTTTTTATAAGCAGGTGCAAACCAACCACTTGAGTGAGGACAATGAGAGTTAGAAGGATGCTTTATTGAATAAACCGAATCGAGAATATATGTACACTAATTCATCAATAAATATCTTCTTCCTTCAAAAATTAAGCCATATTTTTAAAAAATGACCTATGTTTCCTTTTTGGAAAATGAGGTCAAATCTTCGATAATAGCATGAGATTGTCACTTAGCCTATGTATGACTGATACAGTGTATCACTAAGCAATAAAAGCTAGACAACATTTTGCTTCAAGACTGGACTGCTTCAACATCTAAACTCTTGATAAGTAGTGAGATGGTTGAAGGTGTCATCCACATCACTTATCTTACAGGTTTCATTATCTAGTATTTGATAATAGATTCTTTCGAAACATTGCTTATGTATGCTGGAATCAGTGGGCAAAAAATACTGAGGTTAAACATAGAAGGTTAGGTAAAGATATCAAATGGGTTGATTGGTTGGCAAATCTTCATCGACTAAGGTAATTGAGACATGTATTACGTAATTTCAACTGTCAACTAAATCGATCCTTGATATTTACTAGTGTAGCAGTACGCTGGAAGAAAGATTAGAGTGGTCGTATATCAATATCGAATTTCAGATACCGCCCACTATAACAAAATGATAGTTTAAAAGTGTCAGATATTCGATTCTGTCTCTGTAGATCGCATATAACAGGAAAATCGATACCATTTGTGAACTCTAACTTTAAACTCTTAATCCCAAAACAAATCTTAACCAAATGCCATTACATTTTATGGACAAACTAATCTGATAGCACTTCTTATATTTTTGAGTTGAATCTATTTATCCATGGGGCTACACACAATTTTTACATTATAGCTGGTGACAGTTACTGACGAAAACCCTAAGAACAGTGTGGACGCTCTTAGAAATCTTTTTAGGTTCAAATAAAGATTCGTGAAAGCAGATAATCTTTACCTGTAAGGGATTTACTTATCATTATTTTTTCCGATCTACACATAGAGTAACTCGTGAAAACCTTAAATATATCCTTTGTATATGTAAAATTTATTTAAACCTTGTAATATTACTTACTTACTTACTTACGCCTGTTACTCCTCGTGAAGGAGCATAGGCCACTCACCAGCATTCTTCATCCAACCCTGTCCTGGGCAATCCTTTCCAGCTCCGTCCAGTTGTAATTCATCGTTTCACTTTGATATTGGTTGAAAGTTGTTTTGAGTTCCATATGTTCTTCAATTGTAGGAATGCGACCCTTGCTTTGCCGATCCTCGCCTTTACGTCTGCATCTGAACCTCCTTGTTCATCGATGATGATGCTTCCCAGGTATGTGAAGGATTCTACATCTTGCAGAGTTTCGCCGTCAAGAGTGATTTGATTGCTGTTCTTCACCTTGAATTTGAGGACCTTGGTTTTCCCTTTGTGTATGCTGAGGCCTACTGATGCAGAGGCTGCTGCTACACTGGCTGTTCGTTTTTCCATAAACTATCTATTTACAAAATCTACTTCCTGACTGACTGAGAACCGACTTAAAATTCGTCATTGTTGTTTTAAGCTCATCTTTGTGCTCTGCTCTTGCCGAAAATTCAAATTAAATCTAATTTCATTGAGATCATGAGCCATTTAAAGTTAGAACATCATTGAAAATCTGGAAATACTGAACGGCTGTTTCATCCTAGTATGGGATTCTTCAGTAGTGTACGTATACAATCCTACACACGAGACTGAAGCCCAGAACCTTCTGTCTCGTGCGCGAACGCTTAACCTCCAGACTACTAATCCAGCACCTGACACTGTTAATATCTAACTCCAAGTCTAAATTCTAGTCTCACGTGAGGGATCGTGGGTTTGCACTCCTGAAGAGTCCCATACTAGCGGGAATCGGCAGTTCAGTACTTTCAGATTCTCAATGGTTGTCTAACATTTATCGTTTCGTGATCTCGATGAAAGTCAACAGTCTCTACAACCGTATACTGATATATCCAATTTGCATTTCGCTTTTTTATAGGATACAACCTCTGATGCACTGAAAAATTGGTTTGATTTTTACAAGAAAAGTAACAGTTTGAACTCATATTCATTGTCTGACCAATTGATAAATGAATGTCTAAGTGAATTGAACCCAAATGTGCTGGTAAATTTACTATCAGGGCGACAGAAAATATCAGACAGTAATTCAACTACATCTATACCATTAACTACAAGCCCGAATTCAGAAGAAGCAATTCGACAAAAATCGAATTCTTATTCACGTTTTGAAGACAGTCAACATCAAAATATACCGAATAGTCAACAATTTGATAGTCAAGATTTAGCTAGTCTATTTTTTATTGAAGAGTCATGGGAAAAAATTGTTAAATCATCTTCAGTAAGTGAGGTTTGTTTTTTTACTTCTTTCTCTTTAGAGAATCGGTGATATAAATGGGTGAGGTTAAAGAAGTTTTTTTTCTTCGAATCCTCCGATAATGATGTGACCTTTTGTGTTCTTTCACAGGATCTAGTCCACCCTGATTACAAACATGTTCTTGAATAATAATTGAAGGGGAAGAAAATATGCATGTTCAAATAATCCAAACAGCCACGACCAAGGCATACCAATAGAACATTAGAGTTTGTATGAAATTTACCAGAATATTCTAGCGTATAGTCGACTCATTCATCAGCAATGACTAGTTGAAAATTAACTAACTTAAATATTCCTATTTAAGCGTGATTTGAGCATGCACTAGTCAGGACTCTATCTTGCTTACAAACATTTCACAGAGAAAATTATCTCCGGAATCACGAGTAGCTCTCTGACTTGCTAAGTACCTACTTAGTTACTTACTTACATCTGTTATCCCTCGTAGAGGAGCATGGGCCACTCACCAGCATTCTCTATTCAACTGATTATATATATATATATATATTGCCATAAAACGTATGAGAGACGGGACAGTTCAACGTTCGGTTTATCGAAAAAGTACTTGAAATGGCATTCACCTGAATTTCAATTTTTTTTTTCAATCATCTACAAGAAGGTATTGGTTAAAACACAATTTCATAAGATAGAAAAGATATATACCACCGACAAACTGGAAGAAGAATTGATGAACGTGGAAAAATCCCTAAGAGACAAATTTTACTCACAAAAGTTTTTCAACAAACATAAAAAGCCCGAAGAAAACAAGATGGGAGTAATTATGGTCAATGAAAAACCACTATCTATAAATCTTAACTTCAAAGGTGATGATGTCACACGCATAATCAACAGGAGACTGAATACTGCTCTATCCAGAACTTACCCGACAGCCAAATTATTAATTCTGTATAAAACAACATGTTCAATAACTCAATCCGAGGTTGACAAGCACCCCTTTCATGTTACCGCCAGATGTATTTATCAATTTATGTGCACCTGCCAAAGCAGCTACATTGGTCGAACAGAAATGAGGGCACATCTCAGATTTTCTGAACATGTTCCAAAAGCCTTAGAACAACAGAAAGAAAAACTCTAAATAGTGCAATTACCAAACATGTCTTAGATACAGGAAATCAAACCGATACATTGTATCTGTCAAGCTGATTAATAAACAGTCAAACTCCAGTCTTCTGAAGTTTACTAAAGCAGTTGCTATCAGACGTCAAAAACCTGATTTATATGTTCAAAAGAAGATGGTTATTAATGTTTCATTGCCTTGGTGACAAGTATTCCTCCATTGAATCTTAAAACGTTTTTTTTAACTCTTTCTAGTATTTATTACACCATTGAGATTTTTATTTCAACTATCTTCCAAATTAATAATCTTATTTTATCAACTGACCTCTACTTATTATATTCCTATCAATGTTTACTCATTATGTAATCACTTATTTCTGGCAGTTTGAAATGTTATCGCAGTCAATGTTGTAGAATGTTCTATCATCACATAAGGTATATATTTACAATATTCAGTCTATTCCATTTATTTACACCCTTACTATACTATACTAATGTGTCTTCAATATAACTTCTAATCAAACTCTTTCGTGTAAGTAATTTAAACCCATTATGTAATTGCGGTTTTTAAATATCCAAGATTGTAAGCAGATGATGAAAACCAAACGAAATAGAATGAATTCATACTATTCAGCTAGAATCTTTATTCTTGCTCTTTTAAATATTTTTTATAAAGCAGATGGCTGATGTATTTTTATAGGATTTCTGTCACTCATCGAAAAGAATTTTGAGTCATTCTCTTTAAGGTGAACAGTCCTTGAATATGTTGTAAACAATTTCGCATCTCTTCAAATGATTCAACTAAACAGTTACAAACTTTACAGAGTAATGTTACATCTTGATTTGGTTAATTCATCAAACCAATTCTGTGACTAACTCACAAATTATCTTGTGGTAAATAATGGTTAAGCACTAAGCACAGAGATTGTTAAATCTTATCATTATAGCGTACTACTGAACATGTATTTAGATTAGAAATGTAAATCACTGACCTTTAAGCGCTCATCACGATACCTAGATGTTTTGTCTCCTATTCACAGTGAGATTATAGATAGATACTAATGAAGATTATCATTCTAGAACGAGACGGTTGTTCTGTGCTTTCTTCTTTTCTGTCTAACTAAATTCAGTCCGTGACATAAATCTTAGATTTGGTAAGTAACTGTTGAAATCCAAAAATTTATACATGTCGTCAAACCTGTTGAAAAGTTACAAATAAGCATCAGTTCAGTATTGATTCGTCTATTAATTTCTTGTAATGAGTTCGCTATGTTTTCCACACATTCCACTGTTACACATCTTCCTTCTTGAATAATGTCTTTTACTACTCTTTGTGTTTTCTTATTCTTTATAGAAAATGACAAAACAACAGCAGAAAAAACAATCAGCTATTTGGGAATTTATTTACACTGAAGCGAACTATCTAAAGTATTTACGTACTATTATAGATGTGAGTTGTACATATGAACAATGTTGTTGTATGTATTAGTGTTTGTGTGTTAGTCTGTTTAACACTTAAAGCGTCTACTCATTTTTTGTAAGGTATACTTGATAATAATTGTAAGCATAATTGTTGTAATATAAGCGAAAGATGGATAGTGGCTAGCAGTGGAATCCACGACGCGCGTTTCGTCCTATTTGTCAGTCGTCAGCCGTAATCATTATTTTAATAAAATTAATAGTGCTTGAATGATAGCAAATTTACCATGTGATTCCTATAAAAATGATCAGTAGTTTTTGTACTTAAACATAGCAACCAATATGTACCAGTATAACTCTCAAGGAACTTATGTTCCTTGTGCCATTCAAATAACACCAGTTAGATTCACGGTATTAGATTTCACCAATGAGCTTTTCGAACTATGACTGACCTCCTAAAGGATTAAGATATTTACAATTATTCGATTAATGAGTGCTGGCTAGAATTATATTTTTTTCACTCTCAAGGATAATTGGATTCTATTGATAAAGTCAAAGTCTCACTCACGGGATGGTTAATAAATAATGATAATGTAATGCATTTGGTAATTATAGATCTGTGTACCCAACTTTGAGCTACATTTTACATGTGCGGAGATAAGTGATCCTAATCAGCTGCCTAAACCAAGTTAGGCGACATTCAGTTTAAGATTGCCAAACCGAAATTTCTAACACGCATCACTGACGCTTGCCAACTAGTTTGAAACTTTAATCCACAGTTTCATCTTGACTACTTCCAACTGATTAACATCACAGCAAATTTTAGGTGTCAAGCTACTTAGACTAATAGCCACATTGCAATCTGAATAATAAAATGCGATCACATCAAGATCAAGTGTTTGTGTGAACATCAATAAAGTTACGTAATAGAGGAAACAACTTTATGACAGTTCTATTTAAATTTTCTTCCGTATCAAACTATTTAGGCCTGAAATCTTTTCATCGCGATACCCTTTACAAACTGAAGTCAAACTTATGTTCTTTTTTGTTTATTATTTTTGGAATTTTGATTGAGATCATGAGCCAATTGATGTTAGACCACCATTAAAAACCTGGAAGCACTGGAAAGCCGATTCGTCCTATTGTGGGACACGCACTCATGAATCCGCCCTGTCTCGCGCGCGAAATTGAAGGCCCTCTAGTGCTTCCAGGTTTTCAATGGTGGTTTAACATCAATCGGTTGATGATCACAATCAAAAACTTAGTAATCTCCACAACCCTATACTGATATTTTTGGAATGTTTTAGTGTGTAACAACTGTGTTTTTAGTTACACTAGGAAACCTTTGTAACTTTAGGCTATGTGTAAATGACTTCAAGAGTAAATCATTCAACTGAAATTAGGATTATTTCTTTCACTACAAACGATATCAGTTATAGACGTTCTTCAATTCAAGAGACTGACAGGTAGTTAGTAATTTTTGGAGTATATACTTTGCATATCTGTACGTAAAACAGTATCGATTCCATATGATTATCATTCATTTTTATTGAAAATTCTATGGAGCATAATTTTCTGATGATACTGTTGATACTTACTTACACCAATACTATTCAACAGTTGAATAGAAACATAATACATCATTTAAAGAGTTACCAATTTGCAATGTTAATATTCCACTGTGAACAGTAGGATATTTAACTATAATGAAAATATTTAAGTTATTGAGACAGTTTTACGATAGTTTGAAAAAAAATCATTTGGCAGATATACATCACAGAAACCTGTTTTAAAGCACTGTGTGAATAACTTATGATAGTAACTACATATCTACATTGATCAATACTAAATATTAGACAAATATCACATTCTAAGCAAAGATGAATAGTGGCTAGCAGTGGAATCCAGGACGTTTGTTTCGTCCTATTGTACAATAGTCTGATCAACTGCAGTCCTATACAACAATGGGAAGATACAAGTAAAACAACACCAAGTAAATTTAAATATCACATTCATTACTGTACGACTTTAAATTCCATGAAAAGAACCAGTCTCCTGAAGATTGTAGATAATTGTAGTTGATGACGTGTAAAAAACAATTAGCCTAAATCAAATAAAGATTTCTCCTGATCACGTTTGACAACTATTGATAGAAAGTGTCTGGATTATAAATCAATATTTTAGGTCACTAGTCAGTGAGTTAAAAATTCATGTCTTCCATATTTTGATTCATTGTGTTCCTTGATTGGAATAATCTTATTAGATAATCTATTCTGTTGCCGAACCATATCGTTCAATTACTTTACATCATATTTTAAGGTTGACTAAAAATGTATATAAAGAGTGATCCTTTTCCTTACTATTAATTCTCAGCAGTCACTCGCCAGGTTTTGTCTTCTAATATTCCGTGATTCAGTGATAATATAAGATATTGATGATATTAATTCTCTTTGTTATGTATTATTAGTCAGAATGTAATACATGGTAATGATAAATTAAACTTCGGCTTCGACATGCAATTCAACTAGAAACCATGATATTACATTTCGTAAGGGCTATCGATTGAATTATGAAACTAATCTCTATTAAGATTCACTTTGTCATATTTAAACATCTTTGTATAACTACAAGAATTAACATACGTGTAAGCTGTTTGTAAAGATTGTTAAATTTTATAGTACATGTAGTTGAACATTATCACGTATTGACTGAAATTAGAAATATAAACCGAAAGATCCTAGTTTAATGATTTAAAGATTGAGCGCTCATCGACAAATATGAATGATCTAAGTTCGATCCTCATCGATATCGTGGATGCACTTCTGATCAGTCTTATAATATGATTCAACAACTATCCAGTGCTTCCTAGTTTTCAGTTTGTAATTTTAACTATAAATTAATGTTTATAATCACTGTAACAGTAGTGTCTTCTCCTTTTAATCATCTAGTTTTTTCTTCACATTTCTCATTTTAGTATTATTTATCTCCATTTTTGGAAATACGTGAATATTTATTTGAGAACTTAGATATTGGATGGATTTTTGGTAATATTGAAGAAATATTCAAAGCAAATATTAAACTTTGGTTACAATATTTAATTGAACCATTGAAAGAAATTCGTCGTAATGGAGATGCATTTACACCGATCATCTTTAAAAGTGCAATAACACACGTAAGTGAAGTAAAAGAACAAACAAATAAATCCTTTATATCGTGGATTGATTGGGGTTAGGCAATGACACCGTTGGATGCAGGCTGGATCAGTGGTTTAGAGGTTAAGCGTTCGTGCACGAGACTGAAGACCCTTGGTTTGAATCTCGCCAGGCAGGATCATGGATACGCACTGCTGAGGAGCCCCACAATAGGACGAAATAGCCATCTAGTGCTTCCAGGTTTTCCATGGTGGTCTAGCTTCAATTGACTCATTATCTCAACTGTTGAAATCCAAATTAGTTAAATGCATGGTAACGATTTATAGATTAAACGAAAGCTTAGAAGTAGGAGAATATAAAAATACAATAGTTCGGGCATCTGTTAGTTAATTAACAATCCTACGTTTAATAGTCTCACTATTGACCCCATCATTTTATCACTGTTTATTTGTCAATAACTAATTATCTGGATGTAACTATATCTTATTTCTGATATGCTCCACTGTACTTCGGTAATTGGCTTTATTGTTATTCAGAAAATACTTTTACTGATGACTTTTTTGGTACTAACTACATCTGCCAGATACTCTGTCTTGTAACTGAATTTGAGTTACGCTGTAAATGTGAGGTATAATGATAGCATCTAAATGCCAGGAATAAACTATGTGGAGTCAGTTTTCTGTCAATTAGCATTGAATTACTATTGTATTATTATAATCAACTGTTTTCATGTTTTACATACCATCACTGATATAGATATTCCCTCATTCATATGTGCACATTTTAATGGTAGTGGTGGTGATGGTCGTGACAACTAAATAATTAAAGTACACTAACTTTTACATTGTTACACACTTATGCATTTTAGCTTTCACCATCGATATGTTTGTGTATCCGTGTTTAACCATAAAAAGAAGCAAAAAGATCGAGAATTCCAGTAATTTAATACAGGCACACACATATACACAAAACTATACACATCAAAAACACAAAGAAATACTCAATTACATAAACAAAATATGTAAATATACTGATGAACTGATACCGAAAACAATCAGAAAACCAATTTGATTATTTAATCATGATTTTTATTGTTATTTCAAGGATACATATCATTCTTTAGAATGTGAATGTTATAAATGAATGAAATGATTAATGGTTATTAATGATGGTATAATGATGATAAGGATGTTTACTTAATCTAATTTCATAGTTTACTTCATTTTTTTTTCATATTCTGAAGCCAAAATTACTGGTTATTAGCATAGTCAGTCAGTCAGTCAGTCATCAACAACGTAGAACTTCGTACGTACGTACATCAGTTCGAGTTGCCATATCACATTAGCACAGAAATGCAGTTGTCGATTCAAATCCCATTGTGGTAGAGGTAGTAAAAGTATAAGCAGTAATCGGAAACATTAGGGTTTGAAGATGTTATTCAAGGACAATAATCCAGTGAAATAAATTTGGAAAGAGGAAAGAAGGGACATGAAGAATTCGGGAGATTAGAATTTGGGAGAACACAAAGAGTGGATGCACCTGCACCATTGCAAACGATTTTGAGTCATGTCATTCAAAGTCTCTAACCATCGGCCAGTTGAAGTGATCCCTAAAGTGTTCTGCTCATTGATCCAATGTCATGGATTGAGGATGAATAATATGTCCATCATTTTCAGAGACGTTTTGCTAACAGTTCGGTTCCTAATACCGGTTTCCTTGATAAGTTCGAACAGCTATCTTCTGTTGCCTATTTCCGCTGACTTTTCCATCTCTCTTGTTTTCGTTACCCACTACTGTTCGCGATCATTGCGTAGGTTAAAAGATGATGAACATCTGTTTCTTCATGGTATACGACTTATCAGCAACAAGCATCTATAAGCTCAGGTTAGATCGAAATCAGAAAAGAATAACTTCGTTTCAATTAGTTTGTCATCATCGTCTTACACTTCTATGATGTTTCACAATACGAATATTATAGCAATAAAATGGTCGTATTATGCAATAATACTATAACTTACAGACTATTTGTAAATGGATTGAAACGAGTAGTTCAGCGGTTGACAGATTATAATATATCTTGTAACAAAATCAGAAAAACACTGATAAAAAGCCACATATTATTAATTATTCCGTATGAATAAAGAGACAATAAGTAATCGTATGTAATATCCCGTTGTTGAGATTCAAAGTTGAAATTCATGCAGTCTTGATTGACATATGTAGATCCTATACAGTGCTTGTCAGATAGCAGGTACCCTTAACAATAATATTATAAACATTAGACACACTAAACAATTTTATGGCAAAACGTACTTATTAACTTGATGGATAATACGTTGGTGACTGCATAACACATGAAGACTTGGGTACGCAAATCAATTTACTGAATTACAGAAAATCACACACTGCATTGATGAAATATGAAAACAATACACTGAATACAACATTTTTACAACATCCTTGAATTATCTCTTGCACAGCCCTCATTCTTTCCTTCCTTTTGTTACTCCGACAGCTTTTGTTTTTTCTCTTCTCCTAATTTTCCTCTTCTGTCTGTAAGGATTTTATTTTCGACTCCTGATACATACTACTTATATCTGTACGTAAAAGTAGCACATATTACAACTGAAGTGACAGGTACTGGCTTTGAGTCTCAGTGTGAATATTAACACTGATATATAGGTACGTTCAGCTAAAATGAAACGCATATTCTACTTTCTAATACTAGACCCAATTCTTAGGTTCTGGAAAATGCAAGAAGTTAAACCTATTCAGAGTATAAGGTGTATTAGTGTTTATTTTCTTATTTATTCCTTTTTAAAAAACATCAACATGTTATGCATAAAATTCATTGTACAAATCTGTCCTCCATTCTAGATTCCTGATTTACTCAGTGTTTACAAACAATACTATGTGAATCTATCTCGTTGTCGATCATATACACAAGAAGCCGTTAGACAAAGTACAAACTTTTGTATATTTCTTGAGGTAAATCTAATAAAAATGATGCTATTCGTTTTTGTCCTAATATTCGTCGTATTCGATTTATCGAAGTCATTTATTTGAAGAATTTCTTTGAAAGCTGTGTAATGTTTAGGTAATATTTGCTACAGATTGATTTCAGTTAGGGTACCATTGAAAAGAAAGGGGCACTCAACAGTTAATTACTCCTAGTATAAGACCTGAAAATCTTAATTATGGTCGCAGATCAAGTTTCAGGTGTGAATCTCCGTAGAGACACATACTAGGACAAAACAGCCGTTTTGTGTCTACTGATCGTCGATGGAACCGTGAATGAGTTCAGTTTGTAACTAATAGTACATAAAACGTATCAAAATAGTATCTAGTTGAGGACTAATTTACAAACTTTCTGTACACGAAAAAGACAGCTTGATAATAATATTCTTAAAAGTATATTGTAATTGTATGTATGGCAATCATTACGAATGTTTGAATTTCCTAACTGTTGACAATCAATACAATGGGCTTCTAAAAATGAAGCTTTAATATGTTCCACATCTACGGGTTGATAAACGTTTTCTACAACGGTCAGTAATGAAATCTAGTAAATAAGTGAATAGATGATACAATGATGTATGAAGCGTTGTGTATAAACATTACCACTAAGGGTTCAAGTATATTCAACACTAATGAATTCTAATCATTATTTAAAAAATAAACATCTTAGATGTAACCGCTAACGTTTTGAATTATTTTTTCTGGTTAGCTTCTTTTCAGCGAGTAAGTTTTCTATATGATGGGGTCGTTAACCCCATGCCCAACCCTCCTCTTTTATCCAGGCTTGAGATCGGCAGTTAGATGTAACCGCTAGGTGCTATCTAATATTTAAACATTAACGAATACTTCTTGCAATCGATTTTTTTAAGCAGTTAATCTGTCTGTTATATGTTGACCATAGTAAACTTTTAATCTCATTACCGGTTACTTATTTCTGATAAATAATATAAGCAAACTATATGTTCTTCAGTTTTTGAAGTTAACCTTAAAGGATATTGATATAATCGTTGTTTTCATCATGAGTTAAAGATATTTGTCAATAACAAAATGTTTTACATTTGAGTAGTTTGAAAAACAGTGATTATAAATAGTCAATCTCAACAATAATACAACTGTATTTCGGTTACATTGATTGATACCGACTTTCTAACTTAACATACAAATGACTTTACCTTGTTTGGTGGAAACCCAACTACAATATACAGTCTCCCAAACACTTTGATTTACAATACAATCATATTTAGGATGTGTTTCTGTTCTTCTAAATGTATAATATTGTTTTAGATCTGATCTTTATCTTCGCCCAGGCTGATTATAGGAAGTGTAGTAGTGGAATGAGTTTGCCAATCCACTTAACTTGGAAGTCCTATCAATCCTGGTTGGTTAGTTTCTGATGAAATTATAGATTTACAAAGTTCATTTGACTTATACCAATTTGGTTAACTCATGGTGTAGGCAAGATGTTCATCTAGTAAACAAAGGTTATATACACAGCATGAAATTTCACCGTATATTACTCTATGGTAGTGAATCAAGGTCTATAAAAGTAAAATACATGTGTAGGCTACAGGTTTTTGATCATAGATTCTTTCAAAGTATTAATCACGTATCATATATGATGGTTTAAAATATTTTTCTCACTGTCAAGTATACCATAATAATAAGACTATTCACGTTATACCAGATCTAGGATTGACAACCCAGAATAGAGAACCAGGTTAACACTAGATAATACTTTATTCAAAACAGTTTCAAGTTATCACACTCAGCTAGTCCGAAGTGAAAATCAATGAGAAGAAAAAAGATTACAGATTTAATAGTCAATAGGCTAAGTCCCTGTTTGTCAATGCTCACTGACCAGTCATGTATTTCTTTCACAACCACATATCAACATGATGAATTTTTTATAATATCAACCAACTATTTTTTGTTCTGACATCTCGTCTTCCTAAATGATAATGAAAGCTCAACAATTAAATCATTCAGCTTAGAGAACCCAACACATCAAATAGCATCTAATTGAGTTGAGAATCCATTCCATCATATGGTATAAGAAAATAAATTCTGGGTCATTTTCATTTAATCCCATAAGTTGAAGACTTTTTAATTAGACCTATACATTAATTACTTATTATCTCCAAAGAATTATTACACTTCAATTATGCTATCCAATATATTGTTTCATTTATTCAATAATTATGATTATCATTATTTATTGATTTACTTTAAGTGGGCTGATCAACAAGGTCATGATCATCGTGAACCATTATGGGATCAATTAACAAAACCAACTACACGACTAACTCAATATCGTTTATTAATGGAATCAATACGGAAAAATTGTTGTAATTCTACTGAAGAACAAGAAGTCAATGAAATGGTAAGTGTACACATGTGTATTTACTTCAAGCTATGTTCATTCTAACGGTGTTATATAGAAATAATTTCTATTGTATTATATCACTTTAAAGATATTTGTTCGAAATTTCTCTATATTACTTACTATAATACAATAAGATCAATTTTTCAATGATCTATTGTAACATCTCCTCTAGAGAAGCCTATTAAACTTGACTGATTCCATCATTCACTTAAAAGAACGAAAGAACTAGAGTAAATGTTCAATGATTATGAACTAGATCGAACATACAGACTACAACTCAAATGAAGAAATAAATAAAATAATATTGAAACTTAAGATTTTATGAGAGAGAAGAGAAGCAACGAATATATACTAATGTGATTGTTTTGATCAATTTAGATCAACATCTTCAAATGTTGATGATGTGATTATCATGTAAACCGTTTCTGAGAAGACTTCATTTCCTGACAAAGATCAACCAAACAGTGAATGGTTTAATGGATTGATGTCATGTAATAATTCATTCATTCTGTTGGGGATGTTAGATCATCAGAACTCACTTGTTAAATATCTTATTTTTGTCATTTTGTCTTAAAATTTTGAATTTCTTGTATTCGCGCCAAAAGCGCTCATTTTCACCTTCATATGGTATTTCCCAATTGGAACGAACGCTATTGGTTGATTGTATCTTTTACTATTGCTATTTTGTAACGCTTCCCAATGACAAATTCATGCTATATATATATATATGTTTGATTTGTGTCTGTCGGGATTGCTCGTGCTTCTGGCTGCTTGGGGAATATATTTCCCCGTTTTGAACATGAACTTCTTTCTGTAGTTAGCTGGGCTGGGACGCATCAGAATAACTAGCTTATTGGTTTTTGGTCACAGAGTCTTTGTTCCATTCTCAGACTAGGTGAACTCATCATCGCTTCAAATATAGCACATTCCTAACTTTCTTCCAATTCAACTTTACCAGTCATCATTCAAGTAAAAAAGAGAATGCTGTAGGAACATGAAATAGAAAGTAAATCCCATTCCTTAGATGTTGGGATCAAACAAACTTCAAATGCCACACTATAAAGACACATTCACTGCAAAAATACATGGAATCGAATTTATCTAAACCACAACAGCTTCTATTCAATAAGTTATAAAAAGGGGAATGTATTTACTTTTTTTAGTGAGTTCATAAAGTTTGCTCAAAAGAAAGCCTGGAAGAGGAACTTGTCGTTATTACAACCTGTCTACGTGAAAATGCATACCCATCAAAATCGTTCGAGAGGTATGCCAAACCCAATGTACATATTCAAAACGAAACAGATAAAAAAAAAACCTGTTTTTTTATCCGCACTTCAAATGAGATGAAATTACTGAAACGATTAGCCACAGGATAAATGCCGCGATAAAAAACCTTTGTCTAGCAGAATAACCGACGACGTTATACGAAACGAACTGCTCACTCATGCAAACAAAATTGACAAGTTCCCTTTTCTCACTACCTCCAAATGTATTTACCACTTTACATACATCGAAAAAATAGGGAGAAGAGTTCAGGTTCGAATTTTTTAGCATGCACCAAAGAATTTGATGTTGAGAGGCACAACGGCTCTCGGCATTTAATTGGCACTAGGCATACCACTAATATCCTACAATCCTTCAGAATTGCTAATCGACAAAAGACTCGGCTCCTCTTCGGTTTGCCGACTCAGTAACAACAAAGTAACTAAAACCTGACTTATGTATCTAGAAAGGGACAGTAACCAACTTAACTCGAAAATTTACAGCTTTGACTACTATTGCAGTGAACAGAACACAGGTGGGGACAATCGAATGTATTCAACTAAAAATTACAGGACTTGTTAATAAAATCTAACAATCATAAAGTAAATGCTTAATTTGAAAAATGTCCATCAATTGCCTCGAAATGACTCATCTTGTCTCTCTGCTTCCAGACCATTTGCCTACGACTAACATCGCATACTACTTATGTCCATATAAGTAGCACACACAGCAATATCACTTAAAATTATTATTTTGTCAGTAAACTCTTCAAATTTTGTATAATTATTATGTAACTTTTCAATTTCTAATTCTAGAAAATTATTACCCCACTGTTCTTAATCTGCTATCACTAGTTTCAAGTAATTTGATGCATTTGTAAGCTCTTCACAACTTCTATAATGATCACACAATCTATCTTACCTATTTCCGGAGTTCATTCCATTATTACCTCATCCTTCTTTTTTTTTAAATTCCATCTTCAAATGACCTCATACCTCTCCGTGATCACTATCAATTGTTCTACATTATATCTTAGTTTAATATTACATTTTCATATACATCAATGATTGTAAGCAGCTGGACAGAAATCACAAAATAAAATGAAATTATACTATTCTGCTTTAAGTGTTGTTTTGGCCTTATTCAGATTCATAATGGAAACATAATTGCATGAAATGTGTAGTACATTTAGGCTGATCATTTTGGTGAAGATACTTACTTACTTACTTATTTACTTACACCTGTTACTCCTTGTGGAGGAGTATAGGCTGCCCACCAGGATTCTCTATCCAACCCTGTCCTGGGCAATCCTTTCCAGCTTTTTCCAGTTGTCGTTCATTCTTTTCATATCTGATTCTATTTCCCAGCGTAATGTGTTCTTTGACCTGACTAAAAATTGATGAAAAATTCAAAATTCAACTGTTGACTGGTCTGTATTCTCTTTTTTCGACATCTACGTAAGTTAATAACTGAAGACGGGACTAGAAAGAGTGAAACCATTAGCTCAATTATAAATCTGACACACAATTGAGAACATGCTGTTACATATGTATCCAAAGGACTTAAAGCTACAATTGATCTTTCAAAAGGTTATCAATCAACTGCTAATTCGAGAAGCAACCCAGAAGCCCGATCAAATAAATCCTTCTAAACAATCTGAAAACTCAGATTTTAAAAATTCAATTTGCATCATTCTCCTGATATTCAACATTCATATATACACTTTAATACTATATATGTAATCATTAATATCAACGTTTCCATCCCTTATTCTTCAATAGACTACTAATGAAAAAGTACTAAGAAGAGGTTTAGATATTGTTTGACTTTTACATCAGTTTTTAAGCATCAAATTATATTCTTTATTATTACGAGTGTTTGAAAAGGATATCGAAACTGTTTATTGAATCGCTTGTTTGTTTTGCCAGATTTTAAGAGATAGTCAGCAGAAAACGATATTTGACTTAGCAATCATGCAAGTTCATATTCGTCAATAAAACATCCTCATTCTTGAATGAGTAATGTTTCCTATAAGACTAAAACTCGTGTTATCCAAATTCACCGTCAGAAACGTCATCACTGCACCATTTCGATCAGTACCAAACTCCTGTAAGACTGAGATATTTAATATGGATTGATAGCTGATTGTTAATCGAAATAATCTTCGATTAGTCCTTGGTGTTGATCCGAATACTATCTATCAAACTGTAGGATGCTTTAGTTCTCTCAAAAGATTGAAGATACTGGTGAATTTCAACCAACATAAAACCTAGATCAAACAGGATATATTGTCAATTACCTTGAATCATCACCTAACAATTCACCGCAGTATACTTGATCATGAATCATTTAGATCAGTGATCATATAGCAACTAAAGGCTCGAATAACTATGATCTTGATCACAAATTTGCTTTTCCATATCAAGTTTACCTTCTTATTATACTGGTAATTATTACTAATTATATTATTACTATCTACTTCTAGCTTTATTAATTTCCATTAACCTTTTGTTTTTTTCTTTCAAAATATACAGTACAAGTCAATTAGTGATTTCATTGAAGAAATTAATCAACAAATGATGACTGAAACGAAAACATGGGAAAGTTTAGAAATGTTGGCATCAAAATTAATATGTTGTGATTTTTTAGACAATAATATTGATGATTATACACAGTTGATTAGTGATTATACAAGGTAAGAGTGTAGTATTATAGTGTATATTATTGTCTGTAAGGGGTCGTGAAGATAATTGAATTTCATTGAAATGATAAACCGAGGAATGTTGAACCAACATTGATAACTAAAAAGCACTGAACAATCGTTTCGTAATTGTATAGAATTCCCTAGCATTGTACAAACGTGACCCTGAGAGTGTGGACCAAACTCAAAACTTTTGGTCTCGCCTGGGGACGCTTAATCTCTAGACTACTAAGCAAGCATTCAATGGTGTTAATGTCTAACCTTAATCAATCCACAACATTTTGCAACCATCTTCCATTGTTTTCCGTGTGTAATTGCTACCCAATAGCAATCATATGATGATTTTCAATAAGAGGTTGTAAAGATCAGCGAATTTCAATGAAATCATGAAATTTTGTTAATTTTTTTGCTTTACTGTACATGATCATACTGATTGGTTTCAACAATTAGATATTGTATTGAATGTATTTTATGACTTCAAAGTAAGCGTGATTGAAAATTGAAAATGCGGCAACAGATGATGGCTTTGTTGGTTTTTATGCTTTCTTCACTGACTAAATAATGAAAATGAATCTGTTTTAGAGTGTTACACTACTGAAGATTGACTGTATCAACTTGATAACCGGCTACTATGGTCCTATCAACCCACTATTGCCATCAAATCTTAAACAAAGTAAGTGGAAATACAGAAGAACATTTACTTCCAAGTCTATAATTATCAGCCGGAAATTTAACAAAAGCTAAGAAATATTCAAGTTAAGATTTAACTATTCAGAGTAGACTTCTACCTGACGTTTGTACTGATGGTGTTGTTCAGAAGAACGATGAAAGCTTCACGATCAAACCATCCAGCTCAAATAACGAAAATCCATCTAAATCATCCACGTGAGCTACAAATCTTCTCCACTATCTCAATGAGCATCCCTTGCAATCATTACATAAGGCAGTGATCATCTGAATTCAAGTGATCAGTGAATAAGATATCGGGTACTTGCAACAAAATAGTGAAAAATATTTGTAGCTCAAGATGATGATTTTTAGGTTATTTTGGTCACTGAGCTAAATACTTTATTCGTAAATCTTTCATTGTCTTTTTCAATAAAATCATCAGCACACATATCCGTAAGAAGTGAGTTATTAAGATTTCTTCACAATCGACTAGTAGTTTACTTTTTTTACCTTGCATTTGGTTGGTTGTTTTCCTTAGGTATGTGGCCGTTGTTTTTATGTTTACTTTGATTGATTTAATTTCTAAGCTGATCTCAAATCGTCGAGTTATTGATCCCTTTCCCTATTAGTTGGTAGATTAGGTCAATCCCTAAATATTTATTGGTTGATGCTTTATCAGAGTGCCATGCCTTTAAAAACTGTCTAACTTTCTTTGTATTTCCTCTGTCTGATATTTTGTTTTCCCAAACGAAATGATTTCAATAGTTAGGTACATGCATTGATCCAAGAGAATCTATATTGTGGCGTTTAATCACTATCTGCTGTTCTTGTAGAACCGTAAGTAGCTGAGTCCTAGTTTTACACTAACAAATCCCAAATCAGAAGGAATGCACACACTGAGTTTTACTCCTAGCCAAAATCTATCTATTCCATAAAAATCTAAAATTTATTGTTGAGTTTACCAATTTTTCAAAAAGCCTTCTAAACCATAGTTTAGCTTGTATCTAGGTCTAGATCTACACCGAAACTAATTTTGGAAGTGATGGCTATAGGCTATTAAATTAGCATCACAGAAATTCAAGTTACTCAACGTGATGACCTCATTGTTATTTGGTCGATGATAAATGATCAGCGTTAACGGCTAGACAATGGAAACATTGGTAAATACTTAGTGATCAGTATAATCATTTAATTTAGGCGGCTAAAATAATTTAAATACAACCTCATTGACTGTAATACTGAATCATACAAGCTTATAGATAAATATGATTACTCACATTTGAGCGGGACAAACGTTAGAGATAGAATACATTTTATATATTAGCGAATATCACACTATGTATGTAAGTGAGTTTAACAATTTGGACATAGTCTCACCACTTTACTAATGTATGATTTTGGTAATTCTTACTGAATTCATAATCAAATTTAAAATAAGAAACAGGTTAAACGAAATTCATATCCAATGTTTATCTGAACCCAGTTGCTAGGTGGATAATGCTTTAGTCATTTGATGTGAAAAGTAATGAATTCGAGTCTGAGTGTAAATCTTAACAAACAAGACAAAACATATATCTTGGTTTCTACTGTGATGACACTGAGAGCTTTCAAAAAGTTCTTCAGAAAAGTTTCTAAAAGCTAAGAAAAGACTGATAGTTCTTCTTCCAGTCAAGATTTAATATAAAGTCACTAGAGAGTTATGTGTAATGTTTGATTACGTGTCATATCCCTGTTCCATAATCACCAACTTTGTTACTAATTTTAGCATGTATCCTGGCACTTCTAGAGTATCAGAGTCATACACAAACCTACAACTATCCTTATTTTAATTATTTTAATTAACCCTAGGAGGAAAGCCCGTTTTCATATTTTTCGCTTTTCGGTTTCCTATTCGTGAAACAGGCATAGAACATTTCTGAGAAGCGGTAAGAGGAGCGTAGGCTGTCGACCAGCATTCTCCAACCCCACTCTGTACTCGGCCGTCCTTTCTAGTTCTATCCAGTTATTGTTCATTCTTCTCATGTCTGCTAACATTTCTCAGCGTAATGTGTTCTTTGATCTTCCTCTTTTCCTTTAGCCTTTAGGATTCCATGTGAAGGCTTGCCTTGTGACGCAGGACGGGACATGCGTCCTGGATTCCACTGCTAGCCACTATCCATCCTTGCGTATAAATTTAGGTACACGTATCTCCATGAAAAACAATTAACCTAATAGTGATCAAAATCTTATGAAATCCATCTTGCTGCATCTAATTTGATCACAGATTAGAAACCTGTGTTGTTTTGTGTAACTTTGATTACTGATTAAATTTTTTGTTTGAAACATGGACTGAAATGAGTTGGACAACCATTAAAACTCAGGAATTACAGAAATGAGAAACCATGAATAGTGTAATTTAGTTATGTTGGGTGTAGAGCGTCTACCTAACAATGACATCGAACAATGGTTGTTCAATCTTATGAATTGTTTGAAGTTAAAACCATAAACCTCTAGCTGACGATTTACAGGTCTAAAGTTTAACCCCTCACTATAAGATCTAAAGATCCGATTATGGTCGCGGACCCTCATTTATGTATAGTTTCACACTAGAACAACTGATTTATGGTGTTTAAAGGTTTTCTAACTTTAGTTAGTTCGTCTTATAAACTATAAAACTCAAAAATCTTAACAAACATCAATAAAATCATTGACTAAATCCTCTCGGTCAGAGTTTGATCCATCCACAAAGAGTGTTCCAATCAGCACCTATCTCCATAAAGTGTGTTTTTTTCCCTTCCAAATAATACACAATTCATATATAAAATATAAAACTTATGTTATTTCATTTTTAAAGTAGTATCTAACCCTAGTGATTATTTTTCTTTTTTCTTTTATTTTCTGATGAATAAAACAAAACAGATTTAAATTTTCAATCCTTAGTCCAATCAAATTACCAACTCCAGTGATTATATTTAATGATTATAATACCATACATCAAACTATACCTTCATGTACAAAATCTTTAGCATTTTTACGTAATCGACGTTTAAGTGGTTCATCATTATTCACTTCTAATAATTCAATATCAGATCTTCGAACTATATCAAATCATACAACAATTAGTTGTAATCGTAGTGATTCCGGTATTGGTGATTGTAATCAAACATTGTCTACATCATCAACAATATCAACAGATAATACATCACCGATACATTTGAAACAACGTTCAAGAATTTATAGTTTAACTAATCAAATGAATGAATCCAATTCATTTCCGGTAATGTTATCACGTATCTCTGAAAGTAGTGGATTACAAAAATCACTTTCTATTGATACAGAATTATCAGATTCTTTTGCATATGATTGGTCAGATATTTATTGTAGGCGAACTATTCAACGTACTGTATTATATGGAGGAAATTTACGATTTAAAGAACCACCGAATCGTGTAAGTAGTTAATTAAAATAATCTTTAAATTTATTAACTATTCTTACTTACTTACTTACTTACTTACTTACTTACTTACTTGCTTACTTACTTACTTACTTACTTACTTACTTACTTACTTACTTACTTACTTACTTACTTACTTACTTACTTACTTACTTACTTACTTACTTACTTACTTACTTACTTACTTACTTACTTACTTACTTACTTACTTACTTACTTACTTACTTACTTACTTACTTACGCCTGTTACTCCCAATGGAGCATAGGCCGCCGACCAGCACCCTCCAACCCACTCTGTCCTGGGCCTTCTTTTCTAGTTCCATCCAATTCTTGTTCATTTTTCTCATGTCTATCTCCATTTCTCGGAGTAATGTGTTCTTTGGTCTTCGTCTTTTTCTTTGGCCTTGAGGATTCCATGTGAGGGCTTACCTTGTGACGCAGTTCGGTGCTTTCCTCAATGTGTGACCTATCCACTTCCAGCGCTTCTTCCTGATTTCTTCCTCCACTGGAATCTGGTTTGTTCTCTCCCTCAGTACGTTGTTGCTAATAGTGTCCGGCCAACGGATCTGAAGTATTTCGCGTAGAAAACTGTTAATAAACATCTGTAATTTCTGGATGATGGCTTTCGTAGTTCTCCGGGTTTTTGCCCCATACAATAGAACTGTCTTGACATTTGTATTCAAAATCCTGACCTTGGTGTTGGTTGACAGACAGTTGTTTTGAGTTCCAGATGTTCTTCGATTGTAGATATGCTGCTCTTGCTTTGCCGATCCGCGCCTTCACATCTGCATCACATCCACCCTGTTCATCAATGATGCTGCCCAAATACGTAAAGGTTTTTACATCTTCCAAATCTTCTCCATCAATTGTGATTGGATTGGTGCATTCTGTGTTGTATCGGAGAATCCTGGTTTTCCCTTTGTGTATATTAAGACCTACTGCTGCTGAGGCTGCTGCCACACTGGTCGTCTTCTCCTGCATCTGTTATTGCGTTTGGGATAGAAGGGCCAGATCATCTGCGAAGTCTAGATCGTCCAACTGCATCTTAATTAACTATTCTTACCTTGTTTTATTAGTTTTATAGTTCTTGTTCGTCTTGTGAAGACATTAAAGGCTTCTACAGACAATTCAACTAGGAATGACACGCAGTTCTTATGCACCCACAAAGTCTCACAATTACCGTTATTTAGCAATAACTTAAATGTGTAATCATTCAACTTTTGAACTAGTGGAACAAATGATTCAAAGCCAGTTTCAATTATTTTAGTTTAAACAGTCTACTGCTATTATTATTTTTCAAACAAATATCTCAAAGGCGAGTATATACATTTACAATTAGTCAATGAGTTGCACTGATTCTCCTCTTAGTCTATTCTATAAATGACTTCATTTAAGTTCAGTAGGTTCTTACATTCTTCTAAAATATTACTTTTCAATACTAACCATTTAAGTGTTCTATTCTAGTTTGAATCTTTGCAATAGTACACACAACCATGAATCCACAAATCACATGGAACCTATAACCTTATAGTAGTGTGATGAGAACAATTATCTAAAGGACAGAAGGTTGAAATTCGTTTGCAATATAGAGTGGAGGGTAACCATTCCACAGTGATATATGGTAGCCTTTTAATATAGCTGATACTTCGAGGGAGAGTCTGTTAAACGGTCGCACAAAACCAAAAATGCAATAACTTGATATTGCGTGTATTTGTTTTAATGTTACGTAGTTTTTGTTTCCCCCAAATGCCCTGGTACGGCCGAGAGTGGGTGGAGTCAGCTTTCCCTCTCCAAATGCTCTCACATGGCCATGTGCATACAACCACTTTCAGAGAAGTCCTTCTCACTGCCTCTTCTCGGCATTACTATTGTCTACGAAATTGAGAGGACGAAAAACGAATGTCCGGCACTTTGACCGGAATGGTGGATACAAAGAGTCCACCTAGGGGAGTCGGAAAACTCTGATTCCAAACCAATGCTCCATATAGGCTTCATGATACTGACGAAGCAAATGGAGTATTAACCAATCGTTGGTCACCGTCTACCGTGGGACTACATCTCCTTACTTTGTTTAACTGCCTTGTGGATTAGACCTTAAGGTCAAAGGTTCGAGGAGTGGACCCCTAAAAATCCATCTGTTTCGGTTCGGGCACCCGGGCAGTATCCCAGTCCTCAAACATATCTATTTGGTGCCTCCTTCTATCAATGTTTATGTGTTTAAATAAAACAAACAAATAAAAAAGTTTAGTTAATTAACAAGAAATTCTACTTGACTTGGGTTTCCTGCTAACTGCCAATAGTCATCAAAGTTTATCTGTATTGTCGAAAGAACTAATGTTCCTTATCGGATTGAAAGTTCTTATCACTTTGTTTTACAGCCTGAGATTTTACAAAATGAAATATTCAGATAAAGGATGACCTTTTGTAGAACTGAGATATTTACAATGGATTGACAATGTTCAATACTCTGTGATCAATCTATAGCAAATATCTCAGATCTACAAGAAGTTAACTACGGTCTCAATAGCTTACCGGTAAAGTCTTAAATTGTGAAAATGAATGATTGGACTGTGAATCCAACAGAAAGCATCACTTCATTCAAGATCTCACTCGTTGATACAATGAATTAACTCATCATTATGAATAAACATATGTATAGATGAATATACACTATGCATATATACTATGGAACACGAACAGAATGGCATATTCCTCTTTGTTGATGTTGCCATAAAACGTATGAGAGACGGGACAGTTCAACGTTCGGTTTATCAAAAAAGTACTTGAAATGGCATTCACCTGAATTTCAATAGTTTTTTTTCAATCATCTACAAGAAGGTATTGGTTAAAACACAATTTCATAAGATAGAAAAGATATATACCACCGACAAATTGAAAGAAGAATTGATGAACGTGGAAAAATCCCTAAGAGACAAATTTTACTCACAAAAGTTTTTCGACAAACATAAAAAGCCCGAAGAAAACAAGATGGGAGTAATTATGGTCAATGAAAAACCACTATCTATAAATCTTAACTTCAAAGGTGATGATATCATACACATAATCAACAGGAGACTGAATACTGCGCTATCCAGAAGTTACCCGACAGCCAAATTAATAATTCTCTATATAATACAACATGTTCAATAACTCAATCCGAGGTTGACAAGCACCCCTTTCATGTTACCGCCAACTGTATTTACAAGTTTATGTACACCTGCCAAAGCAGCTACATTGATCGAACAGAAATGAGGGCACATCTCAGATTTTTTGAACATGTTCCAAAAAGCCTCAGAACAACAGAAAGAAAAACTCTAAATAGTGAAATTACCAAACATCTCCTTGATATCGAACATCAGGTCGATACCTTGCAATCCTTCAAGGTCACAATCAATGTTGTAGAATATTCTTTCATCGCATAAGGTATATATTTACACTATTCAGTCTATTCCATTTATTTACACCTTTGTTATACTATACTAATGTGTCTTAAATATAACTTTCAACTAAACCCTCTCATTTAATTGATTTGCACCCACTATGTAATTACAGTTTTTAAATATCGCAGGTTGTAAGTAGCTGATGAGAACTAAACGAAATAGAATGAATTCATACTATTCAGCTAGAATCTTTGTTCTTGCTCTTTTCATAAAGCATATTCATAGCTTGTAGTTTTCTTTTCTCTCTATTTCTTTTTTTTGTTTAATTTCTAGTCAGTGGAAACTGTTTGCCATATTTTGACTGATTTGTTTCTAATTACTAAACAACATAAGAAAGATGGTAATGATTATTGGAAATTATTAAAAAGTCCTATACGATTAGATAAGTTGATTATTCAACGTGGTCGTGAAACTGGTGAGTTTTTATTTATTCCATGTATATCAGAAGGGGTTTTTGTGGATATTATAGTAATTTCAATAGTTGAGATCATGAATCGCTTGAAGCTAGACCACAATGAAAAACTTGAAAGCACTAGACAACCATTTTGTTCTATTGTGGAACTCTTCAGCAGTGTGCATCCACAATTCCGCCTCGCGGGATTTAAATGTATATTTGAAACTGATTTGGTTATTGTAACGTCCTTGATTTGTCTCCCCTTTTTTGTGCAGAGGATAATTTGTCTGAATCTAGATTAAGACCTTGACGCGATAGGTTAACTGGTTTAACTTTGAGGCTAGTATGCTTGAGTTCGAAGTGAGAGCAACTGCTTTAGGGTAGAGAGACGAAAACTATTCTATCACCTGATTGACTGACAAGCACATGAGTGAGAGAGAAGATAGGTCGACTGGAACATTACACGATTATATTTCCAATTCCGATCTGCTTTCCGATTTCAGAATAGTGTAAAAAAATACATAAATAAATAGATGACTAACCAGACCATAACGCATAAACAATTAGAAAAATTCATATCAGAAGGGTTTTTGTGAATATTGTAGTACTTTCAGTGGTTGAGGTCATGAGCCAATTGAAGCTAGACTACCATAAAAAGCCTAGTGGTTATGCATTCGCGCGCGAGGCTGATAGGTCCTGCGTTCAAATCTCGCGAGTTGGTATCTTGGTTGCTCACTATTGAGGAGTCTCACAATAGGACTCAACGGCTGTCTAGTGGTTCCAGGTTTTCCATCTTGATCTAACTTCAATTGACTCATGATCTCTTTGTTCACACTAGTTATAAGCGATAATTAAGAAGAAAAAGAATGGAAGAAGAAAGAAATTGCCGATGTTTGTATATCACATACTTGATATTATTCTTCGTTAACTGAAGTGATTTCATGGAAGCGTCATAGAATATGAAAGCAATTTTCCTAATGAATTACTGATACTGCGTAATAATCTATTGAAAATATGAGAATATTAAGTAAATATACAGAGATACAAGAATTTGAGAATTCTTTAGATACGAACCATTTTGATACATTATATAGGCACCTTAAGTATAATCTATTAAGTCCATTCTAATGATTCTTTTAAGTATTGAATCTCAGCTATGTTCTATGTTGAGTAATATACATAAATTAGCTACAAACTCCAACTTGTGTCGCTTTGTACGTCTATTAGTCTGAAACAAAAATGGCTTGGATAGTGCAAATGATAGCTAATAGTTGTGTGTGTCTAATCTTGATAACAGTTTATCAACAAGCAAATACGAGATCAAAAACAAACACTATGGGAACTGTTATGTTTAAACAACAAATAAATGACGAATAAGAAAAAGTTGAAAATTACTGCTTCCAAGGTTTGAAGGAAAGGAATTAAAATGATAAATACAATAATTGTTATATGTAAGCATTTTAGAATACTACACGACGAACTTACGTTACAACATAAGCCTGCGAAATTGCTAGGAATACAACTATTTACTGAATCAGTTTAGGGGTTGTGGAGATTGTTAAGCTTTGGATTGAGATCATGAACCGATTGATATTAGACCACTATGGAAAAGCCTGAATGAAACGGCCATTCAGTGCTTCCAGGTTTTCAATGGTAGTCTAACATCAATCGGTTCATGATCTCAATCAAAAAATATTTACTAAATATTAGTTAGTAGTATAAAACAAGACACAAAAATATTGAAGGGAAGTGAATAAGGACAGAGAACGTAAACAGATGGTATTATTCCAAATAAAAACATAAGCACTAATAAAGGGAAAACCTTAAATTGTGCGGTCTTCGGGCTCCAGTTGTAAGTGAGAAAACGAACTAAAACATTAAAATAAAAATGTAAATAGATATTATCAGAAGGGGTTTGTGGAGATTTTAGAAATTTCACAGATTGAAATCACTAGTGACTGACTTCAAGAGATTCTTCTGGAGTTCTAGTGGGAAGCCGTTACCGATGGAGTTCAACCGGGTCTGTTGTGAGATATCAGCTTGCTGAAGACAATGGTATAAGGTGGCGCAATTTCGTGGATTGTTTGAAGTTAGACATTAACATCGCTGGATACCGGCTCAGTGGTCTAATAGTTAAGTGCTCGCGCGAGGAACCACTAGGTCCTGGGTCCGAATCCCGCGGGGTGCGGGATCGTGGGTGTGCACTGCTTAGGAGTCCCATACGGCCGCCCAGTACTTCTAGGTTCTCCATGGTGGTCTAGCTTCAACTGACTCATGATTTCAATCTGACAAATAGATATTCAAATTGGGCGAGACTCTAATTTAAGGACGACCCTTGAACGAATCTTGAATGACCTTGACAATTATTAGCCAATCAGAAGAAAGTTAGTATAAAGTGAAAATATATTATATGAAAGTAATGAATTACAGTGGATATTCTTCTTTTACATGATTTAAAAACTTGTTAAAGTTTGATTAAGGTTCAGAGGTTCTGAATTCACAATGCATATGGAATAGAAACTCGTCCATTGGGTTAGGGTTAGGTGAGGGTTAAGGTTAGGGTTAGGTGAGGGTTAGGGTTTAGGGTTAAGGCTAGGGTTAGTTGAAGGTTAGGGTTAAGGTTGGGGTTAGGGTTAGGTGAGGGTTAGGGTTGGGGTTAGTTGAGGGTTAGGGTTTAGGGTTAGGGTTAGGTGAGGGTTAGGGTTAGGATGCTAACATACGAGTTTTTAAATCATGTAAAAGAAGAATATCCACTGTAATTCATTACTTTCTTTTAATATATTTTTACTTTATGCTGTCTTCTTATTGACTAATAACTGAAATTGCTCAAACGGATCTGATTGGCTCGTCCCTAATTTAAAGTCTCGCCGTCCCATCTATTGTAACCTCTCGTTAATCACCTACTCTCTAAAATCCACTGTGAATCAATCGTATGTTAGCATCGCGTGTTGAACTTGGCTCCGTGACCTTGAAATCGCTCGAACGCTTCTGATTGGCTCGTCCCTAAATTAGAGTCTCGCCTCAAATTGTTATGAATAGGTGCATAAACATCACAGAGATCACTTATGCTGCTCAAACTACTGAGTATTTATAAGTAGTGCAGTTAGTGCGCTAAATAAGTAAACCGAATAGCCAAATAAAAAAAAAACATTTCGTAGTAGATTTGAATTACAGTATACCTAATTCTTATAACGCTAAGTAGTGACTTGCTTAGGTTCATGCAAAGTACTCACATTATTGACTGATAGGTAATACATATATATATACATACTTTTTATAACTACACTAATTGAGATCATCTTTTCAGTCGATATCAATTACTGAGACTTCTTGAAAACTTCACTACCGTTTAGAAATAGTAATCCAATTTCCATTGTTCTCCTTCCTTCTCTAATTATACGTCTATGTTTAATTTCTTATAGGTGTTTTTGGTTGCGCAATTCTGGATGATTTTCATAATATTGCTAATCTATATATATTTTCTGCTGGATCTAAATGTGATGAATGGATTGCACAAATTGAATCAGCAAAGGTAATTAAGTCTAATCGAAACTATAAACTGACACAACAGTTTTTTTTCATTACACGCTGATATTTAAAGATGAAAAGTTACTTGGATTATTTTTTCTGATTAGAGTTTTTTTATTAGAGAGTTAGTTTTCTACGGGATGGTGTCAGTAACTCCACGTCCAACCCTTCTTTACCCGAGCTTGAGACCGGCAGTAACTCTAGAAGAGCTACAGGCGGAGTTAAAAATGTAAAGTGGATTTAATGTATTTAAACTAAACAAACATAACATTGGTTATTACTCTACTATTAATTAATTACAAATATTTTAATTCTGTAAGAAGTCAATTCTTGCTCCAATAGCTCTTTGGTAACATCTCAGGCTGTAAATTTTGAACGATCTAAGCTCCAATCCGATAAAAAGCATCGATTTCCTCAATATTACAAGTGCGCTCTAATAATAAGTTTCAACCAGTAATATTTACCACCTACTGCTTTCAATCACTATGTATCTCAACATAGTTTATAAGATGTCGAATCATTCAGAGTAGCAACCACAGAATGAATGAATTGATAAGATCCTATTAACATTAATGAGTTAAACAAACACGGCTCGTTAATTAACCAGATGTAAATAATTACAATGTGTATAGTCAGTTCAATTTTTTATTAGCGTGAAGAGTGTTACGTTATTAATCAATAAATCTGTAAACTTAGTAAGTCAGCTACAACGTAGGATCAGGCACATATTTCCATCGATCCAAGTTGCCATACCTCATTAGCACAACAAGGTGAATACTGGATGCATAGAATCACTCGGCAATGAGATATGTTTACGGTCTTGAAATGACTAATGCTCCATGAAACCTTAACACATTTAACACTGACATTGACTAGAAGCTGTTCGAATGAATTTGGCTGAAAATAGATTATCATCTGTCGTAAAAGTATTTTACAGATTATAATAAATGCCTATATTAAAATACCAAAGATGAATTTATCCAAAGTTATGCATAGATTTAATATGAAGAATGTTTGGTAGGTCATCCAAGTGATCAACTATGATGTTCATTAATATACAGAACAAAATCATTCACAATACATGACATACTTGAATGACATGAATGGATGTATAATAAAACTCAAATCATTACTTTTAGTGTCTAACATGATTGCCTTGAAATATTGTTATAACTTGTGGGCTTTATGCCCTGTTAACGTAATGATACCGCCAATTGGAGAACAGTGAGTTATCGACCGGATCAATCATGCATAAAACCTGTAGGAACAGTCTAGAGTCTTTAACAGTACTTCTTCCTACCTAGCCCTGCTTTTTAAGTCCAGAACATCAATCTCCGCCTTTACGATATGAATCATTTATTTTAAACATACTGGATTAATATACACCAGCTAAACATACTACATAGTATCATAAAATAGGAAACAACATTTATACAAGATTTAACCAAATGTGGCTGTGAATGTGGGAGGTAATAATTGATAGACAGGGCATAACTCAAGTATGGTAAATTGTATAATAATAGTTCATAAGTCAAAATGAAGCTTATAATAAGAGGAATATGAATATGAATAGTTCAACTAACTAACAAATATACAATAAGAATACATGTATCATATTAGTCCAGAAATAGATCCAAACAGTTACCATTTAATATTCGAGTCGAGATATAGCAAATTCTTTAGTATAAGTGTTTCTTTTTTTTGAATAAAAATATTCATTCAATTTATGTTACATTAGTGTAATTAGAAAGGTGGTACACAAATTTTCAGAAGGATATTGATACTAGATTTGCAAACCAAAATTTATGATTGAAAATATCTCACTAAAACTAATAATAATTGGTTATTAGATAATAATAATAATAATAATAATAAATGAAGTTGTGCTTGTTCACTAAATAGAAAATCCATCAAGTAGTTCAGTGCTTATAGGTTTTCATTACTTGTCTATCTTAAACTGCATCATGATCTCAAGAACATTCAACAATCTACTCAAACATCATACTGATAATTATTGATTTGCCTAATATTAAACAAACTCTGTGAGCAAAAGTATTTTAGTTAACGAATGTAAAACCAAAGTGAACCAACGCTCAAATGAGAGGGAACCAACTTATTATTCAATGCATAATTACCAAGTTGTTTCATACTATGTAACAATCATACATTAAATATTTCGTTTACAAATCTTCCATTAGTTGTTTCAAACTTCATCGTTCGTTCATGGTTATTAATTTCTGTTTACATTCTCATTCTATTTAATTTGATCTTCAAAACGTTCTGCTACCAAGTTTTCTTTTTACATCTGTTTGATGTCTCATACTACTGATATCTATTGACATAAGTAGTATGCACCAGAAAATCAACTTTACAATATATATGTTTATGCACAATATGAACAATTTATACCCAATATTCAGTATGAATTTTTTTTCTATATTCCTATAAATTGTAGGAAAATTATCGTAAACTAATGGAACCTGAAGTTCTAGTTGCTCAACCATTAATGAAATATCAACGAGATGATTTATCTACTATTGTTATGTCACCAGACTCTATATGTAATTCAGATAATACTTCAGAGTTACATAATCAATCATATGGATGTAATAATGGTTATTTTGTAGATACTATTCCTACTATTACTACTACTACTACCACTACTACTACTACTACTAACAATATTGATTCTAGTAAAAATAATACGATTGAAGGAAATAAACGTAATGTGTTCTTCACCTCTCAATCTTCTTTATTTGAAAATATAAATTGTAATCAGATCAATAATAATAATAATCAAACAGATTCTATGTGTATCATAGATAAACGTATTAGATCAATCACTTCACCAACTACTATATCTAATCATCAACGTTCCAGTTCTAGATCGTGTAATTCTACTACAATTCAACATGATTCCACTAAAATGATTCATTCAACTAGTGTAAGAAATTTATTCTCATCTAATAAATCCGATCATGATCAATTACATTCATCAATCAATAAACTTGATCTTAAATCAACTCATTCAAAATCTATTTCAATGTCACCATTAAAAAGAGATGTAGTAAAAAAATTCTTTTTACCTAGTAATCAAATGGACAAAAATATTATTTAATGAATCAACAAATTGAATCTAAATCATCATCTGATCTAAATAATCAACAATACAAATTGAGATCATCTAATATTGATTTACATAAAATCATTGATATAATTCCTAATCATCAATCATCTAAATTTATATCTTCATCAATCAATAATCATCATCATCATCATCATAAGAATAATGAGGATTATCAACCTTTTATATTGGATAGAAAATCTAGTCATTCAACATTATCATTATCATCTACAACATCATCATCAAAAAGTGAAATGAAAATTCATCTTAATCAACCATCAGTAGTGATTTGTAAAGTTAAATCGGATTCCGATGAAATAATCAATAATAATAATAATAATACCAATAATCATAATAATAATAATCGATATTTACTTTCAACTAATTTACAACGTCAATCAGTTCATCAATCATTATTAAATATTGAACGATCTGATAGTAGTGAAGATCAAATTACAATTAAATTATAAATGGTTCAATTGTTTATATTACATCATTGTAAATTGTTTTTTTTTTAATTAACTGATAACCTTCTCCTTGTTTTTCCCTTTTATTCTATTAACTTGGTAATATAAATTCATTTTGTTGTACAGTAATAGATACTTTGAAAAAAAAAGGGGAAAAAATGTTTCAACAACTCCTTCATTGTTGTCAATTATCTATTATCGATTTTTTTTTGAAAATTTTTTTGTTGCCAACATTACTTATTGACTTATATTTGTTACACCTCGTGGAGGAACATAGAGGTCACCCACCAACACTCTCTCCATTCAATATTACTATTTGATTATTTCATATAAATATATAGATCCTTTGCTATTTTTTATCCATCTATCTCCTCTATTTAAACTTTCTTGTATAATATAAGAATCGGTGATGATGCAAAAAATAAAAAAATAAACAAACACACACAAATTACTCAATAACATGTAATACACAATTGTTTTCAAACATCCCCCCCCAAACACACATACACATTTAAGAATGAATACAACATACAAGAATTAATGGTCTTTCATTTCATTCATTTAAAATATCAAAACCAATATGTAGAAGGTATACAAGAGGGTATACAAAAGAGGGAAAAATTGTTTTATGAGTTGCTTGGTTTAACTTTTATTATTTGTTTATAGTAACAATATGAACACAATCAAACCATTTTTTTAATAAATAAAGAGATCAGTAATTAAATTAATTGTGAATTGTTTTAATTTATCATGTTATTTTACTAGTTCAATTGATGAGTTCATTGAAACTAGATCATTATAGAAAATTTAAAAGTATTGGATGTTCCGATAGAACAATGAGAAGACGTAGTTGATCTGAAAAAAATGTGATGTATTTGTGCTATACATATTTCGAACAATCTGGTCACACATATATACTTGTCAAATAAAAGTACAATTAAAATAACTAAGGGGAGAAATTGTCGCGTTATCCTAGGCCATAGAATGACTCATGGATTATCAAGATAAATTCAAGGTTACGACAAATTGTTTTTGTACACATAAGGGGGGGGGGGTAAATTTACGAATAGCTAAGGCTTCAGTAAACTTAAGAATTCTACCTTGACAATTTCTATACAACATTCTAAATGCTGTATTAATGTTAATTTTGTGCCCCGTCTCAATGATATGTTTCGATATCGATGAACTTGGTTTTCTACCTCCTACATTGATCAGATCATTTGACACACACTGATTTTGAAGCCATCTGGGCACATGTTCATTGACCCTTGATTGCATTGTTCGATTACTCCTCCCTATATATGTGTATCCACACAAACATGTAAATTGGTAAATACAATGGGATGTGACGTAATCATTAGTGCATTGTTTGGGTTTATTAGGAATCATGGCCTTAGACTTTTCAATCACTACCAACTGAGCAGCACAATACGTATTCTCGATGGCTGCTTTCAATCTCTGCCTTAAAACTATACTGTTAGATTCGCCTCTATATGGTAGATTGATATAGACCTTTTTCTTTGGCACTGAATAAATTAGAGGTCTTGGCATTAACTGACTTTTGCACCTATTAATAAACTTGAGTAGATAACCATTATTATTAATTTTCATATAAGAAGTGCCTTGACAAGTATATGTGTGACCAGATTGTTCGAAATGTATAGCGCAAATACATTACATTTTTCAGATCAACTCCGTCTTCTCATTGTTCTATCGAAATTTATAAAAGGGACTAATTGCTTTATATTGGATGTTCATTTCATCTTAGTATGGAACTTGTTCTTACCAGTGTACATCTATGATCACATCTCACCAGATACAAACTGAGGGCTTATCTATTTCATGAACGAGTGATTAACCACCAGACCACTGAATCGGCCAAATGTTTAACTTCAACGAATCTACGAAAATGACCAACATATACACCATTCTATCCCTCGTGAACAAGACTTATAGGTCCTCAGTTCGAGATCACGAAGTAACAGACGTAAGTAAGTAAGTATGACTCTCAAAACACCAAGTTAAGATCATGTAGCACTCTCCAAACCACTCTGTCCTGGACCTTCCTTCCAAAGTTCTATCCAATTATTGTTCATTTTTCTTATATCTGCTAACATTTCTCGGCAAAATGTGTTCTTTGGTCTTCCACTTCTCCTTTAGCATTGAAGATTCCAAGTGAGGGCTGACCTTGTGACGCAGTTCGGTGCTTTCCTCAATGTGTGTTCTATCTACTTCTAGCGTTTCTTCCTGATTTCTTCGTCCTCTGGGATCTGGTCTGTTTTCTCCCACAATAGGGTGTTGCTGATATCGTCTGGCCAATGCATCCAATTTTATTTGTGTAGACCACTGTTAATAAGCACTTGTAATGTTTTGGATGATGGTTTTCATTGTTCTCCAGGTTTCTGCCCTATACAGGAAAACTTTTTTGACATTTGCAATGAAAATTATGTCGTTGATGTTGGTTGGCAGTTGCTTTGAGTTCCGGATGTTCTTCAATTGTAGATATGCTGCTCTTGCTTTGTCTGTCCGCGCCTTCATATCTGCTTCAGATCCACCGTGTTAATCAATGATCCTGCCTAGATATGTAAAGTTTGTACATCTTCCAAAGCTTCTCTGCCAGGTGTGATTGAATTGATGCATGTTGCGTTGTATCGGAGAATCTTGCTTCGCCGTTTGTGCATGTTCAGACCTACTGTTGCTACACTGGTCGTCTTCTCCTGCACTTGTTGTTGCGTGTACGACAAAAGAACCAGATCAACTGCGAAGTCTAGATCTTCCAGTTCCGTCATATGTGTCCACTGTATCCCATACTTCCCCCCTTAGATGTTGACGTTTTCATAATGCGGTCGACAACCAGGAGAAAGCGAAAGGATGAAAGTAAGCAACCTTGCCTGACACCAGTCTTTACTTCGAACGAGTCTGTGATTGTTGATGTCTAGCTATAAATAAAAGACAAAGATTCCAACTCTCGATCCATTTCTTTTCCGATTATATAATTCATCAAATTGTTCAGATTTTCTGTTTATTGAACATGACATTAGCTAACCAAGGTTCATTACTGAGAAACTTAAGCAGGAACAATATAATGGTTAATGTTCATTGACCTACCACCCGCATTTATGTTTATTCATAAAAAATGAATGCAAATATATTAGAATAAATACATGTCAGTGTCAGTATATAAGCATCATTACACTATTATATCATCTTTAGGATAGTGTATTGGCAATTGTTTCATTTTAAAACATTTAACAAAACACACTGTTTTTCATATGATAAACATTATAGATCAATGATGAAGAAACAATTTTTTTTCATATTATCAATGTTTGACTGAACATTTCAAAGTTGATCTAATAAGAGATCACGTGTGAACATTACTATGGATGTTCAGGTTAAAGCACAAAATCTGTTCTCTGTTATTTGTCAACCACTATATACATATGCGCGGCGGAGGTGCAGCTAATGAAGTTGAAAAGACGAAAATCAAACTACCAGCTCTTTAACCGGTTCTGCGGGTACATCAGAGGATCCACCTAGGTGGGTTGAGAAACCTTTATTCCGAACGAATGTTGTACATGGTCTCCAACATCTTAGGCGAACATATGGAGTATGGACCTAATGTTGTTCGCTGGTTGCCATGCGACTGCATCTCCTGATATTGTTCCATTGCCTTGTGAATTACACCTCTAGGTCAAAGGGTCGTGGTGTGGCTTCCTAAGAAATCAACCTGCTTCGGTTTTGGTGACCAAGCAGTACTCCAGCCCTCACACAAATCATATCTGTTTGATGCCTCCTTGTACAAATGTTTATGTGTTTCAAAAAAATAACTAAGTAAAATTATTTCGTCAGTAATAACCAATTTTCAATATGAATCATATCATTCGATTTGATTCAATACATCCATATAAATACAAATATATGAACACTTGTGGTTTATACTACTTATGTATATCGAAATAAGTAGTATGTAACATCAATCAGAAATTGAAACCCTGGCAACAAAAAGCTAAGAAGGTCGAGTTGAAGGGAATAGAAAGGGATTGTGACCTGGAATAATCACACAGAATGTGTGATATGATCATAATGCACTTCAATTCATGATACTGTGTCCTTGATTTGTATTACATTACCTATTCTGTATATGTGGATTCCCTTGATTTCACTAGCTTAAGCATTTTGTAGAGATTTTTTAACTGTTTGAAGGCTGTTTTTTATCGTAAACCAAAAAAATCCAGAATATACTGAGCAGTTGGGTCGATCCTATTACGAGGTTTCTGATAGGTGGATACACTCATAATGTTATACTACGTTGATCATAAAATCTTATGATGGTGGAGAAGATTTGTAGCTCAAGTGAATGATTTTGATGGAGTTTAGTTCTCTGAGTTGGATGTTTTGATATTGGAGCTTTCATTGTTCTCCTAAATGACATCATCAGCACAAACTTCAGATAGAACTGTGAATAAAACTTCATCAAGATAAAATCTTCAAGTTGTTTAGTAAATAGAATAATATTTAAACACTGAATGACATAAGAATTTAGTCAGTTTGTGATATAACTTGATCAAAATAAGACATCGTTAACGAATGATTCTCTCATATGGGATTCGAACTTGTATTCAAATTTAGATTCATAATTTAGGACTTCAACACTGAACTATTTGGAATACGGCTTATCTCCTGAAAAATTGAGACTACTCTCATTCATTTAACATGTCAACATAGTATATGTGATATTGAGTTTCCTAAAGTTTCCTACCACATTACAACTTGTTTGATAAAATTCTATAAGAGCTAAAGAATAAGGTAGCCGATAATAATGATTCAATTGTAAACAGTTAAATGTTTCTTAGTTTAACTACTATTACACAGTTCACACTTAGAACTTTAAACGATTATTAGTATCTGAAAGGAAATTATCAAAGATTATGTTTGGCCAGTTTAGAGGTATATTTCGTTCGATGATTTTGAAATCCGTTTATTCAAGAGTTCAGCAGCCACAGTTTCTCTTAAAGTTCATATTCATAAAAAGAGTTTTCTTTTGTACTATCAGTGCACTTTCTGGATGGTGTCTAGGTGTTAAGTTACTATCAACGAACCATTCCGGCAAGACTCTAATTTATGGACGAGCCAATCAGAGACGTTTTAGAGATTTCAAATTCAGTGCTTAATGCTAACGTATGATCGGTCCATAGGGAGTTTTGTCGAAAACGTGATAATGAGCGGCTATAACAAATAAAACGGCGGGACCATAATTTGTCGACAGATCAGTCAGGTATAAGATAACAGATCTCGGATTTTAACACGAAAGCCTTTCATTCATTTGGCTAAATAAATTTCTGGCATATATAATTCCTAACTAAGGCAAATTACGAAAATTATCGCGAACTGTATAATTAAAGCACCAGTAACACTGGTTGCAGCCAGGTACTACAATATATACGGATGTTTGGAGAGCGTAAAGACTCCTACATAGGCTTGGTTATGCGCATCGTGTCGTTATCCACAAGTACCATTTTGTGCACTCAACAACCGGAGTGCAGATAAACAATATTGAACTATGTGTTCGAGGCTGAAAGAGTTTTTGAGACTTTATCACGGCTCCAGAGGCCGACCATTCTGTAGTCGTATGGATGACTTCCTCTACTGTATGCATTACGATTTTAGAACCTCTGAACCTCTTTCTAACCTTGGCAAGTTTTTGAACCACGTATAAGAAGTGTATCCACTTTATTTCCTTGGTTCTGTATAACATATTTTTACTCTATACTGACTGTCTACCGATTCGTTCAAAGGTCGTCCATAAATTAGAGTCTCGCCACCATTCCTAATGAGAATCTGATGAAATTATAGTAGTTCCTCATTTATTGTGTCAGTAAAACATATTCGCTTGATCCTTGAGGATAAAGCGTGAATAAAGTTCCTATTTCTAATTAGTGGGACCGAGCTATGGAAATTCTTCATTTATGCATATCGATGAGAAGTGATTCAATATCATGTTCAAACATGATGTAAAATCAAATTTATGCGACGAATTTATAAACTTTACTTGCTCATATAAATAAGCGTTTTGTCGAATACATCACTTATAGTTCAGGAGTTGAAGATCATAGGTGACAATATTCATGGTTAACACACCTAAGGGATTCATATAATTATACGTTTCTGGTAAGTAACAATAACAAAAAAGAAACTCATAAACTACAATCTATTTTCTAAAAACTTCTTAGCAGCCAGTTTCCATTCTTCTATCTATAAACCAGTATTCACGCACTTATGTCAAAAGAAACGAAATCAAATCATAGATGGCGTACATTTGAATCGTTTGTCTGATGTATTTCTCCACAATCGATCTCTAAGACGACAAAATTAAAGTTCTCAAACTTTATTCCTTTAACTTAATTAAACACTAATACTTTAGGCTGTTAACATCAGAACTGATCAAAAGACAAGTACTAAGAACAGGGAAATGATCATAGTTTCTTCAGATTTATAATGTTTATGACAATTTGTTAGTCGATTTCATTCTAAAAGACAATCACTTGAGTATAAGATAACTCACCTTTGATCTCCCTTTTGTAAAAAGAAAACACTACGAAAGTTTTTAGAGTTAGTCAGTGATTATTTCCATTGAGAAGTAAAAGCAATTGAAGTTTGATATACATAACATATCATCCTCATTGAATTCGATTCTGAATCATGTTCAATAACATCTGAACATACCCAAACATAACAAATTAATTAACATTCAAAGAAAGAAATGATCAGGTTTCATTAGTATAAATAAGAATTCCTCTCATCGAGGCATTTTATATTCGATCATTTACAGCTAGACTATTATCATGATGGAGCGAGAAAGTGGTCTACATAATCATAAACCGTTAGAGTTTTCATTATAGATAGATTGATCACAATGACCAACCACTGCAATCCTCACATAATTAACGAAATATACGAGAGAATTTCTCCTTAATCTGTAAATCTGGGGTCTTAAACTACAATATCCAAATCAATAAGTTAGTTATAAGTTTCTAATAAAGTAGTAATGGTTGAAGAAAATAACTTGGAAAGAACATGGAAGTTCGACTAAAATCTCGGAAAGGCTCCTCTTCTACATAACAGTAATATATACTATCAACGTAAAGTGGTCATAGATACAATAAGGACACTACTGATAAGGGAATTTCGTAGCTTAACATAAGGAAAGTATCATACACAATCTGAATACGTAATTTCATTCAAATAGACACAGAAGTTGAAAGATTACTTCAATGCTATTTTTATGGACAATTTTTTGGAGATATTATAAATCTAGTTTGAAGTAAGAAAATAATAAGATATACAACCTGAATCTAATAGCCGTTGCTTACTTACTTACGCCTGATACCTCTTAAAAGGAGCTTAGGCCACCCACCAGCATTCTCAACCCAACCCTCTCCTGGGCAATCCTCTCCAGCTCCTTCCAATTGTTATTCATCCTTTTTCGACGTAATGTATTCTTTGGCCTTCCACTTTTCCACTTCCCTTCAAGATTCCAAGTTAGGGCTTGCCTCGTGATGCAATTTGGTGATTTCCATAATGTATGTCCTATCCATTTCCATCGTCTTTTCCTAATTTCCTCTTCAGTTGGAAACTGGTTTTTCCTCTCCACAGTAGGCTGTAGTTAATGGTTCCCGGTAGACGGGTATTGAATATCTTGCGTAGACAACTATTTATAAATACTTGTACATTTTTGATGATGGTTATAGTAGTACTCCTCGTATCAGCTTCATACAATAGAACTGTGTTGACGTTCTTATTGAAGATTGTGACTTTGATATTAGTTGACAGACAGTTGTTTTTAGTTGCATATATTGTTCAATTGTAGGAATGCTGTCTCAACTCTTTCAGAGTTTCCCCATCAATTGTGATTGGATTAGTGTTCTCTGTATTGCATTTAAGGATCTTGTTATTTCCTTTGTGTATGTTAAGGCCTACCGATTTAGAGACTGCTACTAAACAAACTGTCTTTTATTCGCATTGGTTCGTGCGTATAAGATAAAAGATCTAGGTCATCTGTGAAATCTAAATCTTCTAATTGATTCCGAGCTCTCCATTGTATTCTATGCTTCTCGTCAAATGTCAAGATTTCCATACTCCGATCAATCAATCAATCAGAAGTAAAAGAAAGTTTTTGACTAAGTATCTTCTTGAATTCTTAAACTGAATTATAAACACTTAGATCTTCAATCTAATAATCTCTATAAATAAAAAAGTTATTTAGGCGTTAATTTTCATTTCTAATCTAATAATATTTTTATAAGACAAACTATAAATCATTCATGGTCAAAATATAATTCAACCAATCAGAATTCAATTTTATGTAAAATGAAGGTAAGTATTTGATTGGTCGAAGAAATTGACTTTAGAATTGATCGATTGATTTAACCAATCAGATATCGATTGTTGGTTTTTTTAAACAAACATTTACCGGTAAATATAAATTGTGCGGTATCATCCAAAGAAAAGCATAGATTCATTCAATTCATACATGATTTGATTATTATCCATAGAAGAAATGAATTAATATCTATTTCGTTCTTGTATAAATGATCTATATCTTTATTGTATATGTATAAATGTTCAATTTCAATGTAATATTGGATATACTTTGTTTAATTAGAAGTTCTATGTAAATCAATGTCAATAATGAAAGATTTTGAATTAGATAAATATTCAAATGCATTAGTATCCCATCGTAAATCATTAATAAAATCAGATTATAAAACGACTACACATTGTAATAATGAAAAACGTTTAAATTATCCATTTACAGATTTTGAACATTGGGATAAATTCTCGAAACAGGTAATAGTAATAATAATAATAATAATAATAACAATAATAATGGGGATTCTAAATCATTATCCCATATTAAATTACCAGAACGACATGTATTCACTGCATCCACAGCATCATTAATTGTACATGTACCTAGTCTATCTTATGTAAGTGAAGATATAGATGATGATTTATCAGATCATGAAATGTCTAAATTAAATCTAAATCTAAATAATAATAATAATAAAAAGCATAATCGAATTTGTCCAATATGTAATACCATTTATATAGATTTACAACAACAGTTTGACGATTTTCATTTAAAACGATTCTTTAGTTTATCTAGTATGAATGTAAATATGGACGGTACTACTACTAATAGTAATAGTAATTATGATAATAGTAGTATAACTATACCAAGACTATGGGATATACTTGATATATTTTCAACTAATTCACCTAAAAATTTTTGCCCATTTCATAAAAGTTTAAGTCTACACTACAGTACATTTTCATCTATTACTTATAATAATAGTAATAATAATAATAATATCAGTTCAACTTTAACCAACTCACTTAGTCTACCATGTTTATCTAATTTTGATGAACAATTAACAATGATATCAACAAGATCTAATGAAAATACCATTTTGCATAGTAACAATAATAATAATGTAATATACAATAGAAATATTAATAATACTCCATTAATTTCAATAGAATATGCCGATAATATCTCTATTACTACAAACAATTCACAAGAACAAATAATCAATAATAAATTATCTGGTGAAACTAAAAGTAAGTGTGAATTATGGTTGAAAACATGTTAATGTCTTTTTTGGGGGGGTTTCGTTTGTGTTGTTGTTTACTCGTTTTTATTTTCTCTTTATCTTCAAATTTGATCATAATTAAAATGATAAATGTAAACTAAACAAACTGAAAAAATTGGAAATAATAATCAATATTCTATATGTTATCAATTTTTCTTTTCATTAATATGCTGAATATTATTTAATACATGGTGACATATTGTTTTATTTGTCCCTTGCCAGCCCCCACTCTCACTCTCTCATACACACACACACACACATACATACATAGTTGATCTCCTTACATTTTATCACTGAATGTTCTCTCTGTTAAAAAAATATTGCTTTTATTGTGAATGTTCTAATTTCTAACATTATTGTTACTAATGTTGTTATAACGTTGTAGTGATTGCTAATGTCATTCTTTTTATTTCCCTCTCTCTTTCTCTCTCTCTCTCTCTCGCTGGCTTTCTTGTTCGCTCTGTCTCTCTTTTTGTTTCTTTGTGAAGTTTACTTCTTGTAAAAGTGAAAAGAAAAGTATTAAGAAATCTTCCATTGATGAATGAGTTATTTGTTGTTGTTGTTGTTTTCGATTATTTTTGGTGTAACAGGCGTTGAAAATGATGATGATGATGATAATGGTACAGTATTTATAATTCGAATTATTAAGTGTAATAATAATTGATTGATCATTGATTGGTGATCAATATCATGTGTGTCAGGTCTTTTGACTGACTCAAGTCACTAACTGTGAAGTTAGGTGACATAAGATCGAATCCGTCAGGGATTACTTTTTCCCTTAAGATTATAGGTACACCTTGCTGATGAGTGTCAAATAATACGAAACCCGGTTCTAGGGTTACATATTGTCTATTTTCGACCATCATTTTATGATAATAATACTGTTTTGTTCATTTATAGAATAATAAAAGCAAAGTGATTGAAACAATTGAAATTCATTCATCATATATTAATCATGATAAATATTATACTGTACAGATAGTAATAATAATAATAATCTTATTGATTGCACAGTAAACGTTTCATCTATACAAGAACTAGAACCAAATATGATATGGGTTGACGATTGTTAATGTAAATAAAAAGACAATTAACATTAATACATTGAATGTATTGACCTCATAAAGTATCGAAATCGTGTTATGTTACATACTTCAATTACTTATGTTGATTATTGCTTATATGTAGTAGTAACATATTCACAAGCAATCCATTCCTTTTCATAAAACCAATTTATGTAATTATGCTAAGAAAATTCAACGAAATAGATTTAACCATATAGTTAAGGAGTAATGTAAGTACGGTTGAAACTTTTCTTCAGTAATAAGGATACCTGTAGATCAATACGTTTACCATTATTTTTTCTTATTTAAATCATATGGACCTTAAAGTAACCTTAGAAATTCATAAATTTTGCCGGAACTTTATACACAGATTTTTCAGTCGTTGAGATCATGAGTCAATTGAAGTTAGACCACCACAGAAAACCTGGGAGCACTGAACGGCCAACTCGTTCTATTGTCGAACCCTTCAGCGATGCGAATCCACGATCCCACCTCGAGAGATTCAAACCCAAGACCTAACGAACTCGCACGCGAATGCTTAACCTCTAGACCACTGAGTCGGCCGGCATCCAATGGTGTTAATGTGTAGCTTAAAGCAATCCACGAAGTGCATATTTTTTAAATCTATAATTTTTTCTCTAGCTAGAAAATGATCACTTATATAACCTATTTGTGAATTAGCTAGAAAAAATATCAACTTTATATACTAAATATTATATTGAGTGTCCTTCAACTCCCTCTCTGATTACTTCAATTTGACTGAATAAACTGAATTTAATCTAGCATATCTAATCTCTCAAATATTGATTTCCACAAGTTATACTTTCTAAAAAGTTTCTAGTTCCTGATTGAAATCATCAATCGATCAATGTTAGACCATTATATAAAACTTAGAACCACTGGATGGCCATTTCGTCCGATTATTGTACTCCTTGATAGTGTTCATTCAAGATCCCACACTTAAGAATCGAAACTAGAACCTTCTATATCAGTTTCTAGCATTAGATAATATGTGCTAACTGTTGCATAATAATATTTACCATATAAACGTCAACTGTTTTTATTCCTTTTGAAACGTTTGATCAATTTGTAGCCATAAGTCCTATATATGATATCGAACCCGAAATCTTTAAATTTGTTGTCAAGAACTATACTATTCAATCATTAAATTAAAATTGAATGCTCTAAATGTTGAACCTTAACCAGGTTATTATTCAAAGAAATCACCAACTATCAAATTCAATGAGCTATAATATCATTCCCTCATCGGTTAGTTCGGTAGAATATGGGTCCATTTTGAGAAACTTCCAGATTATTTGTAAACTATTCATTACTAAAAACATGTTTATTATCCAATTTTTGGACGAAACGACCACCCAGTGCTTCCAGGTTTCCCATAGTGGTCTAGTTTCAATTGACTCATGATCTCAACTTTCATTACCTAAACTCCATTCATTCATTTAGACTAAGGTAATGTAAATTTCATTGATCAGAATAGCATATCATCATCAGTTTTCTTTTGATTAATTAGTCAGATGATATTACATTGTTTTATCATTATTATTAAGTATATAATAAATGATTCCATATATGATTTATACCGCAAATATAATAATGCAATAAACATTACTGTAATATGTAACTACTAGATGTGTAAACAATTTTCCCTACTGATAAGTGATTCTCAATGATTGAGATCATGAGTCAATTGAAGCTAGACCACCATGGAAAACCTGTAAGCACTGGATGGCCGTTTCATCCTACCGTAGGACTCCTCAGCAATGAGCATCCACGATCCCGTCTCGCAACATTCGAACCCAGCACCTATCAGTCTCATGCACGAACGCTTAACCATTAGATATATCATATGAAGAAACTATTTGATTTAAAACATATTTGTCTTGAAACATTAATACATTCCTCGCCCCACATATAATCATCTTATGTAACTTGAAATGTTCAGTTGATATTGAATAGTTAAGTACTATTTATCTAGTCAGTGTTTTTCTTTTAATTTGAACAACCTGTTCAGTCTGTGGTGTGCGCTACTGATGTCGATAAATATAAGTAGTATGTAGCATCAATCGTAACTCAACATTAAGAAGTTCGAAAAAAAGTGAAATAGAACAGTGAATGATCGCTATGGAAACAAAGGAACAATAAAGTCTAAGATGATTGATAGACATTTTACAAATGAAGTATTTACTGTATGGTTCTCAAATCCTACTAAGATGTTCTGAATTTCTGTATTCAAATACATTCGATTATCTCGTATTTGTTTTCTTCTTCACTACAAGCATACTTAGTTGATTAGTCTTTTTTTTGAAAAAAAGGGAAGTCTATTTAGTAGACCAATCAAACTACATACCTTAATAGGAACTAAAACCAAATTTTTATGAGCAATGATTGATAGATGAAGGGTTAAATATAACTAGTTTCGATCCATAGACCACATTCATTGTAGTAAAAGATTAAAAATTAAATAGGTTGTATTTATAATTTTATACATTCAATGTCCAATTCTTATAATCATGTTTCAATGTGTTCTGTTATGTTTATGGATTCGAACTGGATGTTTATAAATTAGTAGTTGACCAACAATGAAAGCAAGAAGTCATATTCAATCCTTAATAAAATTCGTTCCTTTGGCGAACTTATATCTTAGTGATAATGTTAAAACAAACACAAATTCATACTCATTACCGAATATATTCATTGATTGAATAGACGATTACACTAACCGTAATGCCAAACTCAAATTGACAGACTATATAGAAACAACTTAATGAAAATATATACATAATAAATAAAAACTATTATATTAGGTGAATAACAATTCAGTACCTTCAATACTTACTTACGCCTGTTACTCCCATTGAAACATATGCCGCCGACCAGCATTCTCCAAACCACTCTAACCTCGACCTTCCTTTCTAGTTCCATTCAATTCTTGTTCATACTTCTTATGTCTGTCTCCATTTCTCGACGTAATGTGTTCTTTGGTCTTCCTCTTTTCCTTTGGCCTTGAGGATTCCATGTGAGGGCTTGTCTTGTGACGTAGTTGGGTGCTTTCCTCAATGTGTGTCCTATCAACTTCAGGCGCTTCTTCTTGATTTCTTCATCCGCTGGGATCTGGTTTGTTCTCTCCCACAGTACGTTGTTGCTGATAGTGTCTGACCAACGGATCTGAAGTATTTTGCGTAGACAACTGTTGATAAACACTTGTATCTTTTGGATGATGACCATTTAGTACCTACATAGTACTATGACAAAAAAGAAATCAAAATGTTCATCTATATGCATACCGTTTTAATAGGATTACCATCTATCAACAGAGACTGATCAAATACCATCTTGAATATCAATACCTTGATCAAATTGTCTCACAAATATCACTTTTATATTTAATATTATTGTAATTTGATTGATAGAATTCAATCAGCACCAAGGACTAGACAAGCATAAAATTGATCACTGCTCAATGATAAACCAATTGTAAGATCTCTCAGTTTTACAAGCAATTTGTCACTACCTGAATAACGCCATAGCAACGTCACGAACTGTGAAGCTGCCTGTGATTGGTCACAGAAAGTGTTGGTTTCCTCGAGATTATAAGATGCCTTGTTGAATAGCGTCAATTAGCATACAACTTATTTTCCGTGTTTCTTACTGATTAATTTCTACTATACATAGTTGTTATCACTATATTTGATTCGAAACATCCATCGTAACTTCATGAGATATGCTGTTACTTAACAATTGTTTACACCAAATGAGAAAATTTGTAGTGGAATAACAAAATCCATTTCAATTTGTAAACTTTCTTTGGTTTTAGCCATTTTCTGTTCAAAATTGATTTCAAGAAATCGAAAGTATGAAAACTTTGCGATGGTCAGATGTTGACTTGGGACGGCAGTATGATGATATTGTGTGCTAAAAAAATGGAAAAAATGATTCTAGAAAACGACTTCTCAGTAGCTAGTCGAGACGAAGGTCCTGGGTTCGAATCCTGCGGGCGGGATTATGGATGCGCACTGCTGAGGAGTCTCATACTGGGACAAAACGGTCATCCAGTTTTTCCAGGTTTTCCACGGTGGTCTAGCTTTAGTTGACTCATAAACTCGACCATTAAAAAGAAAACTGTACATGACAAGTAAATTATCTTATGCTTATTGTAAGTTACTATCAAAGAGGGGTTTTGTGGATATTATAGTAGTTTAGTAGTTAAATTTATCAACCAATTGGAGCTAGACCACCATGGAAAATCTAGAAACATTGGACGATCGCTTCGTTCATGAATGCACACTGAGGAGTGCCATGATAGGACGAAACGGTCATCTAGTGCTTCTAGGTTTTCCATTATGGTTTAGCTTTAAGTGACCTATGAATTCAACTATTAAATTAATGTAAGTTATTCAGTATTATGTATAATTGTTATTTGATACAGAACTAATAAAATCAATTTATGAAGTAATGTAAATTCATCAATTGAGATGGTTGGGACATGTGTTACGTATGCCCAACCACCGACTGCCATGACATGCAATGTTCAATGGTGTAGGAGTTGGTTGAAAGGAAGCTAGGATTGGCCATGCAAAAACATGACACAAATCCATGAAGTCACTGACAAGTTGGCTGAGCCATTATCGTAAGTGTAGACTACTTGGTTGGGATCGGGGAGATGATAGCAACCGATGGTTAGAGACCCTGAATGACATGGCTCAGAATCGTTTGCAATGGCGCAGGTGCATCCATTCTTTGTGTTCTCCCAAATTCTAATCTTCTGAATTCTTCATGTCCCTTTACTTGTTCTCGTTCCAAATTTATTTCATTGGATTGTTTTTTGAATAGCATCTTCAAACCCTAATGTTTCCGATTACTGTTTATACTCTTACTACCTCTACCACAATGGGATTTGAATCGACAACTGCATTTCTGTGCTAATGTGGTATAACAATTCGAACTGATGAAGGTATATATAAAGTTCTAAATTGTTGTTGACTGACTGAATCAGTTTTCTACTGATGAATTGATCTATCCTTTGATATTAGTCAATGTTGACTATCTTGTATTATCGGTCAAGGTAGTCATAAATAATAATTGTTAGTTCATCATGAATGTACTTTTAAATCAATTTAGTTAAGTAATCCTGTTTAGACACAAACTCACGTATAAATATAAACACTTTTCTTGTTATATCCCAATATGTAGAAAATTTTATATTTCTGATGTTTCGTGACCTAATGTAGGGCACTTCTTCAGAATAAATAAATAAATAAGCGATATCAAATTAACACAAGTTTTAATAGTACAAAGAAAATATGCTGAATTATTTTCCTTTGTACTATTTCAAAGTACATTCATTCAATTTCGATTATAAATTTACTCTGAAGAAGTAGCTTATATTAAGTCACGAAACATCAGAAATACAAATTATCCTCTAAACTGAGTGGGATATAACAAAGAATGTTAACATTCTATTCGATGCTCAATGTATTAGGAACTATCTATTTAAACCTTGGCATTGATATCTATAGACACATTATTCTTTATCTGTGAACAAATCAACATAGAAAAAGCCGTTTTTAAAAGTTAACATGAAACACATCTAATCTTAATGAATGAGTTCAAGAGTCAATTGAAGCTAGATCAACATGGAAAACCTGGAAACATTGAATAATCAACTCGTCTTATTGTGGAACTCCTCAGCAGTGCACATTCACTATCCCACCTCTCGTGATTCGAACACAGGATATATCGGTCTAGCACGTGATCGCTTAACCTCAAGACCACTCATTCGGATGGCATCCAATGGTGTTAATGTTTAACTTCAAACTAATTCACGAAATTCAGTGGCACATTCATCGTTGTCATCAGTAAATTACTATCTCACAAGAGACCCGATTGAACTCCACTTTTCACTGCTTCTCATTAGAACTCCAGGAAATACCTGTTGAAGCCAGTCACTAGTGATTATATATCGATAAATATCAATCTTTTCAGGTTTCCCATGGTGAAAGTACTATAATATCTAACAAAAAAAATAGAATCGTCAATAGATGGTACAAAAACTACATTGACAATATCAATGATACACTCTATTGAAATTCCTTCATTTAAATAGAGAAAATCAATGATTAGAAAAAATTTTAGTTGCTGAGTGGATTGTGTATATCACTTGTTTTGTTTTGTTTGTTTGTTTAAAATTAGAGAATGTCATAGATAATTTTAATTTAAAATTGTTTCTATCCAGACCCATAATTCATTCTCATATCTACTTTAATATGTCAATAAATAGTATCCATATTGATTTATTTTAGTATTAAACAGTATTAGACTATGTTATAATTTTTATTCAAATGATATCTAGTTATGTGTAGTTACGCTTACCCTAGAAATACTAAATTTACTTGATATGATTGTTTAGCAGTTGTAAAATTCTCATACTTACTTACATACTTACTTTCGCCTGTTACTCCTAATGGAGCATAGGCCGCCAACATAGAATATTCAAAAATAAAAAATATTTAAGCGAACAATTGTTTTCAATCACTTCATTATCAGGCTCTACAGTTAGTTACATAAACCTTACTCAGAGGAATTTATCCTTACGTGTTCATGAAGATGTATTAGGATGGTTGAGAAAAGGAGTTACTAAATCGATTAACAGCATTATTCTTTCTCACTTAGTAGATAGTGAACATCATATCAAAATAGAGGAAACTTTCTCTGTTTTATATCAAGTTCTAAAATATCTACCTTAAATAGCTAGATTACGATTGTTCTACATAGCCGAAGCCATCAGGATCAACTCCAGAAAATCAAACTTATGTATCCAAAAAAGGTATATCCAGCCTCTATGTTTACACTGGCCCGGATACTTGAACTGAATATTGTAAACCTCTTAACCCCCTCTATTTTTATTACCTCTATCTTAATCTTTGTGGTCGACTGGAGTATGAAGACCTTGACGTCTGAGGGAAAACACGGCATAAGATGGACAGCTCAGAACCAATTAGACAACTTGGACTTCACAGATGACCTAGCCCTCCTATCGCATACACATGAACAAGTGCAGATAAAGACAGGCAGTGTAGTAGCAGTCTCTGCATCAGTAGGCCTCAACATACACAAGGGAATAGCAAGGTCCTCAAATACAACACAGAGAACAGCAATCCAGTCACACTTGATGTAGAAACTCTGGAAGATGAAGAATCCTACACATACCTGAGAAGCATCATCATCGATGAACAAGGAAAATCAGATGCAGATGTAAAGTTGAGAATTGGTAAGGCAAGAATAGCATTCCTACAATTGAACAATATATGCAACTCAAAACAACTGTCTGTCAACTAATATCAAAGTCACAATCTTCAATATGAACGTCAACACAGTTAGTTCTACTGTATGGAGCTGAAACTTGGAGAACTACAACAACCATCATAAAGAAGGTACAAGTATTTATAAATAACTCTCTACGTAAGATACTAAACATCCATTAGCCGGATACCATGAGCAACAACCTCTTATGAGAGTGAACAAATCAGCTTCCAGCTGAAGAGGAAATTAGGAAAAGACGATGGAAATCGATAGGACATACATTACAAAAATCATCGAACTGCATCATGAGGCAAGCACTAACTTGGAATCTTGAAGGGAAGCGGAAAGGTGGAATGCCAAAGAACAAATTGTGTCGGGAGATATATGCGGATATGAAAAGGATGAATAACAACTGGAAGGAGTTGAAAAGGATTGCCCAGGACAGGGTTGTATGGAGAATGCTGGTGAGCGGCCTATGCTCTTTCACGAGGAGTAACAGGTGTACTTAACGTAAGTAATCTTAATCTTCACATCCATCATTCCTAATTTGTTTATCGTAATTACCTTGACAACATGTCCCCTTACAACATATTATATTCACACAACAATATTATTATTATTATCCCAATTGACAATATGACATTCCCCTACTATGCATTTTATTCACACAACTTTTTTTGCATTTTCATTTTTGCTATATTACTTACTATTCTACTGATTGTCGCTCCAAATTATTCTGACCTTTATCAGAAGGGGTTTGTGGAGATTTTGGAAATTTCACAGATTGACCTTTTATTAAATAACCTTTCTAATTTGTAAATAACACAATTTTGAATTGTATCTATGTCGTAACAGATGCAAACGTTTACCATGTTTTAACAATATAACATTGTCAAATGCATTAATAGATGCCTTTGTAAAATATTATAATTATGGACTTATAACTATAGAGCCTGATAAAGAAGTTATTGAAAACTATTATTGTTTATTTGAATTTTCTCATTGACGTTTAAGACTGTAATTGTACAGTCTGTTAATGGTATATATGAATACTGTGAGTATTACCTTGATATTGCCTTAAGTCATAAGCATTATAAGCAAATATGTATAGTGTCTAACAGTGAAATTCAGGACGCGTGTTTCATTCTATTTGGGAATCGTCATCTGGATGTACCTGCATTTCAGAGTTGATGTTTATTACAGGACTCGAACTCAATATCGTTCACTCCGAACTCCATCGTGTTATCCATTTGACAAATATAGTTTAGAGAACAGGAATGTACAATGAATGAGTTATATAAAAATAAACTGGAAAGAGTGAACAACAAGTAAAGATGTGAAATAATAACATGTAGTGCCAAATAGCACGAAACTTGGGTTCAGGGTTTGACTACCTCCAATCACCATCTAATCTCAACACAGTGCACAGATTGTCGAGTTACCTAGACTAGTGGCCACATTATGATTTGGTCGATAGCATTCGATCTGCACTAAGAAGTACTTGACACATATAACATTGATCAAAACCCGGTGATCAATCAATTGTGAAAAATCTTATCTTTCATTCATCACAAATGCATAATTTTAACTTCTATATTTTAGCAGTTATTCAAGATAAACTGAAAATTTGAGTTCACTAAATCTCTGAAATAATGTGTCCTATAAATTAGTATGAGTTCCCTATGATTCGATAGATCAGACGAAAATTGATTTAAAACACAACCAAGATAGATTCCATCTAAATGACTGGATAATGAAGACGTCAACATCTGAAGGGAAGCATGGGATACAGTAGACAGGTATAATGCAGCTTGACGATCTAGACTTCGCAGATGATCTGGCTCTCCTATCGCAAACGCTACAACAAATGCATAAGAAGACAACCAGTGTAGCAGCAGGTCTCAATATACACAAAGGGAAGAACAACGATCTTCGAGACTACACAGCGTGCACAAATCTAATCACAATTGACGGAGAAGATTTGGAAGATGTAAAAACATTTACATATCTGGGCAGCATCATTGATGAACATAGTGGATCTGATGCAGATGTGAAGGCGCGGATCGGAAAAGCAAGAGCAGCATATTTAAAACTGAGGAACATCTGGAACTCAAAGAAACTGTCAACCAACACCAAGGTCAGGATTTTCAATACAAATGTCAAGACAGTTATACTGTTGTATGGGCGGAAACCTGGAAAACTACGAAAGCCATCATCCAGAATATACAAGTGTTTATTAGCAGTTGTCTACGCAAAATACTTCGGATCTGGTGGCCAGACAATATCACCACCAACCTGTTGTGGGAGAGAACAAACCAGATACCAATGGTAGAAGAAATCAGGAAGAAGTGTTGGAATTGGTAAGCACACATTGAGGAAAGCTACCAACTGTATCACAAGGCAAGCCCTCTTTGAAATCCCCGAGGCTAAATAAAAGAAAGGTGGAAGAACAAAGAACACATTTAGCTGAGAAATGTTAGCAGAAATGGGAAGGATGAACTACAATCGGATAGTTCTAGAAAGGAAGGTCGAGTTTAGAGTGGGTTGGAGAATGCTGATCGGCAGTATATGCTTCATTCGAAGTAACAGGTGTAAGTAAGTAATATAGATTTCTCTCGATTAAAACGGATTATCTCACTTTCTATGCATAATGTAACAGGGAAACTATCTCACCTTTGTCACTGAATTTTACACTGAGGCATTTTTAAAAAAAAAACATTTCAATGCATTAAGATGTCCAATCTTTAGTACTTCAACCAGGGTGTCATATTAAATATTATAGATGGATAGATGTTTACACATCTCATTTATTTCCTAGCAACTTTTCATATTTTCTAATCAATCCCTAATATTAGTAAATAAATCAGGATATATATAGGCCTATAGAAAGAAATTTGTAAAACAAGGTCATGACACTGTCTGGGAATAGTAAGCTTGTGCCCAGTGTCCTAATAATGCATAACGTAATGATATCGTCAATTAGAGAACTGTGAATTATCGACCAGATCAATGATGCATAAAGCACGTACGAGCAATCTACAGTCCTTATCGGTCCTTCTGCCAGTTTAGCCCTACTTCTTAAGTCCAAAACACCAATCTAAGCATCCACTATATGGATCATGTATTTCAAACAAACTGGGTTTATATACAAACCAACCAAACCACATCATATCACAAAATGAGAAGTAACATTTGTACAAGATTTATCCAAATATGGCTGTGAACGTGGGAGATAGTAATCGATAGACAGGGCATAATTCAACAATGGTAAATCGTATCATAATAGTGTATAAGTCAAATGGAAGCGTATAATGAGAGGAGTACAGATATACATAATCTAGCTACTGAATACAATAAGAATATATATAGAATATTATTCCATTAATAGATCTCAGAAGTTACTCATCATTTAATCTTCGGTAGGATATAACAGTTATAAAATACAACAAATCCATAATGTGGCCAAGGTGTTTACCACATTTTCTTTCTTTATAAACAGGTCACATTGAGAGTGTATGATGGTAATAGTTTTTGAAAAGCAAAGTAAAAGTGATACTTTTTACAATGTTCATATTCTATTCACTATCTATCAAATGTCTTTATAATTACACATCTAAATAAAAAAACGTTTAGTTTCGATTGTGTAACTTGTATCAATCTTATTATTTCAATTGATCGGTACCAATTCAAGTTGGACATTTATTTATCTCCATTCTTATCAGAAATGTTATAAGAAATGATATTTTCAACTGTTGGGATCATGAGTGAATTGAAGTTAGACCACCATGGATAACCTGGAAGCACTGAAAGGCCGTTTCATACCACTGTGGGACTACTCAGCATCCACAATCCGGCCTCGCGATATCCGAACCCAAGAACTATTAGTCTCGCTCCCAAGCGCTTAATCACTAGAGCACTGACTTATGAATTTAACATATAAAGTACCATAATATCCAGAAAAACCCTTCTCTGAGTATAATAATCATATGCTCACTATTGACGGTCGCCAAGAGGTATTTCCTGAAGTTCTAGTGAGAAGCAGTGAGATAGTAATTTACTGATGACAATGATGAATGTGCCACTGAATTTCGTGGATTAGTTTGAAGTTAAACATTAACACCATTGGATGCCATCCGAATGAGTGGTCTCGAGGTTAAGCGATCGTGTGCGAGACCGATATATCCTGTGTTCGAATCTCGAGAGGTGGGATAGTGAATGTGCACTGCTGAGGAGCTCCACAATAAGACGAGTTGACCATCCAATGTTTCCAAGTTTTCCATGTTGGTGTAGCTTTAATCGACTCATCAATTCCACAATTAAATTATTACAGTTATATCCATTTATACACTAACTATTAGTACGATTGATTAAAAAGTGCCATTTCAACTGATACATATATAGATGATTTCAATGAGATTGATACTTCTTAATTAGTTGTTTAACCAAGTATACTAATATGTTTACATGTTGATTAAATAAATAAAACAACCACTAATTGAATATCACATGTATGAATGTAAACAATGAATGAATTACTCACTTAACAACAAGACTGATTTCATTTTTGTTCATTAATTCAACCAACTGTTTAGATAGATAAATGTGTGGATAGATAGATATGTGTTCAGTTACTTCATTGTATAATCATATAATATTTGTAACTCTTCAAATTCCAATGAACTGTTTGATGTTCTGGAATTTTCCCTTTCAAATTTTATTTATTTTGTTGAGGAGATCCAAAAAGTCCTTGAAACAGCCAAAAAAGAAAGCTCTGAAAACGTTGAGAAGCATCTTATCCAATCATCATTCAATAAAAGCATAGCCAGAAACATCTAGAAAGTGAAAAGTTACATATTGCTATTCTGATTAGATGATTACCTAGACTACTACTATGTTTAGTTGCATCCCAGAATATTCCGTAAGTCCAATGCCATCTGAAATGCTATAAATACCTTAGATTTTCTGTACATAATTGAACCATTGGAGTAAAGCATTTCTTCCATATTTCTCATCTTTTCTCTCGTATTCAAGTTGCTGTGTAGACTTAGTCAGGGAGTTAATAGAAGAGGTTAGTTAAATCGAATCTGCCGTTCACTTAGAACACTTATCATATTTATCCGAAACAAACAATTTTCCTAATCTTATTGAACTCATTCGGAATCTTCACTACATCATAGTACACATATATTCATCTCGAATCACCTTTGTATTTATAAATATGTCAATATATGTAATAACGTTGATTTTAACTATTAAGTAGGTTGTAAGTAGCACATGAAGAGGACAATAAGAAAGGACGATGGAAATAGATAGGACATACATTACGCGAATCATCAAACTGCATCACGAATCAAGCACTAACTTGGAATCCTGAAGGGAAGCGGAAAGGTGGAAGACCAAAGAACATATTACATCAGGAAATAGAAGCAGATATGAAAAGAATGAATAACAACTGGAAATGATTGCCCAGGACAAGGTTGGATAGCGAATGCTGATGAGCAGCCTATACTCCTTGACGAGGAGTAACAGGTGTAAGTAATTTTGTAGGTAAGTAAGTAGCATATGAGAATCTAACGAAATAAAATGAATTCAGATTATTGTGCATCAATTCAAATGTAAAAATGCAAATCTTCACATCCAATCAAAAATCAGTTTACGGCACATTGATTAGAAAGATACACAGTTTCCAGCTAAGGAACTAACACTGGTGAATGCTTTTAATCCATTTAACCTAAGACTTTTTGGAGTTGGACGTAAGCTCTCCTTTTGATTCTACCATTGTAACTGATTTGACAGATACATGTGAATTTTTACATACAGTTAGTGGTAACATAAAAGGGATATTATAGTTTGTAAGCAGCAGACCAAAGAACACATTACGCTGAGAAATGAAGACAGTCATGAAAAGAATGAACAACAATTGGATAGAACAAGAAAAGAAGGCCTAGGACAGAGTGGTTTGGAGAATGCTGGTCGGCAGCCAATGTTCCATTGAGAATTACAGCGTAAGTAAGTAAAATAAGCAGCTGATGAGAACCTGACGAAATAAAATATTGAATAAGTATAATTTTTGCAGCTCATTCAAAATCTATTAAAATCGATTATTATTTACATCATAAGCAAATGTTAAATACAATCAAGTGAAAAGAAAAAAACATAATGAAGTTATTGTCTATCTGTGATGATGAGACTTTAATTTATGGACGACCTTTAAGGCACGCCAAAGTGACCTTGAGAGTATCCATCTAGTAACTAAGACCAAATGAGGGTTATAAGCCAATGTTAGGAATTTGAATAATGATTTACAGTCAATGGTTAATGTTAGGAATTAGATTTAGGGTTTTCATCACGAACTGACATCAGCAATAATGTCAAAACTCTATTTAGCCAAATGGATAAGTAGATGTTACGCCCAAATCCTAGACCTGTTATCTTATATCTAATTGATTCGTCCATAAATTATAGTCTCATCAAATGTAATAGTAATGTGTTCTATTATGTAACCTGGTAATTTTGCAACAATAAATAACGCTGGCTCTTAAAATATACCATAACTTATGATTGTATCAGTCCTAAAAAGATAGGATTCGATGATACAGTTAAAAATACAGTCAATAATTGGGAATACATTATAGTCTTACAAGTCCTTAGTGTATTTAAATCAAAGGTTGAAGTTTTTCACGTCCAACAATATTAAATACCATTTAAGTGGAGTTGAAAAGCCTACACGTAGGAGTTAAAATATCAAACTTCGTACTGGCCCCAAATGTTTGAACTACGAAGACGAATGATATCAATACTACTCCTCATGGAGTTCTCTTAAAAGTTGTTTTGGATATATTTTTCCAGTATTCACAATTGACTGATCACTGGGTGGTGATCAATTTCATGTATGTCATTTTCTTCTTAGTACAGATCGAATCCTATTGATCAAATTGTAATTTGGCCACTAGTCTAGGTAACTCGACATTACGTGCACTACATTGTGATAAGATGGTGATTGGAGTTAGTCATTAGGAAAACCTTAACCCAGGTTTTAATCGATCACTTATACATACACAAATAATATTGTAGATCACCAGCGTAGATGATCTATGTCGAATGATTGGGGGCCTATAAAAATTAGACGGGAATGGTGTGACGATCCAGCTAACGTCGAAGTCACACCTCGTGGTCAGCACCTTATGTGGATTGCCCCATCGATGTATCAAGATACTATAGATGCTTTGAAGACTGTACAACACAAATGACATTATTACAGAAACACATTAGTTAAAGTAGATACACGCGAAAGTAAGACCACCACCGTATGGGCCAGTTCATGGAGTACGATTAACTGATGTGCGTTGGTCGTTCTTGACCTTGACAGGGATAGATGATTGATTCGATATTCAGTGACCCAACTGCAGAATGATTTGGCGAGGGCTTAGTGACATTTCACTGACCCTACAATGTGTATGAAATCAATGATTATTTCAGAAACAAAGTTTAATGTTTCATTTACAGATTATCTGAGGGTTGAGGGGGTGGTACCTTGTTTTCTTATTGAAAAGAATAATAGAGGTAGTATTTATCATATACTGGTAGAGTAATGAATAAATTAGAAAGACAAAATAATACTGATTATCAAATTGTTTTTCTCTCTTTTTTTTAATAATGAACACTTGAACGGACAGAATTTAACTTAGTTAACTATTTATATTATTTTTCTATGTTGTCACCGTGTATAAATCAGAAAATATAAACAAATTAGAAAACTGGTTATCTGTTTCTCCGCATATCTATCTATCTATCTATCTATCTATCTATCTATCTATCTATCTATCTATCTATCTATCCACACATCTATCTATCTATCTATCTATCTATCTATCTATCTATCCACACATCTATCTATCTATCTATCTATCTATCTATCCACACATCTATCTATCTATCTATCTATCTATCTATCTATCTATCTTTCTATCTATCTATCTATCTATCCATCTATCTATCTATCTATCTATCTATCTATCTATCCACACATCTATCTATCTATCTATCTATCTATCGGGAATGTTATAAATGGCTACCATATATACAAGAACAATCTGAAATAATTATTGGAGTAATGAAGTAGATGATCAGAAATATTTTGAATAATATCTATAAGCACTGTACGGTCGTTTCACCTTAATATGAAACTATTTAGTAGTGCGTATCCATGACTCGTCATTGGAGATTTTAATCCAGGGTCTTCGGTCTCGCACTCGATCGGTTAAGCTCTAGACCACTGAGCTGGAATCCAACGGTATTAAGGTGTAATTTCAACCAACTCACGATATTGCGCGACACTTTTATATTATCTTCATTGAGTAACTGCTATGGTCATGGATTCTGACTAGAACTCCAGGAAATCCATCTTGAAGCTAGTCACTAGTAGTCTAACATTGATCCATTCATGATCTTAGTCGAAAAAAAAATTTCTCATGTAAATTCGTTGTTATATCTCCACGAGAATTATGAATCGTAACTTTGTAAACTATTAATGAACAAATATTATGCGTATATTCTTAATGTATAACTATTCAATAGGTAGATTATGTATATCTGTACTCCTCTCATTATACGCTTCCATTTGACTTATACACTATTATGATACGATTTACCATTGTTGAATTATGCCCTGTCTATCGATTACTATCTCCCACGTTCACAGCCATATTTGGATAAATCTTGTACAAATGTTACTTCTCATTTTGTGATATGATGTGGTTTGGTTGGTTTGTATATAAACCCAGTTTGTTTGAAATACATGATCCATATAGTGGATGCTTAGATTGGTGTTTTGGACTTAAGAAGTAGGGCTAAACTGGCAGAAGGACCGATAAGGACTGTAGATTGCTCGTACGTGCTTTATGCATCATTGATCTGGTCGATAATTCACAGTTCTCTAATTGACGATATCATTACGTTATGCATTATTAGGACTCTGGGCACAAGTTCTAACAGAACACGATATCTCTTAACTAATTAAACTAAATTTCATGACTTATATTAAGCTTACATCACAGTAAATCACAACCATACCTCAATGTTATCGATTTTAATTGTCCGATCATTAGTTGATCAATTATAATCAACATAGACCCCTAGTACAAATGTACATTTCTTTAAGTTGCTAAACTAACTAAATGATAAGAATCAATATCGTAATAAAGCTAATCAATTATTGACATTTAATATTAACATTTGATTGTTTTAAAGAAATGTAATAATCAATAATCATAACCTATGATTGATATATGTCGTCACCTAATTGTCGATATCTGTTGGTCGAAAACCATGAGAAACAACCTCTTACGTGAAGAGAACAAATCAGCTTCTAGCTTAAAAGGAAATTAGGAAAAGACAATGGAAATAGATAGGACATACATTACGCGAATCATCAAACTGCAGCACGAGGCAAGCACTAACTTGGAATCCTGAAGAGAAGCGGAAAGGTGGAAGACCAAAGAACATATTACATCAGGAAATAGAAGCAGATATGAAAAGAATGAATAACAACTGGAAGGAGTTGGAAATGATTGCCCAGGACAGGGTTGTATGGAGAATGCTGGTGAGCGGCCTATGCTCTTTGACGAAGAGTAAAAAGAGTAAGTAAGTAAGTATTTGATGTTATTTGCGGGAGATAAAAGTTTTAACAATCCAAAGGTCTATTATCGCTAATTAAGCGCAGTATTCCAGTTTTCCAAATGACTATTAACATATTTCGCCAATGTAATATTCTTTAAATCGAATTAATAATCCTACATAATAATCTTATCCGTCTCTAGACCAACCTTAACACTATTAACATTTTATTTCTTTAATCAAATGAAGCAAGAACGAAGATAGAGCTTCAACGTACGCTTGTTATAAACAACATAGGAATCAATTGCTATTCCATAATGTTCCTAAATAAATAAAGATTCAATATTTATTTTATTCAATATCAAAATTATAATCTATTTTTTCCTATGAATTTCATCTCTTCTTCATATACCATAAATTTATATTTTAAGGAACAATTAGCTCGATGTCATTTCTGAAGAGTCTCATGCTAAGACGAAACGGTTGTTCAGTGCTTCTAGGTTTTCTAGGGTAATCTAACTTAAATCAACTACTAAATTAATACAATTTACACAAACCTTCATTCTGACAATAATAATAATAATCATATGCTCACTAGTGACTGGCTTTAATGTGTTTAATGGAATTCTAGTAAGTAGACGTCACCATTCCAGTCAAAACGTGTCTGTTATCAGGTAGTTACTCACTGAAGACAATAGTGGTCGATCGCGCGATATCATGGATTCGTTTAAGTCAGACATTAACATCGTTGAATACCGGCTCAGTGATCTAGATGTTAAGCATTCTTATGTGAGACCAAAGGTCCTAGATTTTAGTCTCGCGTGTGGGATCGTGAATATGACTTGCTGAGAAGTTTCTTACTGAGACGAAACCATTGTCCAGCGCTTTCAAATCTTCAATGGTGATCTGGCTTAAATCCTCATGAATTTAATCAATAAATTTACTACAACTTCTACAAACTCTTATTGTGAGAAAAAAATATTTCACTAGTTGAAATCATGAATCAATTGAAGTTAGACTACTATGGAAAAACTGGAAGCACTGGATGGCCATTTCGTTCTATTGTGAGACTTTTCAGCTTCAATTGACTCATAATTTCAACTATTGAAATTATTAAAATCTCCATAAAACCCCTTTGATATGAAAAGAACTATTGATTTAGAAAAAAAAACTACCGAAATAGTTACATAATTGAAAAATTTATTTATAATTCTACTTTTATAAAGGTCATTTGAAAATTTTCATCTTTAAAAACATGTTGGTAACAAATAATAAATGATGAATAGTGGCTAGCAGTAGAATCCAGGACGCACGTTTCGTCCTATTTGGGACTCGTCAGTTGGGTGTACCTGCATCTGAGAGAATTGATGTTCATTCTGGGACTCGAACCCACTACCATTCGCTTCAAACACCATCGCGTTCTCCACTTAGCTAATGAGTCCTGATAGCCACTTGCTTGTGCAATCGGGTGGATTTCAATTCACTTGGTATTGTTTGGTTTGTATCTTCTCATTGAAGTTTAAGACTGCAATTTATCAGTCTGTTATATCAATAACAGTATGCACAGTATGCATATATATACTAATAAAAGACTGATCAATTAAAGTCTTAAACCTCAATGGGAAGATATAAGCTAAACAATACCAAGTAAAATAATCAATAATTGAAAGCCGATATTATTTTAGCAATTTTTGTTATTATATCATATGATAGATGATAACTACATTCCATTAATTCAAGGAAAATGTGAATAGGGTACATTGTTTAGTATCATTGTAGTATGAAAAACTGATTTATTTTCTTATTATGTACATATATGTATGGAGAGAGGGTGGGGGAGAGATAGAGAGAGAGAGAGAAAGGGAGAGGGAGAGAGGGAGAGGAACAGGATATTTATCATTCATATATTTCTAACATTTTTCAACTTGGAAATTCCACAGTTTTCAAAAATATTTAGCTATTAAATGCAGATGTCCTAGGAAATTCATTTTTAATTGATTTATGAAATAGTTGCTATAGATAATACCTAACCTAAGGATTTGGTTCATAATTATTTACTTATTTACGCGTGTTACTCCTCGTGAAGGAGCATAGACCGCTCACCAGCATTCTCCATACAACCCTGTCCTGGGCAATCATTTCCAACTCCTTCCACTTGTTATTCATCCTTTTCATATCTGCTTCTATTTCCTGATGTAATATGTTCTTTGGTCTTCCACCTTTCCGCTTCCTTCAGGATTCCAAGTTAGTGCTTGACTCGTGATGCAGTTTGATGATTCGCGTAATGTATGTCCTATCTATTTCCATTGTCTTTTCCTAATTTCCTTTTCAGCTAGAAGCTGATTTGTTCTCTCCCGCAGAAGGCTGTTGCCGATGGTATCCGGCCAATTGATGTTGAGTATCTTGCATAGACTGCTATTTATAAATACTTGTACTTTCTTGATGATGGTTGTAGTAGTTCTCCAAGTTTCAGCTCCATACAGTAGAACTAACTGTGTTGACGTTCGTATTGAAGACTGTGACTTTGATATTAGTTGACAGACAGTTGTTTTGAGTTTTATATGTTGTTCAATTGTAGGAATGCTATTCTTGCTTTACCAATTCTCACCTTTACATCAGCATCAGATTCTCCTTATTCATCGATGACGGTGCTTCCCAGGTATGTGAAGGATTCTACATCTTTCAGAGTTTCGCCATCAAGTGTGATTGAATTGCTGTTCTCTGCATTGTATTTGAGGACCTTGCTATTTCCGTTGTATATGTTGAAGCCTACTGATGATGTGACTGCCTGCCACAATCCTATACTGAAGATTAAAATGAATTGAATTTTTCACTTACTTAAAGAGTGTATTTCAAGCTTACTTTATCTGAATTTGTAGTTTAATGTGTATCTTCTTCCCAAAAATACAAAGTACAAAACCACAGGTAAACATATACAAGTTCAGTAACCTGGCAAATACAATATTCGTAATAATCCCTTAGTTCTTGGATTTTTCTTCCTGTTTTTATTGTTTATAATTTATGCTTCATTTATATCATTTATGTATTGTAACTGTAAATGCCTAGAAACAAGACGAAATCTATCCATTTAAGATCATGTGATTATCAACATAATTAGTAAAATGATTAAAATATCACAAGAAGTTGTTATTTATTTTTTGTATATTCACAATGAAATCTCACTTAACTTCATATTTTAAATTGTAAAAGAAACAAACAAACAATTTGAAAATTTCCATTTATGATTGATTTAATGATCATTTTATTCAATATTCTAATCTAGGTTTTATGGTATCTGGCATTTGTCAACACGATATACTTGTAATCTTAGGGAATTCGTTCCTAGTTGGATACATTTCCACTGGCCTATCCAGTCCGCGACTGACCTCATGTAGGACTGAGATGTACTTATAATTGATTAATCACTGGGTAATGATTATTATCATGTATGTTAGGTCCATCTTAGTGTGTGTCTACTACCTCCAACTACTATCTTATCTCAACATAGTGTAAAGTAATGTCGAGTCACCTAGATTAGTGACCAAAACAATCTGAATGAATATGAAAGTATAGGAGTGCTAGTGATAGAAGTATGCATACCATGGTAACCACCTCAAATGAAAATGATAAAATAACATTGTTCGGTCAATCAGATGTTGGAATCGATAGATTAACTGAGATCGCAGATCGCATATATGAACACACACAAACTAATTCGAATAGTACCATCAAAAAAAAACACAAACGACAGATAGAGTAGACTATTCCGAAAAGAGATTTTACTCTTTATGCTTAAACGTGACAAACTTCAGAGGTGCTCACAGACACGCCAATATTACCACAACGTATATAGAAACGCGAAAACTAGGTCGATGATCAGTAGACGCAGGAACACTGAGATATGCTGGCATCACTAAATGTTTGAGAACCGAGCTATACAGTGTCAGCCACGTTTCCATTCGACTAGCTATGACAGAACAAACCTACCGGTGACCGATGAGGGCTCCTGCTGTCGGCCTAAACTAAAGAGGCAGTCACTTATTCTACATCCAAGGTTGAGCAAAAGAAGCGCAATCTTTAATAAACACAGAAGTATCTTATCCTTGGATGATAATGTGAAAAAACACCCTGACTTCACGTTTGTATTAAGGACTGTGAATACAACTGAGATAAGAACATGTGGCACCAGCTGAATCACGTCGGGATCATCACTCTGTGATTTTTAACTGACTCCATTGGTGATGAACAATGATGATAGTAAATTATAAATTCTTACTGAATTCGCATACATCTTATCGACATAACAGGTTCAGAATACAAGTCGGAATATGAATGCTACGGGTACATATACTTCAAGCATTCGTATGACCAGACAAACCAAGAGAGTCAATAAGCAAATGAAGTATGGAGAGTCTTTTAATGGAATCGTACATAATTCACACGTAAATAGAATGAAGAAAGCAATTCAGATACACACATAAACAAAGCACACAATAACATATACGAATATAATTAACATGGAAACGAATGAGAAAAGCACATCTGTAAAAGGTCAGAATTATTTAGGAGAAACGGTATTGTAAGAAGGCAAAAATAACCTAATAGTTAAATGTTATCTGATTTATGATACATCCAAAAGCTAGAATAATTTGTGTACGGATATAATAAGAATTGCTAGTGTATCTGGTGATGTGTTTGAGAAATTAATCTTGCATGTTGTGTGGAAGCCTAAATGGATATGTAAACCTAAGTTGTAACAGGTAAACCTCGCTGACGAGTGCCTAATAGCATGAAACCTACATCTGGTATTTCCTGTGAACTAACCCCAATCACCATCTTATCTCAACATACTGCACGCAACGTCGACTCACCTACATTGGTGGCCACATCGCAAATTGATCGATAGGAAGGACCTGATACACATGACATTGATCACCACCCAGGGATTAGTCAACTGTAAATGTTCTAATTACTAGGCAACATCTGAATGTATCATTGACTGTGAAACATTTCGTTCATCTTATTAGATAAACCTAACATTGACACACTGAAGGAATAAATGACACAAAGTAGATAGATCCATTATCTTGAGAATCTTGAAAATCTTATGCATACTTTACATCTTTTGATGTCTAATTGACTTTGATTGAATTGAATCTAAACTAGTTCTCACATTGTAATTAATTAGTTAAGCAGTTGGAACAGTGCAGATTGCAGTTATCTAGTTAATATGAAACTGTGGCATTTAAGTTATGAACACTATGACAAATAATTCAGTGATTCCCAACTTGAAAAATTCAAAACTATGATCCGGACGATTTCTACACATTGATCTTTGTGTGATTGAAGATTTCGAAATTAGTCAAGAGACCAATTGAAAGAGTATATATATGAGGAGTTTAAAATAAGAAGGAAAAATTACCCAACTGATCGTAAGGTTCTCCCAGCTATGCAGGACAGTCTACTTCACCTCTCAAAATCCTCTTATTCATTTAGAACATGTAATTAAGTTGAAGAGATTTATTATCGACATGTTCTCTCTTCGGGTGTTTCATACTATCAGACTAGCTGCTTTAAATGTTTCCAAATAACATATGATTGTTGCAGTTGACCCCAACCGTTGTTACTTCCTTGACGTGGTGGTCGGTCTTGCCTATCGTGATGAAGCAACCGAGCTATACTGGCTGGAACAACCGTTCCTCAAGGTCCTACAATGTCAGACAGGTCGATTGAAGAGTGGTAAGACTAAAACCAAAAAAGCCAAGGTTCGAAGGCGAAGTCGTACTACTGACTGTACAGATGTGTGACAGCAGTAAGTTGTTTCCTTCAGATAACCAGCATGACAGTGATGCTGCCTTCACACAAGGAGGGGTGGGGTTAGGAAAGGTCGACCTCAAAAATGCACACCTCGCCTTATCCCACGGATATCCGTCTCCGGCGATAAGGCCGCAACAAGTACGGAGCTAACACAGAAATTACCCATAAAAAGGTCGTGTGTTAACAATCTCAAGCAGTTGTCCCTGGGCACAGTGGTCACACTCTCAGGTCACTAAAACCACCTCCCATCTAGTTTCCTTTTCAGATACCTCCAGAAGAATCCCTCACGATATGGGCGACCGGAAATTGATAACAGCCCTCACATCTCTAACAGCACTCAAGACCACTACAATGGGTGAATGCAATCAGGTAAATACTCTTGATGTTTATCCCAATAATTTTACTGGACTAAATTTTCCAAAGACACATGGTAAAGCATACACCATATTTCGATAACTCATCTTTTGAGAATGTTACTTTTCACACTCGTCTTTGGTCATAAAAAGAACATCTCTCTCGCTCTTCACCAATCAAATGAACTATTTACTACATATCGGAATAAAATTCAGTGAAACTATCAGTTACACAACACTGATCAAACTGTGTGGTTGGACTAAACAGCTCATGCGTTTAATTATTGACGGGCATTTTGGTGCTGCTTATTCATATTAAATATGGATACGGTGAATACATGTTTAAAAAGGTATTGACCAAGCTGGATATTTGTTTTTAAACTTAATTTAGTAACCTATAATCTATTAATACAAGCAACTGTTTCAAATCAGATTGCCTTTCAATTTTGGTCTAAAACGGTGACTTAGATATTGAGTCTACGAGTGAAAACGTAGACTGGTTTAGTGAATCCCTCTTATGATGATACTCGTATTTGGTAGTGCTCCTATAAATATTTTATAACTTGTAACCTGTATGCCTTGTTAATGTATAATTTAATGATACCGTCAATTAGAGAAGAGTGAATTATCAACCGGACCAATGATGCATAAAACACGTACGAGCAATCTAGAGTCCTTAACAGTACTTCTTCCTGCCTAGCCTGTACAATATGAATCAGTTATATCAAACATACTAAGTTTATGTACCAATCAAACAGACCACAACCTACCAATAAAATAGAAAACAACATTTGTACAAGATCTAGACAAAAAAGCCTGTGAATGTGGGAGGTAGTAATTGATAAACTGAGCCTTACTCAAGAATGGTAAATCGTATAATAATAGTTCACAGGTTAAAATAAAGCTCATAATAAGAGGGACACGAATATGAATAGTGTAGTTATTTAGCAATGACATAAGATAAAAGTATACGTATACTATTGGTCCATAAATGGATCCCCAAAGTTACCATTCGTTATTCTAATCGGGATATAACAAAATAATAATAATAATAATAATAATAGCCACACACAGTTAAAGTACCAGGTCAACAGAATATCAGATAAACTATTTCAGTGTACAGATGAGTTCCCAGGTTAAATAGCTGGATATTGTAGCAGAAAGTTTAAATTATTCAGAATGTTCAGTATCGTAAGATATAAAACTTGATTAAACCTCCATTTCAAGGTGTACACTTAAATGATCTCATATAAGATGATCACATCTTGATGTATTGTTTAGTATCGTTGATAATTAGGTATTCAGAGGTGATTGACTTGAAACTCTCTACATAGGTTTCATGTTAGTCAAATCCTGTCAAAATCTTTAGAAAATCAATACTCTTTGTGGTATTTGAACCAGCATTATTCAGTCTCAAATTGTTAAAATTTATAACTGAGTAATTCAAGTGACGATTGACCTCTTATAAGACTGAGATATTTACAATCTATCTCTCATTAAGCAGTAATTAATTTCATGTTTGTTTTTTTCGTTCTTTAGTGATAATCGAATTCTATCGATCAAATTGGAATCTAGTCATTAGTCCAAATGATTGAACAATCTATATATTATGTTAGGTTTATAATTTTAACTAGAACATGGTTTAATCTCATATATATATATATATATATCTTTGTGGGCCAAAGGTATTTTTACATTGGTTTAGAGGAGAACCGGAAACTATCCGAGCGTTCGTGTGCCAACCAAAACAGTACAGCTCAATCCCGTTCAACAGGAGAGCCAGAGAGTACCAAGGTTTAAGATTTGTAACCTGAGCAGTAAAGCTCAATGCCGTTTCACAGGAAAACCAGACACCATATAGACTTCATGTTATATCCCGATCAGAATAACGAATAACGACCAATAGTATACGTATACTTTTATCTTATATCATTGCTAAATAACTACACTATTCATATTCGTGTCCCTCTTATTATGAGCTTTATTTTAACCTGTGAACTATTATTATGCGACTTACCATTCTTGAGTAAGGCCCAGTTTATCAATTACTACCTCCCACATTCACAGGCTTTTTTGTCTAGATCTTGTACAAATGTTGTTTCCTATTTTATTGGTAGGTTGTGGTCTGTTTGATTGGTACATAAACTTAGTATATTTGAAATACATGATTCATATCTCGGAGGCCGAGATTGGTGATCTGGAATCAATGGGCAGGACTAGGCGGAAAGCAGGACCAATAAGCACTCTAGACTGCTCTCACAGATTTTATGCGTCATTGGTCCGGTTGATAATTCATTGTTCTCTAATTGACGGTATCATTACATCATAGATTAACAGAGCATACATACTACCAGTTATAACACTTCAATGCTACAATCTGAATCGTACAATTGAATCCTGGGACGACTGACTAAATATTCCTTTGAATATTTTTTTACTGATACATTTCTATATCATAAAATTACATTTACAATCGGTATAATTTTCTTGTTTAAGATCAGTACAAAGTTAAATTTTGTAAATTATTCACTTATGAAATCGATTAGAATAGAAACGAATATAACCTGAAGTATATAAAAAGAGAAAAAGAAGAGAAGAGAAGAGAAGAAAGAAAGCAAGAAAGAACCAAGGAAGGAAGGAAGGAAGGTAACCAAATTGAGTCAATCAATCAATCAATCAATCAATATGATCTCGTCTGGTAATCATGTCCTATTTATATTTAATTAATAATCCCATTTGTTTTGTAATAAAAAAATCTCTTTTTTTTTTTTTCAATTTGTTCTTATGTTATGAAAAACAAAAATGATCGATTTGATTCAATTAAGGTTTTATATTTATTTATTTATTCAATTAATATGAAAAAAACAAACAAACAAACAAACTATTTCATGAATAAAAGTTGAAATCAAATTTAAGTAAAGAAGAAAAAAATCAATAAAAAGAAAGAAAAAGAAAGAAAAAAAGAAAAAAGAGAATAGATATGGATAAAAAAGTTTTTTCATTCATTTAATCAAAACATAAAACACATAAAAGATGAATATTTTCAAAGAGAAAGAACGAGAGAGAAAATCTTCTTCATCTAATAGAACGATGTTTTTTTTTTTCATTTCATCTTTATCTCTTTATTGTTTACTATTATTTGCATTATTGTTAAGTTTACATAATGAACTAAAATACAAACTATTGTAGTGGTAGTCCTAGTTGCTGTCGTAGTACTAGTAGTAGTAGTCGTAGCCGTATTAGTCGTACTATTCGCAGCCGTAATCGTCGTCGTTGTCGTATTCGTAGTAGTAATGGACATTGTATTTTTTTGTTACGATCTATCATGTTTAGTTTTGATGTTCCAATATTCAGTAAGCTAATTTAAAGAGTAATCTAAAAGTGAAAAAGATTAAGAAATGACTAGATATAAATCTAGAAAGCAGTTGATAGCGTAGACAGGACAACACAATGGAAGGTTCTTCGACACTATGGTGTGTCTGAGAAAATAGTCAATGTCATACGGAATTCCTTTGATGGATTAGGCTATAAAATCGTGCATCGAGAACAATTGACTAACTCGTTCGAAGTAAAGACCGGTGTCAGGCAAGGATGCTTACTTTCATCCTTTCGCTTTCTCCTGGTGATCGACTGCATTATGATGACGTCAACATCTAGAGAGGAAAAATGTGATACAGTGGACACATATGACACAACTGGAAGATCTAGACTTCGCAGATGATCTGGCTCTTTTGTCTCACACACAACTACAAAGCCAGGGGTAGACAACCAGTGTAGCAACAATAGGCCTCAACATACACAAACGGAAAACAAGATTATCCGATACAACACAACATGCATCAATTCAATGTTAAAAACACAAAGTTCACCAAAGGGGTCTATTTTCAACGAATTTATTATCAAGCTGTACAATCATATATAAATGAAAGTAATAGTTCCATGAGGAAATATGGATAAGGAATAACCAAGATGATGTAATAGAAGGATTACAATGCTAGATTACGTAATACGAATAGTAACAGTAGACTTAATAAGTTAGTAACCAATTATCATCAAATGAATGTAGTAAGATGATTAAAATGTTTATGTTACAATAACTGGTGGGAATTAAATGTAATAGAAGTACAAAATTAAGTGAAGTGATATCATGAACAATTATGAATAAAATAACGAGTGTATGAGACATAAGTAAAGTGGAAAATGCAACGGTAATAATAATAATGATTAAGGCCAAGGTAACGATAACGATAGGACGTAATTCTTTTGTACGCATAGTTGTAGCTTGGGCTCATCGATGGTAAGAGCTTCGGTTATTTTGATGGGGTTTTGTTCTTTGAGCTGGATGGTTTGGTCGTGAAACTCTCATCGTTCTTCTGAACGACATCATCAGCACAAACCTCTGAGCTACAAATCTTCTTCATCAGCTTCGGTTATTATTAGGAGTTGAATACGAAGAAATCAAGGGTAGACTTGGACGAATCGTATATACAACCTTAAAATCAAACTGTGGATCGATAGAATGATTACAGTCGATTAGATATTCGATTATGGAACTTCTAACTGCTTTCCTCTCACCCTTGTAGAACCACACTTTTCAATTACCTATCAGTTTCCTTATGCTCTATATAGATAAACTATACTGTGATCATTTACTTTATGTATTATTCTTGACAAGAAGTTTATCTACTAACAGAGAGAGTTTATTCACTTTAATTCTTTAAATGGTTGATCTGACAAATTACACAATTAAAAGTAGTATCATTTGATTAACTAGTAAAAGTCTTGTAACTCAGATGTTTAATAAACAATACTGTATGATGATATAATACTGATATTGATGTTAATAGTAGACTTAGTAGTAATAAATCTCACCTTTTCTTAAATGGAACAATAACTTAAGATATATGATAAGATAAAGAATTTGCGCCATTATGATCAATTCTAGGTGTTACTTACCGTCTTCAACCACTGGTAGAGGTTATCATGAGAATCCTAACTAGGTATTGTATATTTGTCAACATGACTCAGACTATAGCTGATTGTATGTCGTAATGACACAATCAAGCTATAATGGCTGGAATACTCGTCACTTTATGTCCTAACGTGTTGGGCAGATAGGTTGAAGAACAGTATGATTGAAAGCAGTAAACTCGTGGCCTGAGGGATAGGTTTTACTCCCAAATATACCGAAGTATAGCTCCAGAATGGTGTTGTCCTGAAACAACCACCATCTGTATTGATCCAACTTTCTTATAACAAGTGGACGAGGTTGGAATATATATGTCTCAAATAGTTTAATCATAATGGTCTCATATTATGAAACTGCATTAACCCGTTGGAATCCCATAGTCATGATGAATCCCCTAAGCATTCCATGGACATATTGCTGATGAGATTCCAACTAGAATGAAACATAAATGTTAAGTTATCTGACGATTACCGTTCAGTTTACTCAAGATATGTAACGATTGAAAATTACCATCACACACACACAGTAATATGACATTCAGAATCATTATTAAAAGTTGGAATGATGTTTTCTTTTATTCTATAAATTTCACAATCATGTATCAACCAACTATGATCCAAACACAGAATCATCATCAATGTGTGCTGAAGTGAACACAATAGATCATTGATAGATATGATGTTGAAATCTATTTTGCACATCATAAAACTTAGATTTAAATTCATTCTGATAAGATTAGATGAACGATTATTCTAGACTAAACTTGATTCTCCAGACTAAATTAAAACACTAGTGATACAAATTACTTAGAAAATAGATATAAAAAAAAAAACAATATCGATTAAAGATTCAATCATCGATTCAGAAAAACGAATCAATCGAGGATAATATATCACGCACGGAATGATCATTATATTTACTAGAGGAGAATGTAGAAATTTGTCTTTCATTCTTCCATATATAAATAATATCTACCGTATACTTACATGCGTTTGAAATGAATTCTCTTGTCTTTCTATACTGATTAGTATAAAATGATCTATGGATTGATAATGATTTCAAAAATCCAGTTTGATTGATTATTGATTTTTACAAAACTGGGAAAACGAAAATCAACTCGGATAGCAGTCACTTTGTTTAGTTTTGATAAAACTGTCAAAAGAGGACATCATGAACAATTTCGTTCATATATACCTCTCTAAATGCTCTCACATGGCCACGCGTATAGAGCCGCTGCTAGAAAAGTCCTATTCACTGCCTTCTTGTGGTATTACTGTTGTTTACGAAATTGAGAAGACGAAAAGAGAATATCCAACGCTTTAATCAGTCTTGAGTGCTGTTAGAAGTGTGAGGGCGGTTATCACTTTCCGGTTGCCCACGCCGTGGAACGGTTCTTATGGAGGTATCTGAGAGGTGGTCTTGGTTACCTGAGAGTGTGATCACAGTACCCAAGGGACAACTGCTTGACGTCGGTAACACACAGCCTTTTATGGGTAATTTTAGTGTTAGCTCCATGCTTGTTGAGACCTTAACGCTGGAGACGGATATCCGTTGGGTAAGGCGAGGTGTGCATTTTTGAGATCGACCTTTCCTAACCCCAACCCTCCGTGTGGAAAGGCAGCATCACTGTCATGCTGGTTATCTGAAGGAAACACCTTACTGCCGTCACACCTCTGTACAGTCAGTAGTACGACTTCGCCTTCGGACCTTGGGTTTTTCGCTTTTAGTCTTACCGCTCTTCAACCGACCTGTCTGACATGGTAGGACTTTGAGGAACGGTTGTTCCAGCGAGTATAGCTCGGTTGCTTCATCATGATAGGCAACCCCGAACAACACGTCAAGGAAGCAACGACGGTCGGAGTGACGCTTTAATCAGGTTGGTGGATCTGGAGAATCCGTCTAGGGGAATTGGAAAACCCTGATACCAAACAAATGGTGCACATAGACTCCAGTATCCTGAAGGAACAAATGGCGTATGAACCTATTGTTAGTCACTGGCTACCTTGGGACTTCATCTCCTTACGATACTCTACTGCCTTGTGGATCAGACCTTTATGTTGAAAGCTCCGAGTGTGGTTACCTGAGGAAACCACCTGCTTCGGTTTGGGCACCCAAGCAGTATCACGGCCCTCACACAAATCAAATGAGATTTGTGTGTCGCGTACGTATTTGGTGCCTCCGTGTACCAATATGTGTTCAAATAAATAATTTTCTGCATGGTTATGTAGTACTTACAAAGTTTTTCAGTAGTATAAATTTTATCTGATATCTTCAAAAACGACTGGTTTTTGTGAATATATAGGTACACTTTTTAGGATGTATAATTCCGGTGTATTTCCTTATTCAGAAAATAGTTCAATGATGTCCTGAATGTCTTCTATGAAATATTCCGACTTGAATCAATGAGATGTTTTAATGTTATAGGTGAACTTAACGTATTAAAGACTGTGTTGACATTTGTCTAGTGGCACGAACTGGGTACTTATCACCTCAAGAAAATATTGAATTTTATCTACAAGATAAACATGCTAATTGTTAGCTTAAAAACACTTAAAATCGAAGAATAGTTGTTGAGATTGTTGTAACGGGTGTGACTTGCAGGTTTTGATAAACAGCGTTTTATTGATCGATCGCAGTACAGTGACACGGAAAACACGTATGAACGACCTAGTGCCCTGATTGGTCCCGCTTCGCAGTCTGTCCCAGCCAGTTGAGTCAAGAACGCAAGTCACAGCCTCTGAGTTATGAATCGTTGTATTTCATACATACTTTGTTATATACCAATCAAGCACACCACATCGTACCATAAAATAGGAAACAACATTTACAAAATATTTAACAAGTGAAATAAACATCGACCAATAAGAAATGTACATTTAAGGTTCAAGGACACCATAGACTTAACACGATAATTATTGGTATATTTTTCCGACTATCCTAACAGAGATTTAGAGACTTTGACCCCAGATGAGTTTACCGACTGTTCATTTTCACTATAATGCATGATCTTATCATATGGGAATAAGAGATTATGCAATCTGATAATACCCTGGATGAACAACATAAAAGCATATAACATTGACTATATTCTATTCTTTATATACACAGTACAAATTTCACAATCTGGAAACTTTTATAGGTTAAATATCAGTATTCTTGATCAACTTACATTTGTAATGAATAAGTCCTTCTACCTATAAACTTTAACAAGTCGAAATTCAAATGAACAGAATCAACCTTAGAGTCTGTAGTACTATGAATCACCAGAAAAGTCACTGAAAATTGGAATGAAATTACAACTAGAAAAAACTGTGTGGTATTATATTTACCATTTATTGATTAAGTGATAAATTGCGTTAGGAGAATGTCAATTGTGAGTATAAGATTGTGAAGATGGTTGAATTTTACTAAAATCCTGAACTTATCTAAGGTAGACCATCACTGAAAACCTAGAAGTACTAAAATACTGTTTCATTCTAATATAAGACTCTTCAACAATATACATTCATGACTTCACATGCGGAAATCGAACCCAGGACCTTCGGCTTCAAGTGCGAAAACGTAGGCTCTGGAAGATTACTGGATTATTTTTTCTGGTAAGCGTTTTTTTAGCGAGTTAGTTTTCTACGGGATGGGGACGCTAACCCCATGCCCAACCCTCCTCCTTCACCCGGGCTTGGGACCGGCAGTGACCCTATAAGAGCAACGGGCGGAGTTTGGCTCTAGAAGATAATTGCCCAAAATCATGTATGGATTAAGGGAACATACTAACACCAATGGATACCAAGAGTTCAGTGCTTTCAGGTGTTGGAAATGCTAGATTCACAGAAATCACTTGGCAAACGTCATATTTTCGTAACTTTGTTAAGAGAATTTGAATTTCTCATTTTCGCGCCAAAAGCTTTTATTTTACCTTCGATTTGTATTTCCCACCTGAAAGGAACTTAAATGTCATAGGTCCGTTTTCTCTTGTGACGTTTCTAAGGACATTTTTGTATTGTAAATATACGAATGAGTTGTGTGCTTGTTTGTCCCTGCTCCCAACTCTTCGTGGAATATACATACTTTTTATTCTTCGTCTTTTACGTCTAGTTAGCGAGGCTGAATCGTAATGAAACAACTTAACTTAGCATGTTGTTGTGTTGCTGACTTTTGTTCCGTTATTATTATTATTATTATTATTATTATTATTATTATTATTATTATTATTATTATTATTATTATTATTAAAAGCTTTATTCAACATTATATTTTTGATACAACATAGAATTCTCAGCATAAAGTATTTCAACAAGTTTCCTTTTCTTATATCTTGATCGATTGTGACGATAAATTTTGAATTATGACCAGTTAGATGTTAGGAGTTCGGTAATCCACATTTGATTAATGTTCATTCGTTTCAATGCATTTTGCCAGCCACCATGATGTCGCTGATTGTACCTTTTTGTATCCTGTATAGCGAAAGTTTGTAAACTTTTCATAAACGCGCCTGAATAGATTGTGCGCACAATAGACATAATGATGTGCTAAAACGAACAACAAAACAGATAACTTGATGAAATATCTAGATCGGAGGAACAGGTAGCCCAGATATTCAAGCAGGCCGCCAAGTGATGGTATCGGAGTGTTAACTGGTTTAGCTAATATCATAATCTCTTCAAATATAACACCAGGTTTCCAATGATGACTAACTGATGGTCTAACTTAGATCAGTTCAGGATTTAAATAAGAACATTTTAGTTTCATGAATAGACGATGAGTTGTAATGCTACGATAAAAATTATTTAATCAACCCAATCTAGGAAGAATAAGAACGAGAAGAAGGCAGAATGGTTGTTAGCGTTAAGATTTATATGAAAATAAAGTTAGAAACTATACAATCATCGAGTGTAATCACTTTTCATTCAGACTCATGGGCGCACACACATACACACAGAACAAACAAGCATACACATTCATACATACAAGAAGTTACATGTGAAAAGTAATTTGATATACAATTGAAATAATGAATATATATAAAATGATCCAAGTTAATTTACAAGGTGGACGGTCTGTATATATAAATGTACTTCAATTATGAATGGATCTTTGTTTCATATACAACTGACGTGATTGACTTTGACATACTTCTAAAATAATATTCAATTGATCACATATAGCTCTAGCTCGTGACCATTGTGTTTCAAAGCATAATTGTTGAAATAAACTATTATTATTATTATTATTATTATTATTATTATTATTATTATTATTACTGTTAGTGATAACAGTAGTAGAAGTAGAAGTAGTAATATTAGTAGTTGATATACTCGAGTTATTTGTATTTATATTCATAGCAATATTAGTATTACAATTGGCATCAGTACTACTGAACATGTTAGTATTTGTGACCTCAGGTAAATCTTGTCCAAAACAAGGTACAATAGTTGATGTAGAAGATGGTGGCAGAAGAATATGAGGTTGTTGTTGGCCATTAGTAGCGGTTGGTCGTCCACCTCCACCAATACCAATAGAAGTGGTCAATTGTGAAGTTATCCAATCGGAATGTAAATCAAAATTAGGCTATAGGATTCATAAATAAAAATAGATGAAAGATGGAAAACAAAAGAGAATAGATCATTATACTAATCAGTTGGTAACCAACTGAATTAGTGGTTAGGAGACTAATTAGTAAAAAAAATTAAAACTACTGTTAACATACAAAAATAAGCCAATGACTTAATATTCCAAGCACCTCCAGGTTGCATCTCTTCACTTCTGTAGCAATTTGGAAGACTCGCCTGGTCGTCTCCCACAGTGTACGAGCATTCCATGTGCCTAAATTAATGGTTGCTCTCGTTGTCAGCAGGGGCGTTAGCCTCGTGACTTTCGAAGGAACTCGGCTTTCACCATGAGGCATCATAACTCTTCTAAATGAAGATCGAACTCCCAAGACAGAGCTTAAATGGTTTGAATAATTTTTTCTGGTTAGCGTTTTTTAGCGAGTTAGTTTTCTACGGGATGGGGACGCTAAGCCCATGCCAAACCCTCCTCCTTTATCCGGGGTTGGGACCGGCAGTAGCCCCAGAGGGGCTCAAGGACTTGATATAACACGTTGACATCTGACTTTCTAACCGCTTCGTAATATCTAGAAATTTTCTACTTCTAAACCTTGGATGGAAAACAAAAGGTTGGAAGTATGGAAGAAGCTTTCAGTCTTAAGGTTGTAAGGAGAAAATAAATATAGGTCGGCGATAATACAAGCACACGACCGTCCACAAATATCTAGTAGAAACTATAATTCCTAATTAACAATGGATCCAAAACTACAATACAACTCCAAAATACCTCATAGAAGTGACTGTATCTCCTGACGCTGCTCCACTACCTTATGGATCATACCTATGGGTTGGAGGCTCCGGGCCTCCTAAGTAAATCACCTGCTTCGATCTGGGCACCCGGGCAGTATCACGGCCCACACATAAATCAAGTGACTTGTGTGGTGTCTCCTTTTACCAATATTTATGTATTCAAATAAATAAATATAAATAACAGTCTCGTACATTCACAGCCACATTTGGCTAATGTACAAATGGTGTTTTCTATTTTGTGATCCGATGTGGTCTGTTTGGTTTGTATATAAACCTAGTATGTTTGAAATATATGATTCACATACCAGAAGATGAGATTGGTGTTCCGGACTCAACAGGTAGGGCTAGGCAGGAAGAAGTACCGACAAGAACTTTAGACTGCTCGTACGGGTTCTATGCGTCATTGGTCCGATCGACAATTCGCTGTTCTCTAATTGGTGGTATCATTGCATCATATATTGATAGGGGCACAATTCCAAAAGATATAACACTATCTCTCTCTCTCTCCCTTCACTTGCCAACTTATCAGGATAGTTTTCATCTTTGTCCTCTCGAGGTCGTTCAACCATGAATCGAACTCAACCGTTGCAAATCTCAAGGTTGCACTGAGTAACATATCATGTCAGGGCCGTACACTAGATGGAGACAACTCTTACCTTTCTTGTGTATTAAACACAAACTAGTGGATAAATAGATCAAGGACATAAAAAAGGTCGATTTCAAAACGTGAATTTTCTGATAAAATTATCATCTACTCTTCATATGGATCATACGATGAGATGTAGTTCATGAGAACTATGTGGTGTATTAACACAACAGAGTTCATATTGTTCAAAATATATACTGCTAATATTATCATATTAGTTCATCGGATAAATTTTAACTTCTCATTGAATTAATCAGATTTATCGAAGGGATTAATTATTTAGAATATTTTAATGAAGAAATATATTTTATAGTTGAATTCATGAGTCGATGTAAGCTAGATCATCATGGAAAACCTAAAAGCAATGGACGACTGTTTCATCCTAGTATAGTATTCTTCAGCAGTGTGCATCCATGATCCAACGGGAGCATTGCTGAAGAGTCCCATATCAGGATGAAACGGCCGTTCAGTGATTCCACGTTTTCCATTGTGGTCTAGCTTTAATTGGCTCATGATCTCAAGTATTGAAATTACTAAAATCTCCACAAAACCCCTTCTGATAATCATCTGTTCACTAGTGACTGACTTCAAGAGGCAGTTCCTGAATTTCTAGTGAGAAGCTATTACCAGTGGAGTTCAACCAGGTCTATTGTGAGATATCAACTCACTGAAGACAATGGTGTACGGTGGTCCAATTTCGTGAATTGATTGAGGTTAGACATTAACACCATTAGATGCCAGCTCAGTAGTTTAATGGTTAAGCGAATGCGCGCGAGACTAATAGGTCCTGAGTTCAAACCTTGCTGGGGGCGGGATCATGGATGCGCACTGCTGAAGAGTCCCATACTAGGACGAAACAGTTGTCCACTACTTCCAGGTTTTCCATAGTGGTCTAGTTTCAATTGACTCATGATTTGAATGATAATCATAATACAATGAAATTGAATTGATTCCCACTTACAATATAAACAATTCTAAATTGTGTTTTATGTGATAAAAATGATTTGGATGATTGTTCAGTTGTTATAGAATGTTTATTATTATTTGATGTTTTATGATTTCCTCCTATTACATAATCTGTGCATAAATTACCAGAAAATTTTGGATTTGATTCATCAATATTATGATGATTATGGATTGTAATAGATGATTTATCCATTATACCATAAGTTGAATATCCATTAGTGATTAATTCACAATCAGCAATTGTATTAATTTGTATAATAATTGATTTCATTAATTTAGAAAATAATTTTGGACGTTTTTGTTCAATTTTTAATTCATTTGATGAAATATCTAGAAATAAAGAGAAAAATGTGATGATAGATAAGTTGTAGGAGTTATGATGATCATTTATAATACATTACATAGTTAAGCCTGTTACTGTTAATGGAGTATAGGCCGCCGACAAACATTCTCCAATTCATTCTGTTCTGGACCTTCCTTTTCAATTCTGTCGAATTTTTGTTTATTCTTCTCATGTCTGTCTCTATTTCTCAGCGTAACGTATTCTTTGGTCTTCCTCTTCGCCTTTCGAGTTGAGGATTCTAAGTAATGAGAGCTTGCTTTGTGACGTAGTTCGGTGCTTTCCTCAATGTGTGTCCTATCCACTTTCAGCGCTTCTTCCTGATTTCTTCCTCCGATGACATCTGGTTTGTTCTCTCCCACAGTTGGGTTGTTGCTGATAGTGTCTGGTAAACGGATGTGAATTATTTTGCGTAGACAACTGTTAATAAACATTTGTATCTTCTGGATGATGGCTTTCGTAGTCCTTCAAGTTGCCACCCCATACAGTAGAACTGTCTTGTCATTTGTATTGAAAATTCTGAATTTGGTGTTCGTTGACAGTTGCTTTGAGTTCTAGATATTCTTCAATTGTAAATAAGTTGCTCTTGCTTTGCCGATCTGCGCCTTCACATCTGTAGAGTTATGATGATAAATTACATTGCTGCTAGTTAAATAATCATTGTAGACCAGTAAACATTGAATAGTTTTGTATAATGGTGTATAATGGACTCGTACATCATTCACACGTACATAGAATAAAGAATGCAATGCAGATATACGCATAAACAAAGAACACAATAACATATATGAATATAATTAACATGGAAACGAATGAGAAAAGCACATCTGTAAAAGGTCAGAATTATTTAGGAGAAACGGTATTGTAAGAAGGTAAAAATAACCTAATAGTTAAATGCTATCTGATTTATTATACATCCAAAAGCTAGAATAATTTGTGTACGGATATAATAAGAATCGCAAGTGTATTTGGTGATGTGTTTGAGAAATTAATCTTGCATGTTGTGTGGAAGCCTAAATAGATATGTAAACCTAAGTTGTAAAAGATAAACCTCGCTGACGAGTGCCTAATAGCATGAAACCTACATCTGGTATTTCCTGTGAACTAACCCAGTGATCAATCAACTGTAAATCCTAACTCGTGTACAATTGCATTAGAAGAAAACTAAAGGCATCCAAATCAAAATTTGGGGTCAATTTATGAAATCAATGACTGTTGGAATGGTGAATCAAAGTTCTTGAATGGACTTTTTGCAATAATTTTGATCAGTAGCTGGGCATGTTAAATGAATCAGCCGCACTACTGAGTGAAAGTATTTATTTTTATCTTTTGTGTTGGTTTTTCCAAAATTCTATTCCATACTTTTTCGTCCACAGACTCTTTTTTTCTTTTCGAGACAAATTTTCTATTTTTAGAATCGTCAACGACAACCAACACTACTATTATTTTGAACTATTTGCTATGGATCATATGAATTTAGTCTCGCTATAAAGGTGTTTTGTGGGAACTAGGATTGATGCACATGTATGCTGCTAGGGTCAGTACTGTTTATGATAGACTGATTAATTGAAAATAGTATATTTATGACTAAATCAACTGTATAAACCAGAGAAGATTAATATATTATGCCCTAAGTCCCAACTATTCGTGACAGACGAAATCGACTGCTATTGTCACGATTAGTTTAGGTGGTAGATACACTAACTGTTAGTCAACTCTCTTACTGACAAACCTGAAAAAGACTAAATTAGCACCGGTCCATAAGGGTGACCACATAGTTTATATAATGACTAATTGATTTCAATCATAGATAGTCTTCTGTAATTAAGTGTTTTTCAACTTGATAATATAAGGTCATGTGCTTTATAAACCGTAACATCGACAATATAAATAGGTGAGACAACGATGAGGCATTTTATTCTTCTTAATATGTAGTTTTTCTAACCCCACTCCGTTTATCTGTCGGGAGATAGTACCACTCGAGATGCTGGTTACCAATAGAAAACTAATTACTGTTACTACACTCCAGTACATTTATCAGCATGACTTATTCCTTGAAGCTGAAATTTCATACCTTTGGTTATATCACTTTAAAAAATGATTTGGGTGGTATAGAAGAATGTAAGGGGGAAACTGTTAGAGCCAATACACCTTGACATATCACCACAATAGATAAACTCAACTATAGAATCATGGTAACAGCTATACATAGCTATTGCCATTACGATTTTGTATGCCAAGTACAATTAACCATCAATAAAATCACGAAAAACTACAGCAATTTAACGATTAAGGAAAAAATAACATACTTAGCTGAACTTCACGTGGAAAAAGACCTTTTAAATAAGTCACCTGATATTGTCTTAAATGTAAAGCTGTATGAATTGGTTCTAATGTTGTATCTAACGCTAACATCGATTCTGATGACTTTGTTGCTTCAATTTCATCGTTTTGATCTGAAAGAGCTGTATCACACCGACCTAAATTAAAACAAACAAACAAATACGAGGAAAAAAATGTGTGCGTTGTTACGTCAATGATAATTCTAGGTAGAAGAATATTGGCGATATATTGGATGGGATTTGAATAATAGACATACAGGATACTTGATCTTGGAACTACTAATCCCCATTAGCTACAACACTATGAGATTGAACTATTAATCATCAGTTCTGGATTTTACAATAATCAGGCAAATGATGAAAAAGGCTACAGTTGCATGAAAAAGATGAAAGCAATTTGTATTTTAACACATCATCATGCTTCAAGATAATTCAAAGTTCAGTTGAGTTGGTGAAGTTGAGTTTATATGACAGTTGAGTAGACAAGGAATTAAAAGCCAATAACCTGGACTCTACTACTTACAATTTAATTTGAACTAATAACTCATAAACTAGTCAGCTACTTATAAAATAACGTAAGAACTGACAAAAATGAGTAACAACCTAACTTGCTTTCTCTAAAATTAGGTCATTTTTTTAAGCATTTGAAACCTTTGATGTTTTTACGTTAAAATACTTTTGAAAGTTTCGACTGGAACTGCTCTTGATCTCGTTTAGAGAAACAACGAATATCACATGCACTGATATTGAGAATGTGGTCAATTTGAACTGAAAAAATGATTGTGCTAAATGTCTGAGTTACACAAGCCTAGCCATAATCTCTACTGGACGCGTAATGATGAATACCATACGAGTATGTTAGAAAAAAGCTTAAGACAACCAAAGTTATAGGAACAGTAGTTCATAAAGTTACTAGATGTTGGATGTGGCCGGTAACAGTTTACAACTTTGCGACTTAAACCAATCTATGGTTGGAAACCGTATGTGTCATTTAACCCAAAACAAGTCCCAGAGGTCCGAATGAACTCGTTCGTCGGTCTTATTTTTGAATTATAACTTTCCCTGACAGTAAATAACGGTTATTTTTTATTTTGTTTCATACTCTGGTTAATTTCCTCTCTTGATGTACTGATGTAAGATTTGACAACTTGAACCAACTGATTATTTGAAGGAGCATTTTCAGGAGCCTTAATAAAACTAACGTCGAATTTTTCACGCCTTTGTGTGCACTACTAAAATCCTGTGTCAAAACATATGGTATTAGCATTTAATGACACTCTAAGCTTAACATTGGGATATTCTTATAATACTATAAACTATGGGGATCAATATAGTCCTATCCAGCACTCCATTCTTACTAATAAAGACAAGCGGAAATCGTTAGCAGGATACGGTCTTGACTATTCCATGTCCAAGTCAAGGTCAAGTCCAGTGCGCTGATTCACTCACTTTCCAACCAGTCAGAACTAAATGGAATGAGAAGTTAAGGTAGGATTTATAAGTAAAATTTGCATAAACTTTAACGTTTTTTTAATAAATTACTTTTGTTGTTGGAATTTTTGGAGTATAATGTCGTTCGCTTATGACTTGTGTTCTGTTTTAGGACTGACTGAGTGAAGTATAATGTTCAAAAAATACCAAGCAGTAAGATTGACATTATCCAAATATTCGACACTTACTGCTTTCACGAACAAGAAGAAAGTGTAACGGTAAACCAGCAGCAATAAAATAACTCAATGGTTTACTCATATCTAATTGTGAATTTTTATTCAATAGAAAATTATTGCTTTTTGTATTGTTGTTCTGTTGGTCTGTGTTCCGTGGCCAAAGTTCCAATCGATAAGCATAACCACCATGCTGGCGTAGACGACGACGATATACAGCACGTTCTAACACTGTACTTAGACACGTATCCGATGGGAATCGGAGTACACTCATACCTTGAGCCATATGTCTATATTTGTATTTAAGGGAATTGTTGAGAATTCGATTAACAAAATTATGATGTTTTAGTCAAAGAAAAAAGTATTTATATCTAAACTAATTCTACAGAAAACGTCAGCTACAATTATATGTAAATATTGGTTATCATTCGGGTAAGTAATAGTGAGGTTAGACGCAGGGTATTAGGGAATGATAGTAAATCAGTTGATGAGGTTGTAAATATTCATCGACTGAGGTGGTTCGGCCACGTGTTACGCATGCCTGAATACCGCTTACCACGACGCGCAATGCTGACCAGTGTTGGAGATGGTTGGGAGAAAGTTAGGTGTGGACAAACCAAAATGTAGCATCAGTTCTTGAAGTCACTAACTTCTAGTCTTAGCCATGTTGGTAGATGCAGACCAATTGGTTAGGGTCCACGTTGGAGACTGAGGGTGACATGGCTCAGAATCGATCACAAAGGTGTTGGTGTACACACTCTCTGTCCTCCCTTCAACTATGAGATTACTTTAAACCTTTCTTTCTACGAACTAATTCTTTCTTCCTGTATTATATTCTTATATGCAATCTTCCTTTTATATATTACCACCATTGAAGTAACTACTTCTATGAATTCAGTGTTCATCTTGTTGTGCTAATGAGGAGTGGCAACTTGGACCGATACATGTATGTGCCTGGTCTTACGTTGTAGCTGACCGACTGATTGGTTATCATTGGTTTTTCTAAATATAACTACTACGACTGAGGCAAAATTTAAACGAAGAGGCTCGGGATGTAACAATATCATGTTTTGGTCAGTACTAAACAACTTTTCAAAATACTATAACCAGTGAAAAATGAAATTCGGTGTCTCGGAAGAGGGGTGAACGTAGTCATCAATTTGGATATGACGCTGTAGAATGAAAGAAAACCGGATAGGGTTTGGGTTTGCTGGTCCATCACAGTGCTTTAGTTGTATCCTTACAAGCCATGCAACTCGGGACATTATCAAACATGATTTAGGATAAAAGCCAATGGGGATGCTGCGGTAGTATTCTAATAAATTCCCCATAAGAGTTAGATGAAATTTCCCACTTCAATGAAACCTATCTCAGTTGTATTTTAAAAACTGACCTATATATTTCGCAAAACACTGTTTTTGTTCATTTTTTCAAATTATACAACCTTTACCTTTACTGTTTATTCATTTTGTGCGGTGTTTATGATTTCATAGCGATACCCCTACAGTCTCATAACATTTCTAAGCATGTGAAAAATCTTGAGGATTAAATATTCTATTAACTGGAACCAAATTTCTGGTTAGTCCGACAGGAGATTTGAATCATTATATCAATCACCACAATGAATAGTAATATCCAAATATTTTGATTACAACATTAATACTATAGATTATAGCTTAGTTTAGAGTTCGTACTAAATAATATGATGAGTAACATCCATCGATCAATATTCCGTAGATCATTTTAATAAAAGTACTCAGCAAAAATTATCAGCCCCCATTATTATACATGACACAAAATTGTAGTCATACACACAGAAATCCACACACTTACATTGTGACTAACACATGCGAAATTTCTTTCTTTGATGCCTCTGCCAATGGTGTTTCCACTCGTTCAACCAGGGCAAATGACTTAAATTCATATTTATGAATTGGATCATTCAATTCAAGCGGTGGAAATTCTGAATCTACATCTTCACTATCGTCACATTCATCATCCAGTGTATCAAACATGTGTAAAGCCAGACGGTTTAAAAATGATCTAAATCAATAAATAAAATACGAGGTCAGTTAATCATACGAAATGTAGAACCTGGCATACGCAGATATCTGTTTAAGTTGCTATAATCCATTAACATAGTGACATGAAGTTGTCATAGAGAATTCCACAGTAGTAGATGTAGCAAATAAGCGATAATTAAGCATCGGGTTTAGTAATTAAAGCTTTCAATCACTGATTTGTACATCCCAATCCCAATCCACCTAGTTCGGTTTGAGCAGTCGAACAACGGCATTATTAGTTTTCATGAACTTAAAGTGACTTGAAACATAGTTCAATATCGGTATTTATTTCAAATGCGTTGTTTTCTCTAAGACAGGTGATATAATTACGAAGCCTTCGTAGAGTTCATCAGCACATGCGTCACAAAAGGAAGTCAGCTACCAAACAACCTTCGCAGATGACTAGTCACTTGTTCTCCCGATATGAGATTTCACTACTTGCTGTTAGTAACTATGTTCATATTGTTTGCACATTTATGTCGGTTGTCTTCTTCCTTGATTTTGTATTTCTTATTTTCGTCGGTTGGACCTACTTTAATGCGTATACAGGTTGCTGAGTGACCTGAGTGACATACCTCTTAAAACTCGAAGCTTTATTGTCTCCTCGGTACAATTTTGTGACCCTTCCAAATAAGAATTATCCCCGCAGTTGTCTACATGTATTGATAGGAGTGAATGTAAGTCGCTGTGTTTAACAGCTTGCTGATATTCACGTACATACAGATCGAGAGACCTCAAGTTTCACTAGATGAAATTCCTCATAGTTGCTACAATTTATCTTATAAACGAAAAATATTTGGACAGACTTTTTGTTGCTGTCTACTTTGCTACAAATAGTGTTTGTAAAGATTTCGTTGTCTGGTCTTACTGTCATTGGTCTTAATAGTCCGCTTGTGATCTGACAGATTATCTTTACGTGCGATAGGATTGTTCGTCAGCTAATCACTATCCTGCAAATAAAAACTAACTAGTGTTTCAAAAATTTACATGAAGTTAAATAGGATAAACACCACACATAATCAAAATTTTAAAAAAATCATGCATGTAGCTAAACTCCAATAGCAATGCTTAAAACTTACTCGTCTAAATCATCTAACTGAGTTGGCACAAGTGTCAAATCATTGTCAGATGTTGAAAACTCATTAAAATACTGCCATAAAGTAAGCCCCATAAACTGTTGCACTGTAGTACCCACTCGAGGCTGCACTTTAATTGACGTGCGCGGGAAGCCATTAAGCCTCCAGAGCCAAACATTGAACTGGCGCAGAGAAGGATCTACGTTTGCATTGGGAAAGCGACCATCTGGAACATGCTGATTTGTAGCAAGTGTTGACCGAGCATCGTAGATAGCAAAATCAGAGAATAGTTTATTTCTTTTTAAATGTCCACTCAGCTTAGCTTGTTCTAGTGCCAAAGTCAACCCAGATTTTTCTGATTTTATTGTTGTATCGGGTTTGTTTGTGCGGACTATCGGTTTTGATGGGAAATACGCGTCCACTTCCTCAGCTAAACAGTAGCCACGACAATAGTGGCGGTAAAAGTCTGTTTATTAGAATGATTTATTCACCATTAAGAGCTGAAATAAGAATAGCTACCTTCTTAAGACTTTTCGTCATGAAAGTTAGTAACAGTAAAATTTATCACAACCCATTCGTGTTAGTAGAAATAATGTAGAATATTTTAATGAAAAGTTGGGACCCGATCGAAGCTGCTACCTTGACGCGGTGGTCGGGCTTGCCTATCGTGATGACCCAACCGAGCTATATTGGCTGGAACATATGTTCCTGTAGGTTCTACCATGCCAGGCAGGTCGATTGGTGAACGGTAAGACTAAAAGCAGCAACTCAAGGTCTGAGGGCGAAGTCGTACTGCTGACTGTAGAGGGTGTGACAGCAGTAAGGTGTTTCCCTCGGACAACCAGCATGACAGCGATGCTGCCTTCCCACAAGGAGGGGTGGGGTTAGAAAAGGTCGACCCTAAAAATGTCACACCTCACCTTACCTCACGGATTTCCGTCTCCGGCGGTAAGGCCCTTTGAAGAACGGAGCTAACACGTCAAAAACCTTCCACAAAAAGGCCGTGCGCGACCGGCCTCAAGCAGTTGTCCCTTGGGCTCTGCGGTCACGCTCCCAGGTCGTCAAGACCAACACTAATCCAATTTCCTTTTCAGGTTCCTCAAGAAATACCCTTCCACGGTGTGGGCAGCCGGGAAGTGACATCAGCCCTCATACCCGTAACAGCACAAGAGACCAAGGTGGTCACATTCAAATCCTTCCTACACCTCCTAATACCTCTCTTATCTCCATGACTAACCCTCCTCACGTCTCTTTATCACCTCGCACCGCTAGGGCAAACGATTCGAGTACGTGGAACGCCATTCCTGGTCTCCTGAAACCACGCTCTAAACTACACGTAGGAGCTTTTAACGTACGAACACTTTGCCAAATAGGACAGCAGGCTTCCTTAGCTAAAACTTTAGAATCTCGCGCCATCGATGTGTGCTGCGTCTCCGAAACGCGCATACAGGATCCAAGTAGCGTCATTCATTTGACCTCACCATGCCAAAATAAAGAACCGACTCGATTTACGCTTCGTGTATCTGGAAGCCCTGATTCTGCTTCCCGTGGCCTCGCCGGCGTAGGTATAGCATTGAGTCCTAGGGCAGAACTAGCTCTCTTAGAGTGGATCCCAGTAGACAGTCGTTTGTGCGCTGTCCGACTGAACGGAACAGTAAGAATCCGGAAAGATAGGGACACTCGTCGTTGCCTCTTCGTCGTCTCTGCCTATTCTCCCACTGACTGCAGCTCAGATGATGTAAAAGATGAGTTTTACAGAAAGCTTTCGGACCTTCTCCGAAAAGCTAGGCGCTCGGATGTAGTAATAGTGGCCGGTGACTTTAATGCTCAAGTAGGTAAACTAAGCGATAGGGAAAGACACCTAGGTGGATCTTATGGTGTCGTGGCTCAAAGAACAGATAATGGCGACCGTCTGTTGCAGCTATGCTCAGATAACCGCCTGTTCCTTGCAAATACTAACTTTAAGCATAAGGAAAAACATCTTTTAACATGGCGACCCCCTAATTCGTCCCAACGTTGGACCCAAATAGATCACATCGCTATCAGCCACCGATGGAGGGGCTCGATAGAAGACTGTCGCTCATTCTGGAGCACATGCCTAGATTCAGATCATGCTCTAGTGCGAGCGCGTATTTGCTTGCGTCTTACTGGACGTAGGAAAGACGCTGCAAGGAAACCTCTTAGGGCCTACTTAATGATAGTCAAGCTAAGAGTATATTTCAGGAACAACTAGGAAAACAGTTAGGCAGCCATGTATGTGATGCCCACCCCGATGCAGCATGGAATGATATCCGAAAAGCTGTGGAAACAGCAGTGATATCTGCTAGTAAGGTAAACCAGAAGGTTAGGGAGCAACACTGGATCTCAGCAGCATCTATCGCACTGATAGATGCTCGGAAACTCATTCCACCTGGCTCTGAACATAATGAAGAGCGGAGTCAGCTTAAGCGCAAGCTGACAAGAAGTCTACGCAATGATCGCGAACAGTGGTGGGTAGCGAAAGCAAGAGAGATGGAAAAGGCAGCGGCAATAGGTAATAGCAGACAATTGTTCAGACTCGTTAAGGAAACCGGAATTAGGAACCCGACCGTTAGCGAAACAATCTCAGAGAAAGATGGACATATTATTCATTCTCAATCCAGGAGATTGGATCGATGGGCAGAACACTTTAGGGATCAGTTCAACTGGCCTTCAGCCACACTTCGGTTTCCCACGATCTCTAGTCAACCTGAATGGCAAGTTAATGTAGGTCCTCCGTCCCTTTACGAAGTTGAAAAAGCCATAGGAAATCTGAAACGAGGGAGAGCAGCAGGCCCTGACAGGTTTACTCCTGAGATTTTTAAGGATGGTGGTCCAGTATTAGCAATGAGATTAACTGAGGTCTTAGGTAGAATTTGGGAACTGGACGTAATCCCATCTGACTGGTCTCAATCACTGATTGTGCCAGTCTATAAGAAAGGACAAAAGTCCTCTTGTGACAATCACAGAGGAATCAGTTTGACTAATATAGTGTCTAAAATATTAGCTTCAATAATACTTCGACGCCTAATCAAAGCTCGTGAAGAGCAGACTAGAGAAAACCAGGCTGGTTTTCGACCTGGACGTGGTTGTATAGATCAGATATTCACACTACGTCAGGTTCTAGAACACAGACACACATTCAGACGCCCCACAATGGTAGTATTTCTCGACCTTAAGGCGGCATTCGACTCTGTTGATCGTGAGGTTCTATGGCAGTGTTTGTCACTGAAAGGAGTACCAAAGAAGTACATTAACCTTATAAAGGCTCTCTACTCGAACACAACTGGTAGAGTGAGAGCTTATGGCGAACTGTCATCAGAATTGATTACCTCAAGTGGTGTTCGTCAGGGCTGTCCACTCTCCCCATTCTTGTTCAACTTTGTGGTCGACGTACTTTTAGAGATAACACTCTCCTCATCTAAATTTCCAGGGGTTGAACTTCTACCAGGAGGTTCACTTGTTGACTTAGAATATGCTGATGACATAGTTTTATTTGGTGAAGACGCTGACAAAATGCAGAGTCTTCTGACCACTCTAAGCAACAATGCAAGCATGTTCGGGATGCGATTCTCTCCCTCGAAATGCAAAATGTTGCTTCAGGATTGGGTTACATCGACACCCGAACTAGTGATAGGGAGTGAAGTAGTTGAGTGTGTCGACCGCTTCACTTATCTTGGAAGTCTCATCAGCCCTTGTGGTTTGGTGTGTGACGAAATCTCAGCACGGATACAGAAGGCTCGACTAGCTTTTGCCAACTTGCGTCATTTATGGCGTAGGCGAGATATCCGTCTATCAACCAAAGGACGGGTTTACTGCGCAGCAGTTCGTTCCGTCCTACTTTATGGCAGTGAAACATGGCCGGTAAGAGTAGAGGATATCCGTAGGTTACTAGTATTTGATCATAGGTGTCTTCGAAATATTGCTCGTATATCATGGGACCATCGAGTAAGTAACACAGTTGTTAGGAAACGGGTACTAGGTAAGGATGGCAAATCAATTGATGAAGTAGTGAAACTTCATCAGTTGAGATGGCTGGGACACGTGTTACGTATGCCCAACGACCGACTGCCTCGACGTGCTATGTTCAGTGGTATAGGAGTAGGTTGGAAGAAAGCTAGGGGCGGCCAAACCAAAACATGGCACAAGTCCATGAAGTCACTGACAAGTGAACTGAGTCATGTTGGTAGGTGTAGACTACCTGGTTGGGGACCGCGAGATGATAGCAACCGATGGTTAGAGACCCTGAATGACATGGCTCAAAATCGTTTGCAATGGCGCAGGTGCATCCACTCTCTGTGTTCTCCCAAATTCTAATCTTCTGAATCCTTCATGTCCCTTTTTTCCTCTTTCCAAATTTATTTCACTGGATTATACTCTTTAAATAACATCTCCAAACCCTAATCTTCCCGATTACTGCTTATACTCTTACTACCTCTACCACTACGGGATTTGAATCGACAACTGCATCTCTGTGCTAATGTGGTGTGGCAACTCGAACTGATGTACGTACGTACGAAGTTCTACGTTGTTACTGACTGACTGACTGACTGGGATCCGTACATTTTAAGATTACTGATGCATAGAGATGACTTAAACTTAAACTGTAGGCAATATACCTAACATTCAGCTGACAGTCGAACTTATAAGCTACAATGATCACTTTGACCGTGGTGTGTTAGACAACCATCAATAAAACGAGTCCTTTAAATTGACGTGATTGCAGAGAACACGTGTAGAAGGTGGAGTTTTTATGGGTAACGGTTTATACGCCAATAAATCAAGTCCTCAACAAGACGACTGGACAAATATATTTTTAGAATAAAGTTAAGCCAAACTCAGTTTGAGGCGAAAAGTCCGCCCTAACGAGGAGGTAATCCTGTATCAGGAGAATAACAAAATTACCCGTCTGTTTAGTCTAGAATGCTGAAGACTAGGAAATCTGATAACGATAGAGATAACTTACCGGAAAGCTGTCGAATATTGGATGCATTCCTTTTATATGAAAGGGATGACTGCTGAGAATTCTCAAAGTTATTAATGGAGGAGTAAAACGCGCTTAACGGATCTGAAGATTGAAATAAGAGAGTGAGAAATAGACAAACCTTCACAAGGTACAAAGGCATATTCTGGGGAATGCCTATAAAAATCATCGGAGTCCGTGTTTACAACTTCATTAAAACTTAAACAAATATATCATTAAAAACAGAAGAATACTAGAACTTACTACTGTCCACTTAAAATATTTTCAATTTCTTCATCTGTGACATCTTTAACGTTTTTAAGTAATTTTTCGCAAAATCCCGAATCATCTCCAGATGCAAAGCAATTCCTGACATAGTTTAAGATTGTTGCTTTACCATCAGTTGAAACCATTACGTAACGCCAATGTCAGAAATTCCGCCTTTCAGATTCAAATGGTTCAAATGGTTCAAATGGTTGTGGACGGAATAGAAGAAGCTTTCGCTTAACAGGCTTCCGTGTCTAGTAGCAGGGGATCACCAAATCCTCCAGGCAGGAACCTAGGTATGTTAACAATAAAAGAGGAAAAGAGATTGGTAAATCATAATGTGATGCTGTTCTTGGTCCTTAAGAATAGGTCAAGTTGCCTCTTGAAGGACTCCTGAGAAGTCGCTTGGACTAGCTCGGCTGGCAGCGAATTCCAGCTTTTGACAACTCTTAAGGAGTAGAAATTGTGTCTACATTCCGTCTTGCTATGTTGTGTTTCCAGTTTCTGGGTGTTACCCCTTAGGTTGTTATTCGAACTAAGCTTAAGTAGGTGTTTAAGAGGATGTCCAGAAGTGTTAAGAATACTATAAGCCATTAATAAATCACCTCTAAGACGCCTATACTCTAATGGGTAAAGGTCTAGTGAATGGAGGCGTTCTTCGTAAGGCTTAGATTTGAGTCCTCGAACTGATTTCGTGGCTCGCCGTTGGATACGCTCCAAAGTGTCCTTGTCCTTTTGGAGTGGGGGGGGAGTACTATGTTTCCGTACTCTAAATGGGGACGGATGAAACTATTGAAGATTGTGTGGAAAGTTCGTCCGTCAAACTGGCCAAAAATGCGCCTCAACGTTACCAGTGCAAGGTTTGCTCGGAAGGCATTTTTGTCACAGTTAGCGTAAGACTTTAAGTCATGGGGCACCAGGACTCCTAAATCTTTTTCGACTTGGGATACTACTAGAGAGGAGTTTCCTAAGTTGTAACTGTAGTTTGCAACATGTCGCAGATGGACTACTTTACACTTTGAAGTGTTAAAGGTAAGTCCGTTATCGTCTGCCCAACTTTGAAGTCGAGTCAGATCCTCCTGAAGTGCCTGTGTATCGTCTTGGTTGCGTATCTCTCTCCAAAGTTTCACGTCGTCGGCAAAAAGTAATAAATCTGACGTTACCTGTTGAGGAAGATCATTTATGTAGATCAAGAAGAGAAGAGGCCCTAGTACTGAGCCCTGGGGGACCCCACTAGGACATTCCATAGCCTGAGATAAAGTGAAATTAACCCTAACCTTAAAGTGTCGATTTTTTAGGTATGAAGTAAGCCAATCGATTAGGGGTGGTTTGATACCTAGTCGTTTGAGCTTGTTGATAAGACACAAGTGGTTAACCTTATCAAAAGCTTTTGAGAAATCAAGGTAAATGACATCAACCTTTCCCTTGCAATCGAGGATGCTTGTCCATCTGTCCACCGCAGTCAGCAGGTTGGTTATACAAGAGTAACCCTTCCTGAAACCATGCTGTTGGGGTGAGAAGAAATTTAAGGACAGTAGATAGTCATTTAAACCGTCGCATATCAGGGACTCCATGAGTTTTGAAGGTAATGACAGAAGAGCCACCGGCCGATAACTTGAAGGTTCATTGCGTCGACCACCTTTGAAAATTGGTGTGATGTGAGCCAACTTCCAATTTTCCGGTAATTTGCCTCGGCTAAGCGAGTGTGAAAACATCACGCTAAGCGGCGTTGCCAGGATTGAGGCTGCCTCCCTCAGTATGGCAGGATGAACCATATCCGGGCCAGGAGAAGTGTCAAGTCTTAAGTGCTGCAATTTCCGGAACACCAAGTCAGCGCTTAGGTCCACTTCAGAAAGTCCTGTGGAATTGCAGATGAAACTGTCGTCAATAAAGTTGATGTCAGCCGGTTGAAATGTTTGAGAGTAATGTGCCGCCAGAAGGTTAGCGGCGTCGCCATCGTTGTTGGTCGGGCCGTTAAGACCTACCAGTTGAGAAACTCCTGTTTTGGCTTGACGAAGAGAGGCTGCATAACGGAATAGGCTTCTAGGGTTAGAGGCGAATTTGTCCATAAGCTTTGTTTGGTACTGAAGCCTGTCTTCTCTTATAGCCTTCGTGCATATGTTCCTGATATGTTTATATTGCCTATACGCTCCATCGTTATTAGTTCGTTTGTATTCCGCCCAACAGTGCCTTTTGCGGCTTAGCAGGCGAAGGGTACGGTTCTTGATTACTGTAGGTGGCTTGCAGCTTTTGGGAACCGTTTGAGGAACTGAATGGTCTGTAGCACATAAGAGCGTGTGCAGTAAAAAGTCCCAATGACCATCCACATCGAGTTGAGGGTGAACATCCCAAACCACCTGTTGTAGATAGTCATGTAGAGCTGGGACATTCAGCCGTTTAAAATTCCAACGCAAATTATTGTTGGGATACCTTAGCTTAGTTTTGATGACAAAACTGAAGGCTATGACGGCATGATCGCTCTTTCCCAGAGGAGCCAGGATTGAGAGGTTGTCGACTAGGAATTCTTCGTTAGTGAATACACAGTCTAAGCGCGATGGTGTCTGACTGTTTCTCCAACGAGTTGCCGACCTCACATTTTCATATAAGCCCAAGTCATCGATGAGGTTGTAGAACCGAGCTTCAATTGAGTTGTCGCCTCCAGTGTACGTGTGTTCCGCGAAGTTGACTCTAGGGAGATTAAAGTCCCCTAGAATCAGGATGTGTGTGAAACCGAGACGGATAGAGCGGGATAGTCCTTCCAGCATACGACTATCGTACTCGATGTCGGCAGTTGGCTTCCTGTAAATGACTCCGACTAGACACCTCGAAGTACTAGACAATCTTACAGAGCACCATATGGATTCCTCAAGATTGTTAAACTCGAGGTTGTGAACTTGGTGCACCTCCAAGCAAGAGCTTATGTATATGGCTACTCCGCCCCCAATTCCTGTTTTTCTGTCGTTGCGGAACAAAGTCATCCCAGGTAATGCTAACTCTTGGTCCGAGAACTGAGAAGATATCCAGGTTTCAGATATTCCTATCAGATGGGCCTTATTAGCGTTGCTAAGTTCACGTAGTTCATCCAGTTTGTTTGGTAGACTCGCGGCGTTCATATATAAGCAGTTTATGCTTTCAATTTGGAACGCGTGAGCTTCGTCCTGTTTTTCTGTATGAACCTTATGTGAATGGACAGGTAGCCCACCTATATGAGGTTTGCCGAGGTGGTAGGCCCTGTCCTTTACACGTTTTTTTTATCGTTTAGACAGTCCACAAGTGGAATGGTCAGCTCCAACTTGCCTTTGTTCTTGGTCCTAGCTTCGTATGGCCTATCCGGGTGCATGTGGATTCCAGGTGGCAATCGACGTCTATTAGCACGAAATGCTTCCAGAACTGCAGCCGCCATGTGGGAAGATGGGAAGGTTATCTTCATTAGACGGGGTCTGGGGTCACCGTCCTTCTTGGCTAGTCTCGTCACATGCTGAGTCAGTATGTGTTTGAGCCTCAAGGACTGTTTGATGAATTTCAGATTTGTGTAGTAAGAACAGAAGACCTACGGTCTATGTTATTCCTTTTCTAGTATGCTTCTGTGAGTGTCCAGTCTTCTCTTGAAAGAGTCAACTGAAGGTGCGGACACCACTGCTTCAGGCAGCAGGTTCCAAGTATTGATGACTCGGTGTGAAAACCTGTATGCCACGGGAATTTTGTTCGTTCTTGGCTTGTCTACTCGCCTGCTATGTCTTCTGAGGTGTCCCGATCTAGTGGGAAGAAAGAGGGAGAATAAGTTAGGTCCGAAATCATTTCTCATTATTTTGTACGTCAAAATTAGTTCTTCCTTAGTCTGCGATAGGACAGAGTAAAGAGGTTCAGTTTTTCAAGCCGCTCTTTATATGATAAACCCCGGAGTTCCGGAATTGCACGCGTAGCTGCCCTCTGTGCCTTTTCTATTATGTCCGAGTCACCTAAACAGGGGCTTGCAGCCTGAACGCAGTTCTCTAACTTAGTTCTCACTAAGGATGTGTATAATGTGGTAAACATGGTAGTATCTAACTTAGTGAATGTCCTTTTTAAAGCCCAGAGGGTTCGAAACCCCTTAACTGCGACCTCCCAGCAATGGGCCGTCGTCTTAAGATCATTGCTCACTGTCACCCCTAGCTCCTTATGAGACCGGACTACGGGTAATGACACATCCCCTATGTTGTACGTATTAACCTTTGAATCCCCCAAGTGCATGTAGACACACTTTTCCGAGTTGATAGGCATTAGCCACTCTTTAGACCAGTTTATCATATTATTTAAGTCCGCCTGAAGAGTAAATGCGTCTTTGTCTCCAGTTATTACTCGCCAAATTTTTACATCGTCAGCGTATAATAACATTGGAGACTGTGCTATACTTGTAAGGTCATTAACGTACATTATAAAAAGTAAAGGACCTAGGACGGAACCTTGGGGTACTCCACTATTGCAAACCTCAAAACTTCAACTTCAAATAATTCAGGACGTAATAGAATTGATCTTAGCTTAACGGGCTTCCCTGTCTGGTAGCAGTGGATCACCGACGCTTCCAGGCATAAACCTATGTATGTTAACGATGAAAGAAGAAAAGTTTGTAAACCAGAGTAAGATACTATCCTTAGTCCTAATGAATATGTGAAGTTTTCTCTCAAAGGATAACTTGGAAGTTGCCTAAACTGACTTAGCCGGCAGCGAATTTCAGCACTTAACTACTCTTAAGGAGTAAGAATTGTGTCTACAGTCTGTACCGATATGTTGTCTCTAGTTTCTGGGTTACCCCTTAGGTTTGTGTTGGGACTAAGTTCAGTAGGTGTTTAAGGGGATGTTTAGAATTTTTAATGATACTGTAAGCCATTAGACTGTTACCTCTAAGACGCCTGGTGGGTGAAGGTTCAGAAATTGGAGGCGCTCTTCATAAGGCTTGAATTTGATACCTCGGCCTGATTTCATGGCTCGCCGTTGGATACTATCCGGCATTTACTTATCCTTTTGGAGTAAGGAGGAAAATACTATGTTGCCGCACTGTAAATGGATACGAATATGTCTGCTGAAGGTTATGTGAAAAGGACTTCCATCGAACTGGCCGAAAATGAGCTTAAATGTCATCAGTGCAACGTTCGCTCGAATGGCATTTTTGCAGCAGTTAGAGTAAGACTTCAAATCTTAAGGTACAAGCACGTCAAGATATTTTTTAACTTGAGGCACTACTAGAGCGGGGTTACCAAAGTCGTATTCGTAGTATGCAACATCTATCAGATGGACAGCTTTATACTTTGAAGTGTGAAAGTTAAATGCGTTATCATCTGCTCAAATTTGAAGCCGAGTCAGATCCTATTGAAGTGACTGTTTAACAACTGTTTAACTTCTCTCCAGAGTTTACACCATCAGAGAAAATTAATAAATCGGACGAAACTTGTGGCAGGATATCGTTTATGTAAATAAAGAAAGAACAGGTCCTAGTAATGAGCCCTGGGGGCTATGACGACATGATTTCTTTTCGCCATAAGAGCAAGGAATGAGAGATTACCAATTAGGAACTCTTCGTTTTTAAGTACTTAGTCTACGAGCAGAGGCGTCTGACTATTTCCCCAACAAGTTGTTGACTTCACATTTTTGAATAATTCCAAACCCTCAATGGGGTTTAGGAAACGAGCTTCAGTAGATTTTCCGCCACCAGCATACGTATGTTCCGCGAAATTGACTTTAGGAAGGTTGAAGTCTCCTATAATCAGGATATGAGTGAATTAGATACTAGTAGAGCAGGATAATCCCTCTAACATACAATGGTCGTACTCGATATGGTAAGCGGGCTTCCTATAGATGACTCCAACTAAACATCTTCTGGTGGTAGACAACCTTACTGAACACCATACGGGTTCATCAAGGCTGATAAACCCTTGATTGTGCACTTGACGTACCTCTAGACAAGATAGCAGGTGCGATGCTACTTTTCCCCTCATTTCTGTATTTCTGTCTTTGAGAAACAAAGACATGCCGGTATTCCCAGCTCCTGGTCCATAAATTGAGAAGATATCCAAATTTCAGATATTCCTATCAGACGAGTATTGTTAGCGTTGGTGAGTTCGTGCAGATCATCCATTTCATTCGATAAACTCGTTCGAATATAAACATTTTATGCTTTCAATTCGGAACGCGTGAGGTTCCCCGTTTTGTTTATCTGTATGAGCATTATGCGAATAGATAGGTAACCTACCTACACAGGGTTTTCCCAGTTGGTAGCTCCTATCCCTTCTATGTTTTTTTTCAGTGTCTTAGAAGTTCACATGTGGAACAGTCAACCCAAATTTGCTTGTTTGCTTGATCCTTGAATCATGTGGCGTATCCCAATGCATATGTATTCCATATGGCAACCGGCGTTTGTTGGCACGAAACGCCTCGAGATTTGAAGCCACTATATGGAGGATGGAAAGTTTATCTTCATCTATCGGGGTCTAGAATCCCGTTCTCCTTGGTTAGTCTCACCACATGTTGAGCGAATATGTATTTTAGCTTCAAGGATTACTTGATGAATTCCCATTCTCGAATTTGTGTGATCAGAGTCTTTTTTGCTGGCACATCCTGTGCAATGATATTTCTTCCATTAAAAAACGTCTTGCTAGATTTCTCAGGAATATTTCGGATGGGATTGCGCTCAGAATACGGTATATCAGGCAGTATTCTTACATTCCTATCTGATTTCAACATGTGACTAACCAGTAGGTCATACTCTATGTTGGTAGCGTTAGTGAGCGTTACACGAACTAGCCTTAGGTGGCTTTGATAAGTGTGAATATTACTTGAAGTCTTTTCCTCGTGTGAGCCGTGTGACCGTCAGAGAATCTCTTTTGGGAAGTTCTAACCTTCTGTCTAATCCTTCCGAGAGCATCCTATCATTTTTGTCCAGCAGACTGTGAGGAAGGTCAGGACTGTCTTTAAACTTCATGGTTATAAGAAAATCACTTTACCAGGTTTTCGAGTACGTGAAGGTTGAGGACCTTGTTGTTTCGTGGTTGAAACGTGTTTCAGATTACTGTGCTCTTACCAACCGTTTGGACATTCTTGGGGGTTGACTATAAGACAAATCATCAGTTGATTTCACTACGAAACCTGGAATGTTGTGCTTCGTAGGCAGTGACACGCGGTCCTTTTTAACTTTGTTGACGGGGTCCATTCTCTTCAAAGGTTTTGGGTACCACTGCTGTATTCAGGGAACCTATGCTAAAAAACCCAAGTTTGCTGATGGAGTCTAGTACCATCGATGTTGTGGTTGTGCTGACCTTCGGCATGTCCTCATAAGTGTCAATGCATGTTACGTCGATACTAGCATTATCGAGATCCCTCTTCTTCACTAAGCGTCTTTGTTTGTTTGCTCGTTTTAAGACTGTCTCTTTTCACGTTTGTTAACACATTTTACTTCAGACCTTTCAAAAATTGAGGATGTTGCTAAGCAAGTCGTGGGCATTCATGTTGCACATGCCACATAAGAAATCACGGCCCGATTGACTAAGTCTGTTGCAAGCAGTTGCTGTATGATCTATACGTGCTTCTTAAAAGCAACCCTTGCATTTGTCACACTAAATTCCAGATGTAACAGCAAAACAGTATGCGGGTCGCTTGCATAAATGCTTCATGAATATGGTGATGTGAATTGATCAGTAGATCTTAGCAAAACTCTACGACCGTGAGACGAAAAACAGCATTCAGAAAACGGGTAAAATTGATAAAACGGGTGATACAAATGGTTGGGATACACTAAAACTAGACTTGACGTGAGAAATTGAAAAACCGAATAGTAAGCTGAGGCGAAACCACAGTCAACTATTAACTTGAGTAAAACCGAAAAAGAAAAGCAATGTTCCAAACGTTAAGCTCAGGACAGATTCTTTGGATCAAAATTGGTACTTTTGTTGAGTGAGTGCACAGCAAAAGTTTGAAATATGCAAATCACGTTAAGATTAACATTTAGTATCTCTAGACAGAATTATTGATTAGTTTGATCCTAGTGATTTACGCTTGGGTAGTTGCAATTTTCTGTTGTTTACGGAGAGGTAAAATTATTGCTATATCCCCTCTAGAATGTGAAGGGCATTACAATTTAGTCGATAATACTGGTGATCTAGGAGTAACTTTTGGTAATCCTCAAAGTACTTACGAAACAAAAGTAATCATTGAGTTGTTAAGATAAATAAATTCTCAAAATAAACAGCTATGCAAGTCTTCGACTTTGATGATGATCTTATTAGTTTTACTGAAAGCACCCTGACTGAAGGCGTTAGGTCACACATTCACAGCCGATCGCCAGTGTGTACGCTGTGTTACGTATCCCTTGCAAATGTTAGCCAGCTTATATCAAACGTCTCTCGACACATTGATAGTTGTTGTGTATAAAGGCGTTGTAAAACTCCGGATACCCATTGTAAAATCCAAACTACGGTTTGGACTGCTGAATAGCCGTCCAGGTACTTTAGACATGCGCACTTGCCCGTCAAAAGCAAAACAAGCAATCGCGTAAATAGCGGTTCTATAATTCATCATAAATTTGAATGTAAATCGTTACCTAAACAAATATTACCACCCGGCTATTCAACCAATAATTGTTCAATCAATAAAATCTAAATTACAATAAATAAAGTAGTTGATGAAAGATGAGGGAAAATTACCAGTCACAACAAATGAACGTTATTCTATCCTGACTGGATAGAACACACAAAGGGAGGAGCAAATCAATATGGCTACCGCCAAGAGCAAGTGTCCAGTAAAACAATACAGATGCAGTTCGGGAAAAAACACAAACTTAGTGAATGCGTAAGAAAAACAAAAACTATAATAAAAAATACAAGTATAAACAATTCAAATGTAATCAAAAGACAACAACGTACAACTAAGGGGATCAATAGGAACAAAGTGCAAGTATATACACGGAGGGATTTTCACAAACACACAAAACATTCAAAATGGATCTTACACCCATGACATCTTTAGAGCCTTCAGTCGAAGGACTTATCGGAGAGGCTCATCTCACTAGCTTCCGATAGTGAGTTCCAAAACTTATCACGAAAATATTTTCCCTACTTTTGTGTGAGGTTTTCGTGTCCCTGTATTCACTAGACGTCCTCATAAGTGTGACTTATTCATTGAACACGTTATTAGTTAATTCGTATGGATGGACTATGAACGTCGTGGTACATTATAATCATATCCCTCCTAAACTTTACTTCGCTGACCACAATTTCATAGCTTCCGAATGAGCCAAGTAGGACTATATTTTTGACTCAAGTACCTTTTTAAAAGAACTTCTTTAGACATTTTTCAGATGAACAATATCCTTCTCAAGGTAAGGGGATGTATTATCGAGGTTTTACGAGACGACATTTCAAGTAAACTGCGAAAAACCTTTAAATGAATCCAAAGTCAGAATACCAAGAGCTCCAGAAAAAAACTCAGCTAGTATGATTTATTGATTGCAGATTGACAACAGTAGCAGATAACCAAATTATCACGCAAACTGATAATCAGGCCCTTTTCGGTGATAAGAAATATGATACTAGAATCTCCTGAGACGTGCGAGGTGGGTGGAGTATCACTTCTGTTTATCATTAACTTTCTGTATTCATTGTTGTTGAGAAGAAGGTTTTTTGTGGCCCGGCCTTGAATCCTAATTAAGTTCAAAGTTAGTGTATTAACTGAGTCAGCTACTTAGCTCTACACCTCAAGACTACCCGTAAATAGAAGATTTTAAGAGTTGAGATAGTTAGACAGGTCATTAGTGAATAATAAGAAAAGGAATTGTCGTATAAATGAGCCTTGTGGCACTCCATTTTTCATGTAAAAACAGATCCTGATCGGGAATATGCGACGTAATTCATGTCATCCCTTTCCTTACGGTCACATTCCATAGACATCGCTGGAAGAGGCCGATGAGTTATTCTGTCTTATTTCCTTTTCTAAGTAGAAGTACTACGCAATGCCTTGCAGTGTGACTAGTCATCTGTGTCGTTGGAATAACGATAATCGGACAAGACAAAGTGCATGTTCCCGATGGATTCCTGTTTGTCGGACTTTAGTGTGTCTACTGACAAACTCAGAGTTTTAGATGGTGGTTGGAGGTAATCAACAGGAAACCCTGGGTAACGTCTCTGACTGTGAAGCTGGGTGACGCGGGATCGAATCCGCCAGGGAGCACCAGTTCCCTCAAGATTACAGGTACACCTTACTGACGAGTGCCAAGTAGCACGAAGCCCGGGTCCAAGGTGTCCTGTTGACTACCTCCAACCACCATCTAATCTAGTGCCCGCAGTGTCGAGTCACCTGGACTGGTGGCCACATTGCAACATGATCGATGGTATTCGATCTGCACTTATAAGGACTAGACACCCATGACATTGATCGCCACTCACTGATCAATCAATTGTGAAACTCAGAGTTTCCTTGAGAAAATTTCATAGTTTGTCTACGTTGATGGAGCCATTTCATCCTCCCAGTGTACACTTTCGAAATATGTCGTCATTATCTCTGAAAAATGTTTTGTATGGGTCACCTTTATTAGGTAAACTTATTATAAGGAGACAAAGCGGTATGAAGACATGATGGCTCAATCATAACGTGTTTAAGGTTAGTAAGTTGGTAGCTAGGATATATCGGTTGTGAAAGTGTAATGTAGCCTGGAGACGTGTCCACTAGGAATGAACTATATTTTTTGATATGCTGAGTTCGTCTATCAAGTTTTCAATAGCAGCAACCAACTTAAAAACTATGGACTATATAGAAAGATGAGGAACATTAAAGTCAACCACCGACAAGACCTGCGAAAGCTCCAGATGGTCTACAGATTACGTTAACCATAAAAAGGCCACAAATACGTAAGGCGCAATCCCATCACCCAGAGCATAGCAAGGGGGAATCAGTTTTGATCTTTTTTGTAAGGGTCGTATACTACTTTGTAAAGGGTAGGCTTAGCCTCTGTTGTGGAGAAAATTTTCAAGATGAAAACAATTAGCCGTTTAGATTTAGAAATAATAAACGAGGCATGTTCATCAAACTTTAGGCTTCCTTTATAATTAACACCTAGATCGTGCAGTGATCTGAGTGTTTGAACTGTACTTCTATTTAAATAAAGTTGTAAATCATAAGAATGTTTTCTAAAATGCATGAACACACACTTCTTAAGGTTAAATGGTAATTGCCATTTTTCGCTCCCGATAGTTAGGTTATTGAGGTCACTTTGAATCTGGGATACACTTTCGCCTAGAGCTTCAGGCTTCAAGCTGTGTACTATTTTGAGATCGTCAGAGTATAAGTATGTTCTCCCAAACTTTATTGCGTTACATATATCGTTTATATACATAAGAAACAAGAGTGGACCTAATACATACCCCTGGATGACTCCAGCAGTTATTGGTCTAGGTGATGAAAGAGAGTTATTATACTTCACCATTTGTTTACGTTCTGTTAAGAATGAAGCAAACCATGAGTATAGTGGGTTTGGGATTCCGAAGGAATTTAGTTTGACGAGAAGCCTTTTGTGTGGGACGTCGGGCTCACCAGTTTCGTGCCTTAAGATAACCCTCGTGCTATTGATAGAAGAAACCAGAAAAGTGGTGAATAGGTCTTTATTTCGATCTCCGCGCAGTCACAATGGAGCGTGGGATTATTTGTTCAGACAAACAAAGCCTCTCAACATTCAATATAAGTTGATAGAAAATATAACGCCTATACAAAATAAGGAAGTGAATGAATACTTGAAGGATACTGTTTTGACATGTGCTTGGTTGTTTGGGGTCAACTCTTAACCAACCAACCTGTGCTGTTACAGGACCACATCAAACCTTTTCTTGAAGTCTAAGAACAGAACTAATGAGGAATCTTGAGATTTGAGAGGAAGATGCTTGAAGCATAACCTCATCACTTCCGACAGATAATTTATTCGTGTCAAACAACTGAGAACTGCTGATGAAGAGTTCGAAGTGGAGATCCAACCTTCAGTTTCATTTTTACCTTGGAGTTAAAAGTATATTTAGTTCAGATAAATAGCCCCTTCTTTGACTTCGAGGGATGAAAATATTTCGCAATCTATCCAGAGACAAAATACAAAGCCGGTCCTTGATACTAAACTTCAATGATCGATGAAATATTCACACAATGGATCTATACTCTTTAGGATATATGTGGCTTATAGATAACTATGATGATTAGGAGTATTTGAATTATAGTACGAACTGAGAATCCCAGAAATAACGCAATTGGATCAAGAAGTACTAGATAAGTACGAACGAATGTACTATACTTGGAATTCAAAATCAAGCATTCAACAAGTACAAAGGAATCATTAATTCATTCAAACGCCACAGCAACTAAAAAAATCATAAACCCTCTATGGACTCCACAGTACACTTAATAAATTTTAGACGTATTTAAAATTCGCGTGTACACCAGCCCTTTTGTTCATCATACTATCATTATATTCTTGCTTTGAGAAATGAGAAAAGATCCATTAGGTTGCCTGTATTATCTACAGAATGACTTGGTCCTGACCGATTGTATAAAAAATTTGTTCATCACTCAGTGGAAGAAATATGAGATACGGTACCTGTATAAAATAAGGTGAATAACTCTGAACTCATATTCCGATGCTTTTACCACAGTTGTAGATTAAATCGATCGATTCGTCAAGTTAGCAGCCTGTGGGTTGCGGCCAAGAATGTTATATGAGAGTTTTGTTTGCAACCATACTGTCTGCTATTTTAACGAATAGTCAAGTTTAGTAACTGAAGTGATTTGTGGAACTTCCTCGTTCTACAAGAGGTAAATTGATATGTTATTAAGGACTCGGCATGATATCTCAGACATATCAACCAGTTGTTTTCCATTTTTACTTTTTTATATGTCTAGGTCCGTGCCTAGACATACCAGTGATTCAGTACTGCTCGACACTTAAGCTCGTTTAATGAAAGCATCTTTCATTATGTACATGATCATTTAAATAATTCTTTAAAATGACTCAGAGAGGACTATCTGGCAAAATTTAGTGCTCATACCTGATATATTGGACAGTTTGACGGACGGACTTTCCATACAATCTTCAATAGTTTCATCCGTCCCCACTTAGAGTACGGAAACATGGTACTCCCTCCCTCACTCCAAAAGGACAAGGACGCCCTGGAGCGTATCCAACAGCGAGCCACGAAATCAGTTCGAGGACTCAAATCTAAACCTTACGAAGAACGCCTCCATTCACTAGACCTTTACCCATTAGAGTATAGGCGTCTTAGAGGTGATTTATTAATGGCTTATAGTATTCTTAACACTTCTGGACATCCTCTTAAACACCTACTTAAGCTTAGTTCGAATAACAACCTAAGGGGTAACACCCAGAAACTGGAAACACAACATAGCAAGACGGAATGTAGACACAATTTCTACTCCTTAAGAGTTGTCAAAAGCTGGAGTTCGCTGCCAGCCGAGCTAGTCCAAGCGACTTCTCAGGAGTCCTTCAAGAGGCAACTTGACCTATTCTTAAGGACCAAGAACAGCATCACATTATGATTTACCAATCTCTTTTCCTCTTTTATTGTTAACATACCTAGGTTCCTGCCTGGAGGATTTGGTGATCCCCTGCTACTAGACACGGAAGCCTGTTAAGCGAAAGCTTCTTCTATTCCGTCCACAACCATTTGAACCATATTGTTTTTTGAACGCTTAAGGCGCTTGAGTCTCTTAAGGCGTTACAAAAATGATAGGTGGGGTTTTTATCTATAACCACAAAGGAGAAGTTTTGATTTCAAGAATATTTCGCGACGATGTCTCAAGAAATGCTGCAGACGCTTTTCGAGTCAATGTAATTCATGCACGACAACAGGTTCGCTCGCCCATAAGCATCGTAGCAAGGACAAGTTTCTTTCACGTCAAAAGAGCAAACATTTGGATATGTGCTGTTGCTCGTCGAAATGTTAATGCTGCTATGGTCTTTCAGCTGCTGCATGCTCTTCTAAACCTGATGAAGGATTACTTCGGTAGAGTTACGGAGGAAACATAAAAAACAACTTCGTTTTGATATACGAAATTCTCGATGGTAAGCTAACTTTTTACCTGATTTTTGTTACAGAGGTAATTGATTATGGATATGGGCAGAATACAGATACAGGAATTTTGAAATCCCTCATTACTCAGGCTGGGACACGCACAGCTACAAAAGAGGAGACTGCTCAAATAACAAATCAAGTTACTGGTCAGATTGGATGGCGCCGTGAAGGTATAAAATACAGAAGGAATGAACTGTTTCTGGATATCATGGAGTCGGTCAATCTTCTTATGTCACCACAAGGTAATTTAAACACCATATTTCTTCCCCGTTCAATTTGTGCTATATTCTAAGAAATATGTTGATAACAGGAAAACCGTAACCTTCATTTGTTTTTTCGCAGTCTACCGTATATTTCGTAAAAGCTTGCAAATAGTGACTCTGAAATCTGATAGGTTTAACATCTTTCCGTCCCAACAGGCTACGAATATTCTGATTGTTAACACTTGTTTCACAAGATCAAAGGAACTGATCTCACAGACGCGTTGGAAGCCAGATCAGATTCAGATTTGTGTAGTAAGAACAGAAGAACTACGGTCTATGTTATTCCTTTTCTAGTATGCTTCTGTGAGTGTCCAGTCTTCTCTTGAAAGAGTCAACTGAAGGTGCGGACACCACTGCTTCAGGCAGCAGGTTCCAAGTATTGATGACTCGGTGTGAAAACCTGTATGCCACGGGAATTTTGTTCGTTCTTGGCTTGTCTACTCGCCTGCTATGTCTTCTGAGGTGTCCCGATCTAGTGGGAAGAAAGAGGGAGAATAAGTTAGGTCCGAAATCATTTCTCATTATTTTGTACGTCAAAATTAGTTCTTTCCTTAGTCTGCGATAGGACAGAGTAAAGAGGTTCAGTTTTTCAAGCCGCTCTTTATATGATAAACCCGGAGTTCCGGAATTGCACGCGTAGCTGCCCTCTGTGCCTTTTCTATTATGTCCGAGTCACCTTTAAACAGGGGCTTGCAGCCTGAACGCAGTTCTCTAACTTAGTTCTCACTAAGGATGTGTATAATGTGGTAAACATGGTAGTATCTAACTTAGTGAATGTCCTTTTTAAAGCCCAGAGGGTTCGAAACCCCTTAACTGCGACCTCCCGGCAATGGGCCGTCGTCTTAAGATCATTGCTCACTGTCACCCCTAGGTCCTTATGAGACCGGACTACGGGTAATGACACATCCCCTATGTTGTACGTATTAACCTTTGAATCCCCCAAGTGCATGTAGACACACTTTTCCGAGTTGATAGGCATTAGCCACTCTTTAGACCAGTTTATCATATTATTTAAGTCCGCCTGAAGAGTAAATGCGTCTTTGTCTCCAGTTATTACTCGCCAAATTTTTACATCGTCAGCGTATAATAACATTGGAGACTGTACTATACTTGTAAGATCATTAACGTACATTATAAAAAGTAAAGGACCTAAGACGGAACCTTGGGGTACTCCACTAAGTACTGGTCTCCAGATGGAGCACTTGGAATTTATTCTTACTTTTTGCCTACGACCTACTAGGAAATCCTTAATCCATTTTAAAAGAGGTCCGGCAATACCAAGGTTTGCCAACTTCAATAGCAGCCTATTAGTTGGCACCTTGTCAAAAGCCTTACTGAAGTCTATGTAGACAACATCCACTGAGTTTCCGTTGTCTAGCGCATTAATCCAGAGCTCCCTAGCTATAAGGAGGTTCGTTGTACAGGATAGACCCTTTCTAAAACCATGTTGTGCCATGTTCAGCAAGTTATTGGTTTCCATAAATGCTGTTATGGTCCGTTTGATTATTCTTTCCAGTATTTTAATTACAACACTGGTGAGGCTTACGGGTCTGTAATTTGATGGAACTTGTCGTAGACCTGTTTTATGTATGGGAGTGACGATTGCGTCCTTCCAGTCCATAGGTAACACACCTTGGTCAAGTGACATTTTGAATATCACAGTCAGTGGGGCTGCGATATATTGGGCAATATGTCTCAAGATTTTAGGGTGTAGTTCATCTGGTCCTGTTGACTTCTCCATGTTTAGGGTGCTAAGAGCCTTAAGCACATCGTTTTGGTCGAAGTCCACGGTGAGCAGCTGGTTTGTTGACTCTGTAATTGGGTCTGGTTCTTTCTCTAGAGGAGGTTCCTGAGTGAAAACTGCCCCAAAGTAGTCAGCCATAACCTCAGCTTTTTCCTGATCTTCCTCTATCATTTCAGATTCACTTCCTACTTTAATTAGGTTGGGAATCCAATGATGAATCCTTGTTCTGTAGTTTATGTACGAGAATATCCTCTTGGGCTGCTTGAGTGCAGATTCTGCCAGCTGCATTTCATATTTTCTTTGCGCTTCCCGAATTTTAGTTATACACTCGTTTCTTATCGATCTGTAACGTTCCATCGTACCCGCTGTGCCAAGGCGGATGGCAACATCCCAGCATTTCTTCTTTTGTCTTAGTAAGCGTCGAATATCCCGCCCTATCCAGGGATGTCCGTGCTTCTTTTTCTTTGGGACAGTCCAGGGTATGTATGGTTGAGTTACCCGATTGTATAACTGCCTGAATAGAGTCCATGCCTCTTGTACTGATGCCTTTGAGTCGATTTCCCAGTTCTCAGCCGATGCTGCGGAGTTAATTGCCTGCATATCTGCCTTCCATATGTTAGGACGGGCCGGCGCAATTGTTTGACAAGCAATCTCAGCCATGAATTTGAATAAGATGACTGCATGGTCACTTCTCCCAAGTGGTGGGAGAAAAGCCGTTTGACCAACGTCATCACCGTGTGTGAAGACTAAATCTAAAAGAGAAGAGTTTCTTAAGTCGTATCTTGTGGGATCTCTAATGTGTTGGAATAATGCTAGTCCAATCGAGGTTTCTAACAGTTTGGAGTCGAACGACGATATGGATGACCCTACTTCTAAGTTAACCCAGTTTATATATGGTGCATTAAAGTCGCCTACTACAAGGCTTTTACCGTTGTTACACCAGGACTTAAGTTTACTAAGGAGAAAATCATCTGCTACACATTCTGGACTGCGATAAACTACAACTACTTCAATATCTTGCCTTCGGCATTTCAACTTACATCTCACCAGTTCACATGTCCCTGAAACATGTGCTACTGTCTCAGCTAATCTTATGGTTAGGGTACTTTTGGTGTACAAATAACCCCGCCTCCCCTTCGGTTTAATCTATCAGCCCTACTGGTTATGAAACCAGTCAATTGGATTTCACTATCTAATACTTCTGACGTTAACCAAGTTTCCGAGACAGCGATAACGTCCGGTTTTTCTTTGTCCACCACTGACTTCAGCTCCGCCATTTTATTTAGTAGGCTGCGAGCATTTGTGTAGCACACTTTTAAGTCTGTGGAGAGCTTTCCCTTGCCACCCAGAGTGGCTTGGGGATCGTTTTGCTCCGAACTTTTACAATCTGATCTTTCAAAAGTGACCAAACTAGTTGACTACGTAACACAAGTCACTCACCAAATATGATCTTATGTGTTAAACTTCGAGTCGCATTTTGTGTGAGGGATCCCCAATTGGAAGTTGGTGTAATATGACTCGAAACTGACACTAATGGTCAAAAGTAGAGTTCTCTAACTGTTATCCTTCAGCTCTGCAAAACCTCACACCTATCATGGCGTCGACATGTCGTACGATGTCTGTCTCCTAATCTCATTTGCTTATGTTGACATTTTATTAATATGCCTCTCCCGTTGTCAATATTACTTCTAATTCCTCGTTTTGTTAGTTTCTCTTTATTGTGTTGGAGTAAAATGTGATAACTCAGATCAACATATACTTGTGCCGGGCCTTTTTGTTGCTTCTTACTGTGTATTATGTGGGGAAATTAGGGTTATTAAATGCCAGCTATTGAAAGTTCGATTTCACAGTTAAAAGTTCATTTGTGTGTCCATATATGAAGTGCCCGAATCGAATCACAGATGTTTTACAAACTAAGCTTTATTACCAGATGTAACTTAAAGAGGATGTCCACGGCAGTTATGTTTGAGTCCTCTTCTGCATTTTGTTTGTTTTAAGTATGTGAAACTTCGAATTGCAACTTCATCAGTCAAAACGTAGTATTTATTGTATTTTAGACACATAAACATATACAAGGAGGCATCAAATAAATATGCGCCACATAAATAATTCATCCGAATTGTGTGACGGCTGGAATACTGCCCGGGTGACCAAACCGAATCAGATGGTTTCCTTAGGGAGCCACACCCGGAGCTCTCGACCTAAAGGTCTGATTCATAAGGCAGTGGAACAACGTCAGATGTAGTCCTATGGTAACCGGTGACCAACAATAGGTTCATATGCCATTTGTAACTTCAGGATACTGGAGCCCATGTGGAGCATTGGTTTGGAATGAGGGTTTTTCCAACTCCCCTAGGTGGAGTCTCCGTGTCCACCAACCCGGTTAGAGCTCCAGACATTCGCTTTTCGTCCTCTCAATTTTGTGAACAACAGTAATGCCGCGAGAAGGCAGTGAGTAGAACTTCCCTGTCAGTGGCTGTATGCACATGGCCATGTGAGAGCATTTCGAGAGGGAAAGCTGACTCTCCCCACTCTCAACCGTACCAGGGCATTTGGGGGAAGTCACAACGTAGAAACTGACACGTTTATACATCGGTTCAAGCTGCAATACCCCGTTAGCACAGAGAGATAAATTGTCATACCAACTCCCAGAATACCACAGGTAGTAACAATATAAGTGGTAATTAAGATTGGTTATTGAAGATACAGTTCGAGAAAGTATAAATTGGTAGTATAAAAACAAAACCTCACGAGGATTTCAGAAGCTCAGAATTTGTTAGAAGACAAAAAAGTGGATAAACTACAACTTATAGGAAGAAAACCAGTTAAACTGATATTCTATTACAGTAAATTATTCAATGTGAATACTTCACAGAATTTCAATACATTTTTACGGGATTTTGTGTTAATGACAAACACTCAGTGTAAACATTCTTATCACTTTTTAACTGTTATTTAATCGAAAAACAATGTATCTTGATTGATCATACTGGGTTAACATCTGAAAGCTTCCACCAACTTTGCCGTAGTTAATGGAGCATGGTAAAGAAGAGGATAGTAGTTTTCACAGTCGGAATAGCGGATTATTACCACGATGCACAAACGTATCAGTTTGAACAACGAAAACGTATATAGTTCTTTTCGTTTTTAAGTATTTTGATCCTGTTCATGTTTTATATCATGTTTTGTGTGAAACTTCATGTTTTAACGTCGGACAGTCTTAAAATCTACTAGAACTGATAATTCGTGTCTTTATTTCTTATTGGGCTAAGAATCTAAATTTTTATTTGATCTTTCTTTCTTCTTCTGGTGATTGTAAAAAGACACAGTTGATTTGGATCTGTGTGATTTATTCCTGTTTTTTTATTTAATCTGGTGAAGATTGAGTGGTAAAACTAACTGGGTTATTCATTGAATCACAGTCTTAGACCTACATTCGGTCAATTTTGTTGGTTATCAAGTCATAATGAATGTGAATTCTAAATCGTTACACAGATCTCCACATAGTTATTAAAATGTACAACATATTATCTAATGGTTGTTCCGTTGTGTATTTGCACTTGAAGGTAGCATTGGGGCTGTTGTTTGATCCTTTCTAGTGGTTGATATGTATCTCACCTAAGTGTATGTCTCGTAATGATGTCATTTAACCGTCTCAAGTAACATCAATTTTTCAACGTATTTTTTTGTATTTGATTCAAAATATTTATATATTTATTATTTATTTGAACACATATACATTGGTACAGGAGTGCGCCATATATATATGCGCCACACAAAACAATGAGAATCTAAGAAGAAAAAGAGGTGATGAACGTAAAAAATAATAATAAAAAACAATAACGACGAGATTGGTGTAAGGTAGTGTAATAATAATAATAATAGTAATAATGAGGGAACGGAAAGGTACAATCAGAAGAAATCTTTCAGTTAAGGAAGTCACAACCACTTTTTATGGAGAAAGTAAAAGGTTACAGCAGGATCGCCACTGGCTTCTATTTTCAGCCATATCTGATAACGTCTCTAGCCACTGTGTAGCACCATCTCTCAGACCCCAACCAGGGAGTCGTGAAGGACTAACACAAGCCAGTCCTTTGCAGCTTTCTTTCATACCACGACACCATGTCATACACTGACCACCTCTCCGCTTTTTCCAACCAGTCCCAGAGTCGGCAAATAATGCACGACGTGGAATTCTCTGGGACAGCATTCGTGGAACATGTCCAAGCCACCGAAGTCGGTGTTTCAAGATGGTGACATCGATTGCATTATCATCTCTGTGCCTGAACACACGATGCCGAACCTCTGCATTACTAATATGGTGTTGTCACTGGATGTTAGAAATCCTTCGGAGACAGCGATGATCAAACACAGAGAGTCGTCTAACATCCTCAACTCGGAGAGGCCAGGTTTCACAAGCATAGAGCAAAACTGCTCTCACCGACGCGTTGTAGATCCGACCTTTTACAGCCAGACTAACATCACGAAGGCGCCATAGATGGCCCAGATTGGCATAAGCCGCTCTGGCTTTCACTATACGTGCATTGATCTCATCACTCACACCCCCGCCAGCACTTATGCAGCTACCTAGATACATGAACTTCTCGACTACTTCTATCTGCTCACCATCCAGGGTGAGTACAGGATTAGAATCCTGCCAGTCTTGTAGAAGTACTTTGCACTTCGAAGGTGCAAAGCACATACCCATACTTACGGACACTGATTGCCAACCGACTAAATGTGGATCACATGCCTTGGGCATTATCGCACAGTAAGGCACCCAAATGCCCTGGTATGGCCGAGAGTGGGGTGGGCCCGCCCTCCCTCTCGAAATGCTCTCACACGGCCACGCGTATACAGCCTCTAACAGGGAAGTCCTACTCATTGCCTTCTCGTGGCGGGGGTGTTGTTTACGAGAATGAGAGGACGAAAAACGAATGTCCGGCGCTTTAACCGGATTCCAAACCAAATCAATGTTGCACATGGGCTCCAGTATCCTGAGGAAACAAATGGCGTATGAACCAATGGTTGGTCACTGGCTACCATGGGACTGCATCTCCTCACGATGCTCCACTGCCTTGTGGATCAAACCTTCAGGTCAAAGGCTCGGGGTGTGGCCCCCTAAGATAACCACCTGATTCGGCTTGGGCACCCGGGCAGTATCACAGCCCACACACAAATATGATGAACTGTCGATAATTATGGAAAACACTTTTCTTGCTTCAATTAACAATCAAACGATTCACATTATTATTATTACTATTGTTATTATTTACTACGTCATTTATTCACTCTCTTTTATTCCTACTCTGTCTATCCTTATTTTTCAACTTATACAGCAGCTCGTCTATGGTGGAAATTCGACTATATCTAAACGTTCTCGAGTAGAGACGTTATCAGATATGGCTCAGAATAGAAGCCAATGGCGATCCTGCTGTAACCTCTTACTTTCTTCATAAAAAGTGGTTGCTTCTTCCTTACCTGAAAGATTTCTGAGTGCACGTTTCTGTTTCGCCCATTATTATTATTACACTACCTTACACTAATCTGTTCGTTATCGTTTTTTTACGCTCCTTACCTTTTTTCCTTCTCTGCAAATTCTCATTGTTTTGTGTGGCGCATATATATTTGGTGCCCTCCTGTACCAATACTTATGTGTTCATATAAATATAAAAGACAATATCATCCGCATACTCAAGGTCGAGAAGTCTTTCTCCAGGCAGCAGATCTACACCGCCATTACTAACATCCATCAGAGCTGTTTCCAGAATGTCATCGATGGCAAAGTTGAAGAGGAATGGTGAGATTGGGCAACCCTGTCTAACCTCACTGCTCGAATGGAACAATGGAGAGAGGTGGTTGTATGCCCTCACTCTGCCTGAGGTGTTTGCATATAGGGCTTTTAGGATGTTAATAAACTTCTCAGACACACCCTTCTTCAATAGACAATCCCAGAGAACAGTCCTGTCCAACGAATCGAAGGCAGCCCTGATGTCAAGAAACACTACGATTGTTGGCCTTTGATAAGTATGGCGGTGTTCTAACATTTGGCGGAGGGTGAAGATATGATCAATACATCCTCAACCAGAACGAAACCCAGCCTGCTCCTCACGAGTCAATCTTTCTCGGGTTTTGAACAACCTAGGAAGTATGACGGAAGCCAATAGTTTGGACGCAGTCGGACGTAGACTTATCCCCCGATAGTTGTTACACGAACGACGTGAACCCTTTTTAAAGATAGGGACAACTATCGACTCATTCCATGACGTTGGTACACTCTCTAGTTCCCAAACCTTTGTAAACAACGTCGTCAATTCCTTAGTCAGAAAGTCACCACCATCTTTAAAAAGAGCCGGAGGTAAGTCATCTGGGCCAGGTGATTTGTAACGCTTCAAGAGTTGGAGTTCCTTGCGGACTTTCGCCTCATTTGGTGGATCAGTCGTCACCGGCCATGGAGGGCAGGACAGTCTGACCGATGTTGCCGGAGCAGCAGGCCAGTTGAACTGCCCTTCGAAGAATTCTGCCCATCGTCCAAGACGTCGATGGATGTTAGTGATTGGCATCCCATCATCCTCGCAGATTGTTTCACTCACACCAGACTTCTTGCTGCCAGTGGCTCGGATGAGTTGGAAGAGCTTCCGGTAATTACCAGATGCAGCTGCTGCTTCCAGCTCACTAGCACGCTCCGACCACCAGGCTTCTCGGTCCTTACGCAAGCTTTGCCCGATTTCACTACGTAACAACCTCCGTTTGTGGTCAAACTCACGGTCACCCGGAGTAGACCGAGGGGCTTCAATGGGTTGTAAGGAGCCTGAAGAAAACCAGTGCTTATAAGCGGGACGTTTCGCAAACCCAAAACTGACTGTACCCTCCATTTTCATGGTGTCATGCAATTGCAACCAATGCTCATCTATGCTTTTCGGTGGAATGGTAGCTAGCCTAGAAGCTAGCTCGGTTCGGTACTTACCAGCAACAGAAGTTGCAACCAACTTGCTGACATCAATCCGTTAGTGGCGGTCACTTCGTTGTCCACTGAAAAGTAAGGTAAGATTGGCGCAGACCAAGGCACGGTCAGAGTCTAGATAGGTACTCCAAAAGGAGCGGCAGTCTTGTACACAACCACGCCAGAGGTAGCTGATCGCGATGTGATCAATCTGAGTCCAGGCTTGAAATGCAGAGGGAGGACACCAAGTGGCACATCGGCGATGACTGTGCCGAAAGTTAGTGCTAGCCAGAAACAGGTTGTGGTCTGTGCACAGTTGCAGTAGACGGTCCCCGTTATCTGTCCTGCGACCAACAAGTCCCCATCGACCACCTAAACTATTCTCTTCTGTACTCAGACGCCAGACCTGAGCATTCAAGTCTCCGGCTAGTACTACATTATCTGTCGAACGCACTTTCTGGAGAAGAACAGATAACTGGTGGTGAAACTCATCCTCGATTGCATCCGGGCTGCAATCTGTCGGAGCATAGGCGGAGATGATGAAAAGACATCGTTTCTCACCCCGATTTCTTCTCACTTTGATGGAACTTTCTAATCTAACAGCACATAACCGACTGTTAATGGGGATCCAGTCGATTAGTGCTGCCTCAGCTCTAGCGCTTAGTGCGAAACCAACGCCAGCAAGACCAGACGAAGATGCCACAGGGTCCCTGGAAAAAGCGCACGTAAAACAAGCCTATCGAAGCGACAGATGGAGATCGAATTTGTATTACTTCACCAGAGTCTTGGATACGGGTCTCGGATAGACAACAAACGTTGATACTAAGACTTTCTAAAGACATAGCCAGCCCTATCTGTTGTCCGACCTGCATAAGTGTGCGAACGTTGAAGGCAGCCAGTTTGAATGGTGCACGTGGTTTCAGAAAAACTGCTTTAGTATTGATATTCGGTGGTAACATACAATTTTCAACCGGACAGTGACTCGAGAACGTTTAGATATAGTCGAATTTCCACCATAGACGAGCTGCTGTATAAGTTGAAAAATAAGGATAGACAGAGTAGGAATAAAAGAGAGTGAATAAATGACGTAGTAAATAATAACAATAGTAATAATAATAATGTGAATCGTTTGATTGTTAATTGAAGCAAGAAAAGTGTTTTCCATAATTATCGACAGTTCATCATATTTGTGTGTGGGCTGTGATACTGCCCGGGTGCCCAAGCCGAATCAGGTGGTTATCTTAGGGGGCCACACCCCGAGCCTTTGACCTGAAGGTTTGATCCACAAGGCAGTGGAGCATCGTGAGGAGATGCAGTCCCATGGTAGCCAGTGACCAACCATTGGTTCATACGCCATTTGTTTCCTCAGGATACTGGAGCCCATGTGCAACATTGATTTGGTTTGGAATCCGGTTAAAGCGCCGGACATTCGTTTTTCGTCCTCTCATTCTCGTAAACAACACCCCCGCCACGAGAAGGCAATGAGTAGGACTTCCCTGTTAGAGGCTGTATACGCGTGGCCGTGTGAGAGCATTTCGAGAGGGAGGGCGGGCCCACCCCACTCTCGGCCATACCAGGGCATTTGGGGCCGATTCAAAATATAGTTAATCCTCATTTATTAAGAATATATCTGATTCGTTGATTTGCCCAATGTGATAAGTTAACTAAAATGGTAAAAGCTTTTCATCATAAAATTTTTTTATCAGGACAAGTTTTATCTGCACATGTGGCAGGTCGAGTGATCATGAAGTCTTATTTAAGTGGTATGCCAGAATGTAAATTTGGTTTTAATGACAAAGTCAGTTTGGAAAACAAACAACGATCTACAGCTGGTACAGAAGACAGGTAAATCGCTTTTACTATTCGTTTAATTTGAAATTTACACTTTAAACTTTTAAATGTTAATAATATAAAATATATATTTATAATTCATTTCTTAATTAATTACTTACTTACGCCTGTTACTCCTCGTGAAGGAGCATAGACAGCTCACCAGCATTCTCCATCCAACCCTGTCCTGGGCAATCCTTTCTAGCTCCTTCCAGTTGTAATTCATCCTTTTCATATCTGCTTCTATAATCCGACGCAATGTGTTCTTTGGCCTTCCTCTTTTTCGCTTCCCTTCAGGGTTCCAAGTTAGGGCTTGCCTCGTGATGCAGTTTGACGGTTTGCGTAATGTATGTCCTATCCATTTCCATCGTCTTTTCCTAATTTCTTCTTCAGCTGGAAGTTGCTTTGTTCTCTCCCACAGAAGGCTATTGCTGATGGTATCCGGCCAGTGGATGTTGAGTATCTTGCGTAGGCAGCTATTTATAAATACTTGTACTTTCTTGATTGCGGTTGTTGTAGTTCTCCAAGTTTCAGCTCCATACAGTAGAACTGCCTTGACGTTCGTATTGAAGATTCTCACTTTGATATTGGTTGAAAGTTGTTTTGAGTTCCATATGTTCTTCAATTGTAGGAATGCGACCCTTGCTTTGCCGATCCTCGCCTTTACGTCTGCATCTGAACCTCCTTGTTCATCGATGATGCTTCCTAGGTATGTGAAGGACTCTACATCTTCCAGAGTTTCGCCATCAAGAGTGATTGGATTGCTGTTCTCCGCCTTGAATTTGAGGACCTTGGTTTTCCCTTTGTGTATGCTGAGGCCTACTGATGCAGAGACTGCTGCTACACTGGCTGTCTTCATCTGCATCTGTTCGTGTGTACGTGATAGGAGGGCTAGGTCGTCTGCGAAGTCCAAATCGTCTAATTGATTCTGAGCTGTCCATTGTATTCCGTGTTTTCCTTCAGATGTCGAGGTCTTCATAATCCAGTCGACCACCAGAAGAAAGAGGAAGGGAGAGAGTAAACAGCCTTGTCTGACTCCAGTCCTTACTTGGAATGCATCTGTCAGCTGTCCTCCATGCACTACTTTGCACTGTAGTCCGTCGTATGAGTTCCGGATAATGTTGACAATCTTCTCAGGAACTCCGTAGTGTCGAAGAAGTTTCCATAATGTCCTCCTATCTACACTGTCGAATGCCTTTTCATAATCAATGAAGTTGATGTATAGTGATGAGTTCCACTCCACTGATTGTTCGACGATGATCCGTAGTGTTGCAATTTGGTCTGTGCACGACCGATCCTTACGGAATCCAGCTTGTTGATCTCGAAGTTGGGCGTCTACTGCATCCTTCATCCGGTTCAGCAACACTCTGTTGAAGACTTTCCCTGGTATTGACAGTAGTGTAATGCCTCTGTAGTTTTCACATTTGCTCAGATCTCCTTTCTTTGGAATCTTGACGAGGTGTCCTTCTTTCCAGTCCATCGGCACTTGTTCCTCCTCCCAAATCTTTTTGAATAGAAGGTAAGCATGCTTGTGGTTGCTTCGATGTCTGATTTCAGTGCTTCAGCTGGTATGTTGTCGGGTCCTGCTGCTTTCCCGTTCTTGATTTGTCTGACGGCCATTCTAATTTCTTCCGTCGTTGGTGGGTTGACATCTATAGGAAGATCTATGTGTGCTGCTTCGATGTCCGGTGGATTCATTGGAGCCGGCCTATTCAGGAGTTCCTCGAAGTATTCCACCCATCTGTTACGCTGTTGTTGAATTTCGGTGATTGGCTTGCCTTCTTTGTCTTTGACCGGCCTCTCTGGTTTACTGTATTTCCCTGCTAGTTTCTTCGTTGTATCGTAAAGCTGTTTCATATTTCCTTCTCTAGCAGCTTTTTCTGCCGTCGTTGCTAGTTCTTCCACGTATTTCTTCTTGTCGGCTCTAATGCTCCTCTTCACTTGTTTGTTTGCTTCTATGTATTCAGCTTGTGCTTGGACTTTCTCTGCTCGTGTTCGGCTGTTGTTAATTGCTGCCTTCTTGTTCTTCCTTTCTTTGATCTTGTCCAGTGTTTCTATAGAGATCCATTCCTTATGATGGTGTTTCTTTAGGCCCAGAACCTCTTGACACGTTGAAGTTAATGCTTCCTTGATGCCTTTCCAGTTGTCCTCCATAGTAGTTTCTTCTTCTTTCAGTAGATCTTGTAAGGCTTGAAACCTGTTGTTGAGAGCTATCTTGAATTCATTGAGTTTGTCAGTATCTCGAAGGAAGGCTGTATTGAACCTTTGTAGTGCTGTTTGTCCACTTGTCCAGTTCTTTTTCAGCTTCAGTTTTAAATTGGCTACAACTAGGTGGTGATCTGAAGCTACGTCAGCACCTCTCCTGGTTCTCACATCTTCCATTGTCCTTCGGAATTTTTTGTTGATGCAAATATGATCTATTTGGTTCTCTGTAGTGTGGTCCGGTGAGATCCATGTAGCCTTGTGTATACGTTTGTGTGGAAATATTGTGCCTCCTATGACTAATTTGTTGAATGCACACAAATTTGCAAATCTTTCTCCATTTTCGTTTCTTTCTCCCAGTCCATGTCGTCCCATAATATCTTCATATCCAGTGTTGTCTATTCCGACTTTGGCATTTAGATCTCCCATCAGAATAGTTAGGTCCTTTCTTGGGCATTTCTCAATGATTGACTGCAGCCGCTCGTAGAACTGATCTTTGATGTCGTCGTTGCTATCATTGGTGGGTGCATAACATTGGATAATATTCATTAAGATCCCCTCCTTCTTTGTTTTGAATGATGCTTTGATGATTCTGGATCCGTGAGACTCCCATCCTACAAGTGCATTTCGTGCTACTTTGGACAGCATAAGAGCGACTCCCTGAGTGTGTGGAGCATTGTCCTCCTCGTGACCGGAGTATAGCAGCATCTCTCCCGTAGCTAGCTTTTTCTGTCCAGCTTGGGTCCAGTGGGTTTCGTTGATTCCCAGTACTGCTAGGTTGTATCTCCTCATTTCCATTGCTATTTGACTGGTCTTCCCGGTTTCCCACATTGTTCGAACGTTCCATGTACCTATAAAAATTTTTGCTCTAGTTGTTAGAAGGGGCATCGGCCTCGTGGCTTCCGAAGGAACTCGGCTTTCACCATGAAGCGTCATAATTCTTCTAACTGAAGACCTTCTAACTCCCAGGGCAGAGTTTAAATGGTTTGGATTATTTTTTCTGGTAAGCGTTTTTTTAGCGAGTTAGTTTTCTACGGGATGGGGACGCTAACCCCATGCCCAACCCTCCTCCTTTACCCGGGCTTTGGACCGGCAGTAACCCTATTAGAGCTACAGGCGGAGTTTCTTAATAGCTCATGAAAAAAATGGAGCTCTACTCATGGTTAGCAACTAAACAAACAATGACATTAGGCAAGAACTCTGATTATGCAAAATAAGGCTAATTGAACAACAAACGTGTCAGAATCGCAGTAACCGATTTAACTCTCTATATATTATATAATGTGTAGGGCCTTGGAAGTAATCACTAAAAAGCCATGAATTCAAGCTTGATCCTAACTGGCATTTATCAGTAAGGCGTACTCAAAGTCTTTGACAAATTAGTGTTCTCTGCCTAAGTTGAATCTCTCACTTATTATTATAATCAGAGACGTTATAATTGTCTATTATATGATAAGCTGATATGTTTCTCAGAATAGCTAGGGAATGAGCAACAGTAGACCTGGTGTTCGTATCAATTTCAAGGGTTACATTTGTGTCCGTGTGGAGATAGCTAAAGTAGATTGTCTTTGTAATTAGTTTTGTTACTGTTTGTATTTTTCATCACTTCTTACAATTTGTATGATTGCAATTATTGCCTGTAAAATTGTCGTATAAAAAAATAAACTTTAACCCTCCGTTCCGATTTGTGAACACACATAGCATGACCCATTGGTTATCGCTCAGTCAGTCAGTCAGTCAGTAACAACGTAGAACCTCGTATGTACGTACATCAGTTCGAGTTGCCACACCACATTAGCACAGAGATGCAGTGGTCGATTCAAATCCCGTAGTGCTAGGTGTAGTAAAAGTATAAGCAATATTCAGAAAAATTAGGGTTTGGAGATGTTATTTAAAGAGTATAATACAGTGAAATAAATTTGGAAAGGAAAAAAAAGGGACATGAAGAATTCAGAAGATTAGAATTTGGGAGAACACAAAGAGTGGATGCACCTGCGCCATTGCAAACGATTTTGAGCCATGTCATTCAGGGTCTCTAACCATCGGTTGCTATCATCTCGCGGTCCCCAACCAGGTAGTCTACACCTACCAACATGACTCAGTCCACTTGTCAGTGACTTCATGGACTTGTGCCATGTTTTGGTGTGGCCGCCCCTAGCTTTCTTCCAACCTACTCCTATACCACTGAACATAGCACGTCGAGGCAGTCGGTCGTTGGGCATACGTAACACGTGTCCCAGCCATCTCAACTGATGAAGTTTCACTACTTCATCAATTGATTTGCCATCCTTACCTAGTACCCGTTTCCTAACAACTGTGTTACTTACTCGATGGTCCCATGATATACGAGCAATGTTTCGAAGACACCTATGATCAAATACTAGTAACCTACGAATATCCTCTACTCTTACCGGCCATGTTTCACTGCCATAAAGTAGGACGGAACGAACTGCTGCGCAGTAAACCCGTCCTTTGGTTGATAGACGGATATCTCGCCTACGCCATAAATGACGCAAGTTGGCAAAAGCTAGTCGAGCCTTCTGTATCCGTGCTGAGATTTCGTCACACACCAACCACAAGGGCTGATGAGACTTCCAAGATAAGTGAAGCGGTCGACACACTCAACTACTTCACTCCCTATCACTAGTTCGGGTGTCGATGTAACCCAATCCTGAAGCAACATTTTGCATTTCGAGGGAGAGAATCGCATCCCGAACATGCTTGCATTGTTGCTTAGAGTGGTCAGAAGACTCTGCATTTTGTCAGCGTCTTCACCAAATAAAACTATGTCATCAGCATATTCTAAGTCAACAAGTGAACCTCCCGGTAGAAGTTCAACCCCTGGAAATTTAGATGAGGAGAGTGTTATCTCTAAAAGTACGTCGACAACAAAGTTGAACAAGAATGGGGAGAGTGGACAGCCCTGACGAACACCACTTGAGGTAATCAATTCTGATGACAGTTCGCCATAAGCTCTCACTCTACCAGTTGTGTTCGAGTAGAGAGCCTTTATAAGGTTAATGTACTTCTTTGGTACTCCTTTCAGTGACAAACACTGCCATAGAACCTCACGATCAACAGAGTCGAATGCCGCCTTAAGGTCGAGAAATACTACCATTGTGGGGCGTCTGAATGTGTGTCTGTGTTCTAGAACCTGACGTAGTGTGAATATCTGATCTATACAACCACGTCCAGGTCGAAAACCGGCCTGGTTTTCTCTAATCTGCTCTTCACGAGCTTTGATTAGGCGTCGAAGTATTATTGAAGCTAATATTTTAGACACTATATTAGTCAAACTGATTCCTCTGTGATTGTCACAAGAGGACTTTTGTCCTTTCTTATAGACTGGCACAATCAGTGATTGAGACCAGTCAGATGGGATTACGTCCAGTTCCCAAATTCTACCTAAGACCTCAGTTAATCTCATTGCTAATACTGGACCACCATCCTTAAAAATCTCAGGAGTAAACCTGTCAGGGCCTGCTGCTCTCCCTCGTTTCAGATTTCCTATGGCTTTTTCAACTTCGTAAAGGGACGGAGGACCTACATTAACTTGCCATTCAGGTTGACTAGAGATCGTGGGAAACCGAAGTGTGGCTGAAGGCCAGTTGAACTGATCCCTAAAGTGTTCTGCCCATCGATCCAATCTCCTGGATTGAGAATGAATAATATGTCCATCTTTCTCTGAGATTGTTTCGCTAACGGTCGGGTTCCTAATTCCGGTTTCCTTAACGAGTCTGAACAATTGTCTGCTATTACCTATTGCCGCTGCCTTTTCCATCTCTCTTGCTTTCGCTACCCACCACTGTTCGCGATCATTGCGTAGACTTCTTGTCAGCTTGCGCTTAAGCTGACTCCGCTCTTCATTATGTTCAGAGCCAGGTGGAATGAGTTTCCGAGCATCTATCAGTGCGATAGATGCTGCTGAGATCCAGTGTTGCTCCCTAACCTTCTGGTTTACCTTACTAGCAGATATCACTGCTGTTTCCACAGCTTTTCGGATATCATTCCATGCTGCATCGGGGTGGGCATCACATACATGGCTGCCTAACTGTTTTCCTAGTTGTTCCTGAAATATACTCTTAGCTTGACTATCATTAAGTAGGCCCTAAGAGGTTTCCTTGCAGCGTCTTTCCTACGTCCAGTAAGACGCAAGCAAATACGCGCTCGCACTAGAGCATGATCTGAATCTAGGCATGTGCTCCAGAATGAGCGACAGTCTTCTATCGAGCCCCTCCATCGGTGGCTGATAGCGATGTGATCTATTTGGGTCCAACGTTGGGACGAATTAGGGGGTCGCCATGTTAAAAGATGTTTTTCCTTATGCTTAAAGTTAGTATTTGCAAGGAACAGGCGGTTATCTGAGCATAGCTGCAACAGACGGTCGCCATTATCTGTTCTTTGAGCCACGACACCATAAGATCCACCTAGGTGTCTTTCCCTATCGCTTAGTTTACCTACTTGAGCATTAAAGTCACCGGCCACTATTACTACATCCGAGCGCCTAGCTTTTCGGAGAAGGTCCGAAAGCTTTCTGTAAAACTCATCTTTTACATCATCTGAGCTGCAGTCAGTGGGAGAATAGGCAGAGACGACGAAGAGGCAACGACGAGTGTCCCTATCTTTCCGGATTCTTACTGTTCCGTTCAGTCGGACAGCGCACAAACGACTGTCTACTGGGATCCACTCTAAGAGAGCTAGTTCTGCCCTAGGACTCAATGCTATACCTACGCCGGCGAGGCCACGGGAAGCAGAATCAGGGCTTCCAGATACACGAAGCGTAAATCGAGTCGGTTCTTTATTTTGGCATGGTGAGGTCAAATGAATGACGCTACTCGGATCCTGTATGCGCGTTTCGGAGACGCAGCACACATCGATGGCGCGAGATTCTAAAGTTTTAGCTAAGGAAGCCTGCTGTCCTATTTGGCAAAGTGTTCGTACGTTAAAAGCTCCTACGTGTAGTTTAGAGCGTGGTTTCAGGAGACCAGGAATGGCGTTCCACGTACTCGAATCGTTTGCCCTAGCGGTGCGAGGTGATAAAGAGACGTGAGGAGGGTTAGTCATGGAGATAAGAGAGGTATTAGGAGGTGTAGGAAGGATTTGAATGTGACCACCTTGGTCTCTTGTGCTGTTACGGGTATGAGGGCTGATGTCACTTCCCGGCTGCCCACACCGTGGAAGGGTATTTCTTGAGGAACCTGAAAAGGAAATTGGATTAGTGTTGGTCTTGACGACCTGGGAGCGTGACCGCAGAGCCCAAGGGACAACTGCTTGAGGCCGGTCGCGCACGGCCTTTTTGTGGAAGGTTTTTGACGTGTTAGCTCCGTTCTTCAAAGGGCCTTACCGCCGGAGACGGAAATCCGTGAGGTAAGGTGAGGTGTGACATTTTTAGGGTCGACCTTTTCTAACCCCACCCCTCCTTGTGGGAAGGCAGCATCGCTGTCATGCTGGTTGTCCGAGGGAAACACCTTACTGCTGTCACACCCCTCTACAGTCAGCAGTACGACTTCGCCCTCAGACCTTGAGTTGCTGCTTTTAGTCTTACCGTTCAACAATCGACCTGCCTGGCATGGTAGAACCTACAGGAACATATGTTCCAGCCAATATAGCTCGGTTGGGTCATCACGATAGGCAAGCCCGACCACCGCGTCAAGGTAGTAGATTCGGTCGGTTATCGCTCACCAGTACTCTACTGCATACATGGGCTGTTCTAGTTCCTAGACAGACGAATCTATTCATTCTTCCTAAACCACATTTTGACCTTGTCACTTATTAGTTTATTAACCCTGACTTTTTATATGATCTATAGGTTGTCCTATTCATCATATACCTGTAACTTATTTTAGGTCTGACTATAAGTGTCAAGTAACGTTTGATTAAACTGAGTTGGCAGCAAGACTATAATTTGTGAACGAACTAATCAGATATAAGATAACGAATCTTAGATTTTGGCATGAAACTCATTCATACATGTGGCTAAATTTGTTTTGTCATTATAGCTAATGTCAGTTCGTGATGAAAACCCTAAATCTGATTTTTAACTCTAACCACCAACTATAAATCATGATTCAAACTGGTTTATAACCCTCATTTAGTCTTAATCAGTAGGTGTCCATTCTCAGGGTCACTTCAATGTCGCTCAAAGGTCATCCATAAATTATAGTCTCACCGAGTTGGCTTACTTGCCTTCTTCAATCCGTTTCGCTTCACTGCGTTTCTCTGATTGTTCCGACCAACGTTTGTACGAAAATATACGTATTCAAACTCCATTCTCGTATTCAACTAACTTAATTTCGTTGTTTACTGACGCGATTCAAGTTAATAAAACATAAGAGGATAGCCGATATGTATATTTTGATGACAATTAACACACAACCCAACTGGAATCAGATGCAGGGCCACGAAATGCCTACCACACTGCCACTCGTAAGTAATTGAACCCTAAAATGTTAATATCCTTAATATAGGGAATATTGAGAATGCTAGAAGGTCTTTAGAAGTGTGATACAAAGGTTAATCAGCAATCACTAAACATACTGCAATCAATCTTATTTATCAACCAGTCAAATTATGAACAAACATAGGGTTTAAAGTCAGGATAAATGGAGCAATACTCAAAATAAATATCCCGACAACGACAAGTTAAAGGTTGTCAGTAAACAATCAAGATCAAGGTCTACAGGAAAAGCTGTCGATTATATGTAGAGAAATTAGAACATGTCATTTCAAACCGTAGTCTGCCGACGATTTTGTTCAGAGGAACAATGAAGGCTTCACGATTAAACCATCCAGCTCAGATGATGAAACCATCAAAGTCATCCACCTAAGCTACAAATATTCTCGATCTTGGAATTAGTATTTCAAATTCTAGATCCAAAATGTTACCATTTATCGAATCCTCATCTTATTCTAAATTTTTCACATAACTCCATTACAAAACCTCAACAAATTTTTGCATTATAAAGAACTAATAACATGAAGCGACTATTAACCAACTTGATAACTTTTTCCGTTGTTCGTTCGTGAATGAAATTGAGCCTGCCAAGAAAGTGCTACCAAAATCATGTATTCTAGGACCCATATTATCAGTCAGTCAGTCAGTAACAACGTAGAACTTCGTACGTACGTACGTACATCAGTTCGAGTTGCCACACCACATTAGCACAGAGATGCAGTGGTCGATTCAAATCCCATTGCAGTAGAGGTAGTAAAAGTATAAGCAGTAATCGGAAACATTAGGGTTTGAAGATGTATAATCCAGGAGTATAATCCAGTGAAATAAATTTGGAAAGAGAAAAAAAGGGACATGTTATCAATTTATTCAGAAACTGATTCGTGACTAGAACAGCCCTCTTATGCATTTACTTTCTTCCTAAAATTACACTGATGACCATTAATTTATTCCTCATAATCGAATTCACTTTGATTTTTCTATTTATCTACTGTGTTCTCTCTAATTCATTTCAGTAGTGGAGGTATTGCAATAGATGACTGTCAATTTCATCAATGTGTTAAACTGGGTCGATTCGAAACTGAACATACAATCTCTTTTATTCCACCAGACGGTGAATTCGAGTTGATGCGTTATAGAACTACTAAGGTAACTAATTAACATGATGTAAATCATTTATCGTATGTGCGTTTACGTATTCTGGTCTGAGCGACACCTTAAATATGAAATGTAATTATATTATTAGTCAGTTTGAAATACCGAATTAGATGTTATGGATTGCGAACCTACAACCTGCTGGTTGAAATTCAAGTTTTTTAATCAGATAAAGTTGCTACATCGTTAACATCCTATTGTTAAGCATAATGTTCAGTGCTTAGTATGATAATGTTTTATTCACAGAGCTTATTTACCTAGTTTATTCTCACTTTGAATTATCTTAACTTAAAACCATCTGAATAAATGAAGTAAATCAACATTCGTAATACAATTTTGGATACAAGTTGGTTTCTATGTGCATAGAAATCAACATTCGCAGAATAAAATGAATTCTTTGTCTTATTTCTAGGTTTCTCATCAGCTGCAATTACCTCTACCATTACGGGATTTGAATCGACCACTACATCTGTGTGCTAATGTGGTGTGGCAACTCGAACTGATGTACGTACGTACGAAGTTCTACGTTGTCACTGACTGACTGACCAAAGTTACGAAGAGTAATCTAATTAGAAACAAGGATTTAAAATACTTTATTTAGCGAATTCGAAATGGACATTTGAAATGGAGGTGAAAATCCTAATCAGTAGAAGAAGACACAATAAATGGGAATAAACGTAGTTATCATTGTTGTGTATTTTTGTGTTGAAGAAAATCCACAAAAACACAACTATTCATATAAAGTGAGGTGAAGCTACTAACCATGATAATGATAATAACAGGATTACATAACCACAATAGAATAAGTGACTATTGTAATCAATCATCATAGATGAAGTCAGGATCAAATGATTTTATAAAGTCAAGATTATGTATCACAGAATTATTTGGTTATATTTATCATGAAAAAGAGAAACATCACATTTTCCTTCTGTGCATATAAGTTACGTTTAGAAATATCGACGCTCTGTTCACCACCTACTGATTGTTTATATGTAAACCTTACTATCTTTCAAACAGGTTCCCTGGAACATGTTCAGAAACCTGGCAGAAGCTTTTGTTGGTTATCCCCCACTTGTTTCATATAACTAGTTGTAATTTTGTAGGTGTCCTTCAACACGTTAATAATCATTAGTCATGTTTATTAAAGTGTCTCTTGCCTCCATTTCAAACACCCAGTTCAAATTCGCTAAGTAATGTTAAATCCTTGTTTCTAATCACATTACTCTTTGTAACTTTAGAGGTGTTTTCAGCTGATGAGAAGCCCATAAATAAAAGGAAGCATTTGTTTTGTTGTCCTTGCTTTATTCAAATTTATCAAGAGATCAAGTTACATGAAATTAAGATTACCTATGTCAAACTGGTACATCACTTCGGTTTCATTCAGCAATAAATTAGTACTGAGTTCGTGTACTTCAAATGAGAACGATATTGGAAACGTGAATAGACTGAACTTTCGATAAAAAAAATAAACATTTAATAAAACGATTCAAATAAGTCAAATAATGGTTAGATAAATCGTTTGTAATTCAATCAGTGTTCGGATTATACTATCTTACAGTCTTAACACTTTTCATCTCCGTTCTCTAGCATTCTAACCATCTGCTGTGATGTTTTCATAACTACGACACCACGTCATACACTGACCACCTCTCTGCATTACTAACATATTGTTGCCACTAGATGTCAGCAATCGTTCTGAGATAATCAAATACAGAGTAGTCTCACATCTTCAACTCGGAGAGACCAGGTTTCACAAACATAGCAAAACTTCTCTCACCGACGCGTTGTAGATTCGACCTTTTGCAAGTAGACTAACATGAAGACGCCGACGACGGTCCACATTGGCATAAACCTCTGGTTTTGACTATACGTGAGTTGATCTCATCTCTCACTTAATCACCATCAATTACTCAGCTACCCATATATTCGAAATTCTCTACTAATTCTAACTGTTGTCTACCCAGAATGAGTGCAGGATTAAGGTCCTGCCAGTATTGTGAAAGCAATTTGCACTTCGAAGGTGAAAAGTACGTGCCATACCTACGGATATTAATTACCACCTGATTAAGTGCGGATTGCATGCCTTGGGCATTATCGCACACTAAGACAAGATCATCCGCATACTCAAGGTCGAGAAGTCTTTCTCCAGGCAGCAGATCTACACCGCCATTACTTACATCTATCAGAGCTGTTTCCAGAATGTCGTCGATGGCAAAGTTGAAGAGGAATGGTGAGATTGGGCAACCCTGTCTAACTCCACTGCTCGAATGGAACAATGGAGAGAGGTAGTTGTATGCCCTCACTCTGCCTGAGGTGTTTTTATACAGGGCTTTTAGGATGTTAATAAACTTCTCAGACACACCCTTCTTCAATAGACAACCCCAGAGAACAATCCTATCTAACAAATGGAATGCAGCCCTAATTTCAAGTAACACTACGATTGTTGGCCTGTAATAAGTATGACGGTGTTCTAAAATTTATCAGAGGATGAATATATGATTGATACACCCTAGACTAGAACGAGAACCAGCCTGTTCTTAGTGAGTCAATCTTTCTCGGGTTTTGAACAACCTACGAAGTATGACGGAAGCTAATAGCTTGGACGCAATTGGAAGTGTATTCATCCCCCGATAGTTGTTACAGAAACGACGTTATCCTTTTTTAAAGATAGGGAAGACTATCGACTCATTCCATGATGTTGGAAGACCCTCCAATTTGCAGACCTTTGTAAACAACTCAGTCAGTTCCTCAACCAGAAGTTCGCCATCATTTTTAAAATGGGCCGAAGGTAGGGCATCTGAGCCTGGTGGTTTGTAGCCCTGGAATTTACTTTTATTCTAAAATCTTATATACAAGTACGTAGATGAATAAATCGTGTCGTGGTATGAAAACGGTATAAGACTGTCATCTGTCGGTCCATCACAATTCCCTGGTTCTTGTCGTATGCTTCTAGAAACCTTCGGAAGTCCATGACTGTCTGAAATTCTATAAGTACCCTCTATTTTCTTTACATAAAACTAACCTTGGAGTTATCAGAAGAGCTTAGGAAACCTATCCGAGTGTTCACCTAGAAGACTTATCAGGACGATTATTTTTGGACCTACTTCTACCATAATTTTCTCCTACATTCCTCATATAAGTGAGAGGAACTCCTTTAACTGAAACGATTCTTTCTAGTTGTATCTTTGTATACCAAACTCCATTTCTCAGTACATTCTACTGTCGTTAAGTTATTTTCACTCATTTAATTACTTTTTCTTTTTACCATATTCACTCTACTTCTTTTATCTCTTCACAATTTCATTGACTTATTCATTTAGCGCTTATTTATTCTGATATCGATTTATGCTAATATTTAAGTGTTCAAATAGATAGATAATAAAACATAAAACGTAAATGCAACTTTAAGAGTCTAATTGATGATAATTTTCAGAAATGTTTTAAACAATAAAAATGATTATGGAACAAGTGTATGATTAAAAAGATGAAGAGTATTGTGATTGTGGAGAAGATTTGTAGCTCACATGGATGATGTTGATCGAGTTTTGTTATATAAGCTGGATGGTTTGGTCGTGAAGCTTTCATTGTTCTTCTGAACGATATCACCATCAACACAAAATTCAAGTAGAAGTGAAGTATTCAAACTTCTCTATATATGGCTCGAACACTTCACTTCTACTTGGAGTTTGTGCTATTTATTATTATTATTTATTTATTTGAACACATAGGTATTGGTGCAAGGGGGCACCAGATACATATGCGTCACACAAATCTCATTAAATTTGTGCCAAAACCGAAGCAGGTGGTTTTCTTAGGGAGCCACACCCGAAGCTCTCGACCTAAAGGTCTGATTCATAAGGCAGTGGAACGACGTCAGATGTAGTCCCATGGTAACTGGTGACCAACAATAGGTTCATATGCCATTTGTAACTTCAGGATACTGGAGCCCATGTGGAGCATTGGTTTGGAATGAGGGTTTTCCAACTCCCCTAGGTGGAGTCTCCGTGTCCACCAACCCGGTTAGAGCTCCAGACATTCGCTTTTCTTCCTCTCAATTTTGTGAACAACACCGCCGCCACGAGAAGTTAGTGAGTAGGACTTCCCTGGCAGAGGTTATATATGCGTGGCCATGTGAGAGCATTTCGAGAGGGAGAGCGTACTCTTCCCGCTCTCGGCCGTACCAGGGCATTTGGGGTCTGGAGTTTGGGCTGCTGATGATGATGTCTTTCAGAACAACAATGAAAGCTTCGCAACCAAAATCATCCGGCTCAAAGAACAAAACTCTATCAAAATGAGGAGTATTCTTAAGAAGGATAAGATAACATGATATAACATCAGTTCATAAATTTTATTGTACAGACCTACATTTATTGAGATGTAGGTGTTTCTTTTTGTTTACTTCGAGAGTAAATAATGCTAAATAAGAATTTGAATAAAAACTATAATCTATTGTTTGTTTTGATTACTTTACTATTCAAAAATAATAATCTAACATTATTTTAGGAGATCAGTTTACCATTTCGTGTCATACCATTAGTTCGTGAACTTGGTAAAACTAAAATGGATGTTAAAGTAATTTTAAAAGCTAATTTTCGTCCTAATTTATTTGCACAAAAAATTGAAGTTCATATACCGACTCCAATGAATACAAGTGGTGTACAAGTTGTATGTATGAAAGGTAGAGCAAAATATAAAGCAGCTGAAAATGCTATTATTTGGAAGTGAGTTTATTTATTCTTTTGTTGTTGTTGTTGTTGAATGTTTTAATACTTGATTCAGTAGTAATATTATTTATTGTTATGAATTTTATGTTTGTTTATTTAGTCATATTTAAAAGAACTTGGTTATGAAAGTTGTTTATCGCTAATTCTCTTTATATCAATTAGACTAATGACCTATTTAAACAATAAGACAAATGATCGGGATTCTTTTGCTTATTGGTTGATCCATGTTACTCTGTTTATCTGTGCCCTCCAAATGTTCTGGTTACGACCGAAAGTAGGGAGTTTCAGTCCCCCTCTCGAAATGCTCTTACATGACCATGCGTATACAGTCACTGACAGGGAACTCCTAATCACTGCCTTCTCATCGCATTACCGGTTTTTACGAAATTGAGAGGATGAAAAGCGAATGTCCGGCTCTTTAACCGGTTCGGTGGATATGGAAGATCCACCTAGGGGAATTGGAAAACCCCGATCCCGAACCAATGGTGAGCATGGGCTCTAAAATCCTGAGGGAACAAATGACGTATGAACCAATTATTGGTCACCGGATACCATGGGACTGCATCTCCTAACGTTGCTTCACTACCTTGTGGATCAGATCTTGATGTCGAAGGCTCCGGGCGTGGTCCCCAACAAAACTATCTACTTTGGTTTAATCACCCGGCAGTACCATACCCCACACACAAATCAGGTGACTTGTGTGGCACATATTTATTCGGGGCTTCTTTTTACCAATATTTGTGTTCAAATAAATAAATAAAATAAATGCTTATCTCCAGTGTCCAATGAGAACAAAACCAGACGATTCACCTTTTATTATTGTGTTGTCATCATGACTTGGAAAAACTAATAGGCTTGCATACATGAGTTACATAATCATAATGCCACTGCGAATAAGAAATTACAATATATACATAACTGGGTTACATGTGATACACAACTGAGTTATAAGTCTATAATTAATTTACGATAATTTAAAACATATAATAGAAAGTATATCTATCAACAGCTAACTAATGGGATGAAGGCTTATATAAGAGTAGTATAAAAATACTATAAACCAAATATTTAATAGATTTCTTAATTTAAACTCTCAAGCAATAACACTACTGGTCCTCACTCAAATAGTGGAGCTCAAAATCGAGTACATAAACTTGTATTTAGTGAATAAGTTACATTGAATGTGTTTTTTTTGTTTTAAAGAAAGTAGGTTATTATCAATTAACATCACATCAAAGATATATCTTAAAGCCCGAATACATGATGTTGTTCATTGTTGTTGCATTAAGTCCTCCATGTCAATATGTCCAAACTCTTTAGTTAGGGACTGCTCAGTAGCCGTAATTAACAGTTGAAGATATTGGTTGACATTCGGTGAAATGATTATTTAGATTTATTTATTTGAACACATATATATTAGCATGTCAGTCAGTAACAACGTAGAACTTCGTACGTACGTACATCAGTTCGAGTTGCCGCACCACATTAGCACAGAGATGCAGTTGTCGATTCAAATTAGGGTTTGAAGATGTTATTCAAGGAGTATAATACAATGAAATAAATTTGGAAAGGGAACAAGTAAAGGGACATGAAGAATTCAGAAGATTAGGATTTGGGAGAGCACAAAGAGTGGATGCACCTGCACCATTGCAAACGGCTTTGAGCCATGTCATTCAAGGTCTCTAACCATCGGTTGCTGTCATCTTGTGGTCCCCAACCAGGTAGTCTACACCTACCAACATGGCTCAATCCACTTGTCAGTGACTTCATGGACTTGTGCCATGTTTTGGTTTGGCCGCCCCTAGCTTCCTTCCAACCTGCTCCTACACCGTAAAACATCGCACGTCGGGGCAGTCGGTTGTTGGGCATACGTAACACGTGCCCCAGCCATTTCAACTGATGAAGTTTCACCACTTCAATAAATCGATGTCAGAATAAATACGCGCCACATGAATAAGTGAATGAAATTGTGAAGATATAAAGGAAGTAGAGTAAATATGGTAAAAAGGGTAATTAAATGAGTGAAAATAAAGTAACGACAGTAGAATAATGTACTGAGAAATGGAGTTTAGTTTACAAAGATACAACTAGAAAGAATCGTTCCAGTTAAAGGAGTTCCTTTCACTATTATGAAAAATGTAAGCGGAAATTATGATAGGATCGTCATTGACTTCGATTCTGACTGATGTCTGATAACGTTTCAAACTTTTGAGTTGCTCTGTCTTTGAGGGCCCGGACCAGCGAATTGTGATGAACCGATAGACGACTATCCTATACAGCATTATTCTTTCCCTCATTGCTGTGCAATGAATTGATCATTTCTTTAATTTTTGTAACCAGTCTTATCGTCCATTTGGAAGTATCTGGGAAGACATTGATATAACATGTTGAAGCACCTAAAGCTGGTGTTGTAAGATAGTAACACCAACTGAATTGTCGTTAACCTACCCGAACACGTATTTCGGAACCTCTGCGTTACTAACATGGTGTTGCAACTGGATGGAAGCAATCCTTCAAAAACAAGGATCAAACTCAGAAAGCTTAAAATTCTCAACTCAGAGAGACTAGGTTTCGAAAGCATAGAGCAAGACTGCTCTTGCGGATGCATTGTAGATCCGACCTTTTACAGCCTGACTAACATTACGAAGGCAGTGAAAATGGTCCAGATTGGTATAAGCCCCTCTGGTTTTGACTATACGTGAATTGATCTCATCCCTAACTCAACAGCCAGCAATTACTCAGCTACCGATTGACACGAAATTCTCCACTACTTCTAACTGTTGACTACCCAGAGTGAGTACAGGATCAAGGTCCTGCGAGTGCGAAGCACATGCCAGAACTACGGATATTGATTGTCAACTGAATAAGTGAGGATTATGTGGTGTGACTACGTCACACAGTAAGACTATCTTCTGCGCACACAGAATCGAAAAGCCTTTCTCCAAGTAATAAATCCACACTACAATTACTTGCTTCCATCAGATCAGCTTCCAAAATCTCACCTAATCACAGTTAACCTCAGTTGCCTTCATTCTTTATGTTCTTTAATTTCTGTCTTGGATATTATTGATATTTTTTTATTCTCCCATCTCGTGTATTCTGTTTGAAAAATATCTGTAATGTTCATATCAAGTAACTTCATTAGATTCAACATATAAAGAATTCTGGTATAACTTGATAAAAAGGGAAATGTTGCATGTAAATTTAATGATTAGTTGCAGTTACCTCATTTGGATAACTTGAGGTCTCATACGATTAGTCAATGTCCATAATGATCGAACTTTGAATGAATTTCTTTGGCAAACTCATTTAAATGTCATGTTCCTAGTAGGATGGGGAAGGAGTAGTAGTAACGAGTTATAACTTCTACTATATGTTTATATTTTTTAGGATTAGACGAATATCTGGTATGAAAGATTGTCAATTATCTGCGGAAATTGAATTGTTACAAGCTTCAGATAAACAAAAACGTTGGATGCGTCCACCGATCTCTATGAATTTCGAGGTTCGTTTATCATTTTTCATGTTACTATTATTATAATCCTTATGTATAGTAACTTTTTTAAGCGCCGTTTCGTATAGATCTGATCGTTCAGTACTTATTATCACAACAAGAAGTGACATTGTTTAGAGTCAGCCACAGTATCATCGATGCATTCACCGTTTATTTGTCTTCCTCGAGATCCAGTATCTCCATATATTTTTTCACTCAGTCTTCTGTAGCCATATTCTCAATGTTTAGCTTTACTCATTCATAATTGCTACTACGATTATTTTGACTCTTGTTATTCAGTTACATCCAGCTGATGATTCCCAAATAGGATGAAACGTGCATCCTGAATTCCACTACTAGCCGCCATCTGCCTTTGGTTGTAATGTCTGTTGTTGTCCCGCAGATCTTACCTTGTCGTGCCGGTACAGTGTAGGAAATTGGACTAAAACACATTGGTCCCAAGCCGATTATGAGTGATCGACAACAATCGTTGGAAACTAAAAAAAACATAGTAGCATTAGTAGATAGGCTTAATAAATGATGATGTGGAATAGTGACTTATTTGTTTAAACATTCGGTTTTCAGTCAGGATCCACCTAGGGGTAGTGGGTGTGGCGCATATATATTGGCGCTCTCTTGTACCAATATCCATGTGTTGAAATAAATAAATAAATAAGGGGAAGTGGAAAACCCCAATTCCGAAATAATGGTGCGCATGGGCTCCAGAATCCCGAGGGAACAAATGGTGTATGAACCAATTAATGGTCACCGATTACCATGGGGCTGCATCTCCTTATGTTGCCCCACTGCCTTGTCGATCAAACCTTTAGGTCAAAAGCTCGGGGTGGCTTCCTAAGAATACCACCTGCTTCGGTTTGGACACCCGGGCAATATCATAACCCACACACAAATCAAGTGACTTGTGTGGCGCCTCTTTGTACCAATATTTATGTGTTCAAACTAATAAATAAATTAACTTGGCAGCTCTCCCCGTCGTTACCCCATAGAATTCACGTAGTGGGATAATATCACTAGGCCCCATATAACTAAAGTGTGAGTATTTAAACCTGTACCTTCGCAAATAAATTAGTCATATCTAATAAATTTGGGATCATTATCATCGTAGTCATCATCCATGTATGCATTACGATTATCTAGGGTTAAGCGATTAAAAACGTTCTACTCGTCTGTAAGTCTCTACACCCGCAATCTGAGTTCGTAATTATGGAATTATATTAATGTTAATGAAATGTATATCTTATTTACTTCGTATATATTCTGTCGGTGCATCCCGTTAATAACAACATGCATATCAGAATTCGAATATGAAAGTATTTAAAAAATATATATGTCAGACATTCATTCATACAGACGAATGATAAGAAATGAGAAGAAATTTACGTGGACTGGAGTGGCAGAAATAACGAACTCAGTGAGTAATAAGTAACTCAATTTTTCTAACCATCAAAGAGATGCAAATGCGTAAAGTATACAAACACATGTTCAAGTATACACTCATGTATAAACCATTATTATTCTTTAAACACAAACATTAGTACAAGAAGGCACGAAATAGATATGTGCCACATAACTCATTCATTTGAATTGTGTGAGGGCTGTGATACTACCCGGGTGCCAAAACCGAAGCAGATAGTTTTCTCAGGAGACCACACCCGGAGCCTTCGACCTATAGGTCTGGCCAACGAGGTACTGGAGCAATGTCAGGAGATGCTGTCCCATGGTAACCAGCAACCGACAATAGGTTCATACGCCATTTGTTTCCTTAGGATCCTGGAGCTCATGTACACCATTGGTTTGGAATGAGAGTTTTCCAACTCCCCTAGGTGGATCCTCCATATCCACCAACCGGATTAAAGCGCCGGACATTCGACTTTCATCCTTTCAATTTTGTAAACAACAGTAATGCTACGAAAAGGCAGTGATTAGGAATTCTCTGTCAGTGGCTGTATACGCATGGTCATGTAAGAGCATTTCGAGAGGGCGGACTGACTCTCCCCACTCTCGGCCGTAGCACGGGATTTTGGGGGGCATACTTCATGTTACACATGAATAATTGGCATTGTCCCACATATATAGATGATATAAGATAAATAGAATGATTTATTTACCCAAAGGTGTGTGATAACAACTATTTGCTACAAGTCAAATTGATTGTATGATGTCAAATAGCAACAATTATTTACTTGTTGATTTTATTGATTTTTTTAATAAATTCTTATTAATTTTGAAAACGATTGATACTCATTAATTATATATACTTTCATGCTCACCTCACCCCCCTCCCTTAAAAAACAACATGCTATTTTCAATGTTGATGGTGATTATAATGATATTAGGTACCATTTGCACCGTCTGGATTTAAAGTTCGTTTCTTAAAGGTGTTCGAGTCCAAATTGAATTATTCAGATCATGATGTAGTGAAATGGGTTCGCTATATTGGTAAAAGTGGTTTATATGAAACAAGATGTTAAACAGACAATTTTCTTTGTTTGTATTTTTCAAATTCATCAGCTTTTTATCTTCATTTCAACAAATCAACTTCTATACTACTGTTTGCTTAAATGAATGATTATAACTGTTTTGTTTATTCAACATTGCGAGGAATTCAATCATATATATATATATACATATAAATATATATATATTTATTTATATAGACCCATATACAAATACAAAATTTGGCATAATAACCAACTATGCATAGTTTCCGTTCAATTCAAATGCTTATCTTTTTTTTCTCATCTAATAAAGATCTTTAGTCTACAAACCACCCTTAAATTTGCTTACTACACATATGTAAACGTATATTTGTATGTTCATCATTCAATATAGTGATAGGTATACAATTGTATAAAGAATGATGAACATAATGGTAAGAATTCATTTGTGCATTTCTATGTTCGATCCCGTGTTTATTATTCAATTATTCTTTGATTCTTTCAACATAAATATGTTCTTGTGTACTTTATTTTCCCATCTCAAATTAATGGTTATATTAATTGTTATTGTAAGCTATTGTTTTGTCGATTATTCTGCCTAATCATTCCATCTATTCATGATTATGCTTTGTACCACTTCATTCCTACATATTGTTTGTAAACTTTCCCTATCTGTCCTTTATTGCTTCACTTCGTATTCTCTATTTCAGTAATTACTAGTACTACTACTTACAAGTGATTAGAAATCTCAAGTAATATCTATATACATTTTGTTTTCATTCCTATGATTTTTATTGTTTTTGTTCACATTATCTCTCTCTACACTCTTTATCTAATCATATTTAGCATTTTATTAGTTATTTCATCATACTACCAATAAACCAAAATAAATTAACAGTAATATCTTGCTATTATTTCATTTTGTATACTAGTGATTTAATTGAATTTGTTTTTAATGTGTTAAAGTAACCTTTTTAAACTTGAACTTTTTGGATATGTTTTATGAGACATGAGATCTGCTCTGCTTTACATTTTTGTAAATTTCGTATTGTTAGATGGTTAGTGTAGTAAATTGAACAGAACCTTTAAACATGGAGTGTCTACTGACTGGTATTCGTCAACCATGTTTATTTCCAAAACTTATGAATATGATGTTATGTAAAGGGTGCGAACTTGCGTCACCCGTTGGCACTTTTAGGTCAAAAATGTTTAGGTTCTGAACTATTTGCGTCTGTTTGGGCAGTCGGGTAGCATCACAATCCCCCCGCACACACATGTAAATATGACTTATAGGAAAGTACGCGAATCTGTACTTGGTGATAGAGTTAAATCACAATTAGAAATGTTATGATTTATTTATTCAGGTTGGGAACAACTTCAAGTACGGTGGGAGGATGACTGACATCATGCTATTTAATCTGTGGTATTAATCGACTTCTTGATCCGTCATATCTTAGCTTAATAATTAGCATTCGATAATCATAAAAATGATGCAATATCGATGGAAGAGTTGGTGAGTTTAACATTGCAACGTAACGTATCCCTTCTAACATAAGGTCTATTTATCTATACCATATTTTTTATAGTTCTTCCAGAGTGATGGACATACTTGTCTTTCATATGACTTCCTTGTGTCTCAGTTGGAAGTTTATAAAAGTGAGAATTTGAGTTACCTATCTATCTAATTAGTTAGTCAGTCATATGCGACAGAGGACGTAGCACATTTGTTAATTGGTTTAAGTTGTCACAACATATCGCAACAAGATAACAATCATTAAGTCATGTTAATCAACGTATCTAACTACTATTTATATCGTGCGGACCCCCAACCAGGTTATGTGTATCTACCAACATGGCTAAGTGCCCTCAAGCATTGAGTTGGAGTGATGTACAAGTTGTTATGATGATTAGGAGTATTTGAATTATAGTATAAACTAAGAATCTCAGAAATAACGTAATCGAATCAAGAAGTACTAGATAAGCACTAACAAGTGTACTGTATTCGGAATTCGAAATCAAGCATTCAATAAGTATACAGGATTTATTAGTTCATTCAAATACCACAGTTGTGTAATTGAGATACTGAAAATAACTAACTGGAACTTTTGTCTTGGAAACCACTTGTCAATAATATCAGTGGTTTAAAAATGACGAGTGATTTCTAACGTTGGGACCCTAGACCGCAATCAGAGAGGTGACAACTGAGCTATCCAAGAGAGAAATGACTGTCATAGGTATAACTCACACGACAATTGTATATTGAATAGTTGGTCGACCCTACCTGCATAATGTGTGTAAAGGACTAGATGTGCTGATATCTTTAATTGTTGATGGGCCAACGTCGATTGAGGTGTCTGTAGGTGTTCCTTGTATGTTGGGTGGGCTCAGTGAGGCTGGCCGATCCAAGAGTCCCTTAAAGTGCTCCGCTCACCTGTTTCGTTGTTCTCTAGTGTTGGTTACTTGCCTTTCCACTGGTCGTTCTGGTAATTTCCAGCGAGTTTCTTTGTTGTATCGAACAACTGTCTCATGTTTCCCTCGATTGCGGCCTTTTCCGCCGTCGTTCCTGGTCCTTCCACATATTTACGTCTATCGACTCTCTGCTGCTCTCTACCTGCTTGTTCGCTTCTGTGTATTCAGCTTGTGCCTTGGTTTTCCCTGCTTTTGTTAGGCTGATACCGATTGCTGCCTTCTTGTTCCTCCTCTCTTGAATCTTATTCAGTGTATCATCAGTGATCCATTCATTGTGGTGTTGCTTATTGTGGCCCAGAACCTCATAACATGTTGAAGCGATTGCTTCCATGATCCCTTTCTTGAATTCGTTGTGTTTGTCAGTATGTCAAAGAAAGGCCGTATTAAATTCTTGCGATGTTTTCAGCCCCGTTGTCCAATGTTCCCTGAGTTTCAATTTCATCTTGGCGATCAGCAAGTGGTGATCTGATGCTATATCAGCTCATTTCTTGGTTCTCACGTCTTCCATTGTCCTACTGAACTTTTCGTTGATGCAGATATGGTCGATCAGGTTCTTTGTAGTGTGGTCCGGTGAAATCCATGTGGTAATATAGTTCCGCCTATGACTAGTTTGTTGAAGGCACATTGGTTTGCAAAAGCTTTGACAGCAGCTGCGTTGCAATGCGTAGTTGTTTTCAAGTTATAACTCTGTGTTCTTCAACGCGAGGAAGTGTTCTATCAATAGTTTAATGATACCTATTACCGAGTCCTATGAGCATGAGCACAGTCTTTCTAGAATTAAATTTCAACCCCAACTTCGAGCCCATATAACTTACAGTAGGCGTCGATTGACTATGATCACCACTACAGAAGATTACGTGCCGGATATTAGGTTTCATTCCTTCGTATGCCAAAACCAGAAGGCAGTTGGCGGTTGTAATAAGATATATTTGTCAGCGATCTCGTGGTATCGAAATAATACCGAGATCAAAGTTTACAAACGGAACTACTGAGCATACGCGAGTGCATGCAAGATCACAGTCAACGGAAGAATGTATGTCTTGAGTACACTTAAACAAACGAGTACAGTAAAACAACCACTGGTATAGTTGGTTATAATAATAATTTTTTCCATTATACCAATTGCGTTCTGTTCATAAAACTAGGTCACTACAATCTAAATCAGCTAAGAGATCAAAATATGCGGCCTCACTTCTTATTGTTCTCCAGATTTGTACACCATCCTCAAAGAATAATGTTGACTATTTTAGCAAAAGTGGTAACGCATTAACGTGGAAAAGGAAAAGTAGAGAGCCTAAGATAAAGCTTTGGGGTACACTACTTTTTACTGGCTTCCAGTCGGATAGCGTTCCATTGACCTTCACTCTCTGTCTGCGATCACATAAGAAGTTTCTTATCCATTTATGTACATCACCTATTATTCTGAGGGTCGAGAGTTCGTGCATAAGATATAAGTATGAAATCTTGTCAAATGCTTTGCTGAAATCTATGAATGTCACATTGACAGACAGACCATTATCTAGGGCTGCTTTTCAATCCTCTCTCGCAATAAGTAAGTTACTCAAGCATGAACGCTTTGAAAGTAAGCTATTTTTCGGCTGCAATTAAACGCAAATCAATTTCGTAAATGTGCCCTTCAGCTTAGCAACCAATCAGAATGGGGCGGGAATTATTATATCCGCCATCTATGTAAACAATAGCGGTCGGCTTTCTTCGAATATCAAACAAAGGTGTAAACCAAGTTCCCGTTTAAAAGTTGTATTGGTAATGTTGAGCCGCAGTTTTTGTTGTTTTTTTCCAAACGAAACAGTAAAAGAAGTCAAAAAAATACTGGAAGTGGTTGCGAGACTAAAATGGACGTCCAGCACCCTTTTTATAATCTGCTGCTGGTTGGGTCTTTCGTAAGCAGTGCCATAGGGCCACAGTTGAAAGGGCGAAACAGTGTTTAGGATCTGTGAAGGCTCACTCCTGTTGCATTTTAAATGAAAAAATAGTGATGAATTTAGTCAGAAATGTGGAATAGATAAATAATCAAATTACATGTTTTTTAGCACAGAATTTATGCAGTTGTGATTTACCTTGAGTTCATGAATATTAGATAAGATCAGCTACTATTACTTGTGCAAAGCATAACATGTGCTTAGAACCGTATTGCAATGCTTTTATTATTTTGCTGCCATTTAAGTATTCCCTAGTTTAACAGGAAGACATACAAGCAGAGTTAGTGTCTGATAAACTAAAAGTCCCAGTTGTCAAAAAGATTCTTAACATTTGTCAACAGTCAGCTACATTTAATTGAGACACAGAACACTCATCTTCTACGACTGAATACTGCTGTTTTGCGGGCAACTAAAAGCTCAGACACTTAGCTGTCTTGCTACCGATGTTATTGCTGGGGAAATTGTTTGATCACAGTGATCATGAAATATGGTCAGTGATAGATGTACAGTCTAGAAATAAACAACAAACATACTTATCGCTATCTTATAATGTATGACAGCAACAGCAAAATTAACAACATAATCTAGTTATTTGATTAAAAATACATTATGAAATGACAAAATCTGTGGTTGCTTGAACGCGCACATGACCCTGTGCGATACATTAAGTTTACGTGGTTGCGTTGCGGATAAATTCACGCTATTTTTCGTAAGGTCTAATGAATGAACTAGTAAAGGATATTTATGTGTTCATCAACCAATAAACTTAGTTCTGTACTTGAAACCATCCTTTTACTACATACGGGAGCAAGCTAAAGGAAAGCTTCATTCTTCACATAACCATTAGAACCATACGTCCTACTGACCTTGGCGGCTAATTTTGTGTGTGCGTTGCATAACATGTCTTGTGATATCGATGACTCTTTATACAGGTTTGATCTCCTGTAGAATCATATTTATTCTGCAGCCGTCAAAGATGTGTTCTGGGGGAAAATGCAATGAAAAGAATGTGTAAATCTAAAGTGTTTTTACATGGCTTGGGAGGTGTTGGAATAGAAATAGGTATATTATTTTATTAGTAATTGCTTCGCAAATAGCGAAAAATCTAGTTCTGGCTGGAGTTGGCGAAATTATAATTCAGGATCGATCTTCATGTTCCAAACAGGATTTAGGGACTCAATTTTACGTGGATGAATATAGTGTTAAAGGTTCGAAAACTAGGTAAAATTTTGACTGATCGTTTTAATTTTTCTTGGTTTTATTTATTATCGAAAATTCACGGTTAAACTCATGACACTTGAGTCCACCAACATAGGATACTCTTAAACCTGCTCACCTAATACTTTCGATAGCGATTGAAATAAGTTACGTTTGTTGTGTATTAGTTCGTATATGGGTCTACAATATAACATTATTGAACGACATTCCAGAAGCCACATACCCATAACAAATTTCGCCTATAAAACTTTGTGAGAGGCTTGACTGTCATTCATACATCTCTAATGAAATAAATTACCTGACAGTTATTTTCTTAAGAAATATAAAAGAACCAGTTCCCAATTTTTTGCGTGAGGTACACAGTTTTATGAGGTTGAGCGAGAATAATGTTTTTGTATTCATATGTCAATCAACCTATCTTCGGAATCAATATTAAATGTTAAGCCAAGTGTATGATCAAACTCTGGATCCAAATCACAAAATGAAGTGAAGGCAAAACGTAAAGAAATGTCAATTATTTGTTCAGTTAAACATAAAATCAGAAAAACAGATGTGGCAAATAAAGTCTTAACCTCCAATTTTTAATATTTCCAATCCAAAGTGAACGACATGCCAGCTAAATCATCCAAATAAGCTAGTACTTTTGCCTTTAAGTTTAGTGCTTCATGTAGTTTGTCATTAATAACACTGAATGGGACAGTGTCTCGATTTCTAAGGCATTCGGTTCGGCCACTAAGTCGCGGGTTCAACCCTCGCTTCATTTATTTTGGTTTAGGCGACCAGATAGTATCATGAATCCCCCAAACATAGTGTGCTTCGCAGTCAAATACACGAATCTGCACCTGGTAAGTTAAAAACAAGTAATCATAAATGTTTTTCCTTTTATTTGTCTCATTAGCTTAAATATTTGATTTGGTTGCAGATTCGAAATCTGCTTCGATTAACAGTGTTACTTTCTTTTATTTCTGTTTATCTTCTTCAAACGTTCAGAGCTGAAGCAAGTCTTGATCGTCTAACGGCTTTAAATCCCTATGTTCGTATTACTTTAGCAACGGGAGATGTCACGGATATTCGTTGCCCTCTTTCTGAACCTGCTAATAAGAATATCCTAAAGCCATTAGTCGACGAAGGATCATCTACGAAAGTCGACGTAAGATTTTTTATCTTATTTTTCCTATATAAAAAACTGTAAAATTGGTCACGAAAAAGCCTTTCTTAGCGCTATTCTATTTTATGATGGTATTGCATACACATTACTGTTGTCAAGACTAATTTGTACTCCATCAGTCGCCTTAGAAAGCGTTGTATAGTTTAAATCATTGAGGCAGAATTTAAGAAGTTCCTAATTCGGACAGAATAGCTAATTTATGCCTAGTTTTCAATGCTACTCTAGCTGGTGTCAGTTTGTTATTTGTATGAAATATTTTGGTGCCTGTCCGTACCAATAATTATGTGTTTCGAATAAAAGAAGAATCTTATCCCTTGTGTATATGATTTAAATTAACTGTAAATTTGCTACTGAAATAATTAGTTTCACCAATTTCTTTCCTAGTGTTTGATACTTACGCAATGTTCACTTCAAAAAGCTACATTGTTGGATCTGTTCTGTAGAGCATATGATATTAAAGTGAGTTAGCTGTTATTCCTTATTTTAAAAAATTAAATGTTTATTCCGTAGTTACCAATAGCTTTATTGTTTGTCATTGCATTTTAGCACCGTCTACAAAGAGTGTTATATCGTAATGATAGGGTACAAGCTATTGCTCTTCAGTATTCTGTGGTCACCCTTCTAGGTTGACATAGCTTTCAATGCTAATAGTCTCTCATTCATGTACCTCTAAGAAACATCCTTCCGAGGTCAAGGTGTAGTCATTCAATAAGTTTTGATCGCCTGTGAACCCGTAATAAAACTTGGGTTAATCTTGTGCATATACAATCATCTGTTTCTTACTAGATCCAAAGAAGCTGAAACTAACACACCTCTTGCAGGTGGACTCGGAGACGGAAATAGGGACAATGATAGGTAACAATAAACTCGTTGAAGAAGATCAAGTATTAATTAATTTCTAGACGAGGTAACGTAAATAGTGAGAGGATCGCTTTGAGGAACAGTTCAAATGACCTCTAGCTACTCTAGTTACCTTTTACGTATCAACAACCTAAATGGTATGTTGACATCGCACCCATACTTTTCAGCGTAGTTGAAAAGGCCATAATTGAGAGGCAATAGGTTCTCCAAATCTATTCGAAAATAATGATTCAGTTGTAGCATCTAGGTTAACAGATTGTAACCAGAGTTTGCGAGCCGGATTTGATCTTATCAGACTGACGACGCTCGCTGATTGTCATATACTTATCATAGTCAGTTAGTTTATTTCATTGTATCAGAGGGTACGTTTTTCACCGTTATAATCTGAACCCGAATTGTTTACGATGAATTTCAACTTAAAAGCTACTTCTAGTTACCTTCAATTTTGTTTTATTTTCTTTCTCAGTTTATCTATACAGATATATATGGTACATTTGGAAATTTATTTTGTGATTTTGGCTCTGATTTTACTGTTTTAACACAAGATGATGAACCATGTAGAGAATTTTTTATTGGAAAAATTGAAAAGGTAATTATGTAACAATAAAATAGTAGACGTTAGTACAACTATGTATTATTCCAAGCATTTATATATTATTTGGGCTGTAAATTACTCGTTTCCAGTAATATGTTCCTTTTTTTCGTATTTCAAGCATTGACAATGATTCATGTTCAGAAATTTTTCTGTGACTTACCCATGAACGTAAAGCATAATAAAAATGTTCCTTCACACCTTGCTTGTTGAAACCTAATTAGAAATAGTGAAGAAGCTTAAAAAGTCGTTCGTTTACTTACTATGGAAATGTGCTTAATTAACTGACTAGTCTTCTTATTTCATTCAATTCCAGTTCTGTTGAATATCCGCCCAATAGTTTAATAGTTACACGTTCGAACGACATACCAACGTTATTGAAATTAATGAAGGTCATGGTAAGGCAGTATAATTTTTTCATCGAAATCAGTCCTATTGAGTAACATGTACAGAAACGAGCACGAAGACGGTACAGATTTAAATATCTTAAGCTTACTAATATCTTGCAAATGCATATTTTTATTTTTATTCTTAACTACTTAATACCAAAGTTAGTAACATAAATGAACGAACTAAAACGAAAAAGAATGAGCGTTATTTTGTACGCTAAATTTTAAATATAAGGCTGCCGAACTTGTCACACAACTTGAAGGCTCTGGACTCAATTTTTTCAAGAATCAATGGTTCACAATTTTTAACAGCTCAGAATTAGGATGAAATAGCTGCTCAGTGTTCCTTGTTTTTCACTGGTTTCTTATCTGATGTCATCCGTGATTCACACCCTCTTCACATTGAACCACAGAACCATAGCAATATTGCTCGCATCTGCTGGGATCACCGAGTAAGTAATAGTGAAGTTAGACGCAGGGTATTGGGAAATGATGGTAAATCAGTTGATGAGGTTGTGGATCTTCATCGACTGAGATGGTTGGGCCACGTGTTACGTATGCCTGAACACCGATTACCACGACGCGTAATGCTAACCGGTGTTGCGGATGGTTGAAAGAAATTTAGGGGTGGCCAAACCAAAACGTGGCATCAGTTCTTGAAGACACTAACTTCTAGTCTGAGCCATGTTGGTAGATGCAGACTAGTCGGTCGGTGTCCTTGTGACTATCCTAACCGATGGTTGGAGACTCTTGGTGACATGGCTCAGAATCGATCACAATGGTGTCGGTGTATACACTCTCTGTCTTCCCTTAAACTAAGAGATTAAAATCGCTTCATATCTTTCTTTCTACGAACTAATTCTTTCTTCCTGTACTATATCCTTATATGCGATCTTTCTTTTATATATTACCACTACTAAATAAACTACTTCTCTGAATTTGTTGTGCTAATGAGGTGTGGCAACTTGGACCGATGCATATACGTGCATTGTTCTACGTTGTAGCTGATTGACTGACGTTGAACTGATCTCCCAAATCCACTCAAGTAAACATAGACAAATGTTCATTATATTCTTTTTATTTAGATAAACGATGATGAATTATTGATCACAGTTCTTGGTGATCGTCGTCATCATTTAGAAAATAATGATGTAATTCGATTCACTGAACTTAACAATTTACCAGTGCTCAATGAAAGAGAATTTCCTATCCGAGGTATGTGGTATTCTAAGATTTTTCGTTACATTTTGTCGTCGAATACTAATAAGGTATATATTGTTTGGCATTCTGATGATTCTAGTTCCACGTATTAGTAGAGGAAGCTAATCAATCACATGACGTTTTGTTATGTTATGTTATATACCATATGTTCTTAAACTGTTATCTATCCTAGATCATTACTTTTAATCCCTTTCCTGTTTTCCTTTCTCTTCATTATAGTAAAGTCGCCTTCAGAGTTGATTATCAAAACGTCTATAAAAGACATCCAGTTTCCTTATTCAGATGGTGGTATTGTGCTTCAAGTTAAAAAGCCACAAGTATACACTTTTGTAAGTTAATTTATCGTAGCTTTATCTATTTTTAGTGTTGAAAAATCATACTACTTATTAAATGATGATATTACAATAATAAAATTTAATAGTTTATTCTTTCAGAAGGGGGCTTTGTGGAGATTTTATTAATTTTATAGTTAAATTCATTAGTCAATGTATGCTAGGTCACCAATAAAAACCTGGAAACACTGGACGACCGTTTCGTCCTAGTGAGAAGCAGTGATCAGTGGAGTTTATTCTTTATTTATAAAAGTTCTTGGTTGGATAACTTTGTCTTTGGAATGATATTTCTACTGGAATTTCAATCTATCTGATTGTTTAAAAATGTCGAAATTTTAAACTCATTAAATTATCCAATTATGATATGAGTTACGCCTGTGAATGTACTATCACTTTATATATTCATTTAAACTATAAATAACCACAAAGTGAATCCTAATTAATCTCAGTATTGATATTGATATGTCTTGTTGTTTGAATGCTACTTGTTATATCTAGTTGTCGATGATTGTTGTGTCGGAAACGCTTATCACTCATACTCGAAACAAGGGACCTCTGCAATTGCCACGACATGGAAATAAGAACACAAACTGGTATAAGTGATGATTTATTAACCCCAAAAACACGACGACGACAACCCTAGTCGAAAATACACTCATTTATATATTGATTTTATACACAGTTTGACTAATAATTAGGATAAAATCACATATTCAGTTATAACAAATCACTTACTGAGCATAGTTCATGTCAATGGAATACAAGAATATCGTATATTATGCAGAATAAAATATCATACGAGAAAAGAAAACAAGTACTACACTGAATGATCATCACATTGAATGAAAACGGATGTTGAATGTTGAACAAGACTCATATTAAGTAAATCAATCTAATCTTGACTTTTCTTGCCATCATATCACCCTTCTTTTTTTGGAAGACTTAAAATTTAGATCCTGACTTTATCCTCCCCCACGAAACAATGTCGGATCTTCATGTACCCACGTTACTAAGAATGTGACTTTATTGATCTGAACTGTTTTACCACTATTAGCACCTTCATTATAGGTGTGTATTGTAGCGTGTGGGTATACATAGAAGTTAATGAATCCTTTTGTCACCCCTGGACATTCCTTATTACATCAGGAGATGTATCAGTTACATCGTTAAATATGTCTATAATTTTTGAATGCGATCCCGGATTTGATTGTTCGAGCATGTGTTCCTTCAATCCACTTATGATCAGTAATTAAGATTTAATGAACACATTTAATGAACACTTCTACGACTGAAATTGTCATGTTCTTACACCAGTAACCGCGTCGTTTGTTGCAACAGCGACTTGATAAATAAAAGCAGAAGTGTGTTTATAACTGAGGAAAGGGGATTAGGGGTACGTTAAACTGACAAGTGAGTTATAACTGGAACCAGACAGTTATATTGGAAACTGGAACTTGTAAATTGGCTCGATCAGTGATTGTTGTGGTTCTCGTTTTTTCAATATTTCCATCGCCAAATTGTTATTGCTTTCTTTTTTTCCAAAATCCTCGTCGCCACTGATATGTCTTGTCGATTGACTTTTCTTCCCATCATGTCAGATATAAAAAGGCTAAATAAGATAATTAAACTTAATTTTTGCAAGAACATTTTACATTTTTATCCCCTATCATCTGATTCATGAAACCTATTGTTATAGTGCATCGGAAAGTTCATCATTTCACTCGAAAGGCCCTGTTGTGGTTGTATGTTTTTACCTTTTCCTGTAGATATTTTAATGATTGTTATCACGTGATTAGGGTACTTCTGCACAGGTAAATTGACAAAAGTGAATATTTGACACAACTCATTGGTATAAACGATTCGTTTTGGCGAGTTTATAAACTAATTCCAAACCAGTGTTTCATGCGAGCTCCAGGATCTTGGATGAGCAAGTATCATACGAACTTCCTTTAAACATGAGCTACGGCCCCGAAATACCCTGGTACGACCGAGAGTGGGGAGAGGCAACTCTCTCACTCGAAATGCTCTCACATGGCCACGTGCATACAACCACTGCTTTCTTGCGGCGGGGGTGTTGTTTACGAAGTTGAGAGCAAGACAAATAAATATTCAGCGCTTAAATAGTGCTTATGGGTACGGAAACCCCACCCAGAGAATTTTGAAAACCATGATTCCAAACCAATGGTGTTCATGGGCTCCAGAGAGAGAATAAGTGGCGTATGAACCTATTGTTGGTCACAGGTTACTATAGGACCTCACCTAACATTGCTCCACTATTTTGTGCATTAGACCTGTAGGTCAAGGGCTCAGGGTGTGACCTCCTAAGAGAACTACCTGTTTCGGCTTGGGTACCCAGGCAGTATACGAGCCCAGGTGAGGTTTCAAACCTTCAGACAAATAACTAAGACTTCAATGCTACAACTGTTAAACAATTAATTGTCTATCAGATGGGTTTTGTGGATATTATAGTAATTTCAATGATTAAGATCATGAGTAAGTTGAAGCTAGGCCACCATGGAAAACCTGGAAGCACTGGACGGCCGTTTCGTCCTATTGTGGGACTCCTCGGCAGTGCACATCCATGATCCCGCCCCTCGAGTGATTCGAACCCAGGACCTATCAGAAACTAATTTGAATGGTCCTGGGTTCGAATCTCGCAGGGGGCGACGTCGTGGATGCGCACTGCTGAGGAGTCCCACAGTAGGACGAAACGGCCGTCCAGTGCTTCCAGGTTTTCCATGGTGGTCTAGCTTCAACTTACTCATGATCTTAATCATTGAAATTAATTGTCTGTTTACCATTTACCATTTTATTTAGTTATTTCAGTTTGGCTAATCTTTTTTAACACTTTTGTTTAGGAAACTATGCTCGAACAACTTAAATCTCCTAAATTAATGTGTGTGGATTTCAGTGAACCTGAGGTTAGTGAAAAAAATGGCTGAAGTTATTTCCTACTTCCTCTCTCTCTCACTCACTCACTAAATATTATTCATTATTGTATTAAATTCCATCTCACTCTACTGATGTTTTAGGGTGCAGCAACCTGATCCAATGAACATTTATTCCAGGTTCTATGTTGATTATGTCTGATTGACTAACTAGAGTGCATTATTTAGTCTGTGTATAGTAATCCTATGGTATGTGCTACTTATATTGACATAAGTAGTATATGATGTTAGTGGTGAACAGAAGGTCTGGCAGCATAGAGACAAGAGGATCGAACAGTAAAGAATGGTAACAGAATGCAATTTGTATGAAAATGCAAGAACAATGAAGTCTGAATCATTTTGAGACAATCGATGGACATTTTACAAATTAAGCATTTACTTTACGATTGTTAGATTTATTAACAAGTGGTGTAATGTTGTGTTAAATACATTCGATTGTCCTCACCCGTGTTCTCTTCACTACAGTACCAGTTAAACTAATTGTTCTCAATTAACTAATCAATTGTAAACAATGTTGTATCTGACATAAAAGATTATCAATGAAAACTTTTATACTTCAGCACATCAAAAAACGAAACTAACATGGTTAGTGGGAAAAGAGTCGAACTAAAAATAGTAAACATATAAAGTATATTTCAATAGTTGAGATCATGATTCAATTGAAGCTAGACAACCATGGAAAACCTAGGAGCACTGGACGGCCGTTTCGTCCTATTGTGGGGCTCCTCGTCAGTGCGCATCCACGACTCCACCTCTCGAGATTTGAACCCAGGACCTATCAGACTCGCGCGCAAATGCTTAACCTCTAGACCACTGAGCCGGTATTCAGTGGTGTTAATATCTAACTGCAACTAATCTACGAAATTGAGCGACACATCCACTATTGTTTCCAGTGTGCTACTATCTCACAACAGACGCTGTTGCGCTTCAGTGGTCACTGCTTCTCACTAGAACTCCAGAAAATACCTGTTGAAGCCAGTCACTAGTGAGCATATGTTGATTAGTATCACAAGGGGTTTTTGTGGATATTATAGTAAGTTTATTATGCAAGTATAATTTGAAAAGCTCAATGAAATTGAGGTAATCGAATTATGAAGTGATATTAACATTCAAAATGTGAAAAAAACACATGAGTTGAGATAGTGGCGAATATTAACAGTTCAGGAAGATGATTTTAATAGAGATACGTTTTTTGAACTGGATGGTTGGATTATGAAACTCTCATTGTCATTCTAGACAATATCATCAGTACAAACTTCAGATCGAAGTGTGCTGTGAGGATTTATTCCTTTATTAACAAATAGCTCGTTTTTTTCAACATTAAATTTGATTAGTTTTTGTTAAAAGTTTTCTCGTTACTCTCTGGGTATTTTGATTATCTTCCATCTCGAAGTTAAGATGGTTTGTAATTTTTATAACTGGTTGATAAGTTGGATAGATTTAGATGTGATCATTGATTGCTAATTGATCCGAGTGTCAAGCTTCTGAAAATTCGTTGGTCTTCTTTAGATTACCTCTGTCTAAGGGAGACTACCCTTAACTCCGGTGGTTTCCTAGTCCTGGTAAGTCTTGGACATTGAACACAACTTGCCGCCTTTCGAGTGTACCCTGTTTACACTGCACTCGAAAAACTAGCTGCTATGGTGCAGTCTAGTCAATTTTACTATAAGGAGTGATACATATACATATCGGGCGTCTATAAATTTTTTAGTTTCAAGCCGCGAAATTTCCCCAAACAAACTCATGTCTACGTACATTGATGTAAATGAAGTCACCTCGTAGTGTTTCATTGGTAGTTGGTGTTGTAGTTGGGTCAGCTTATTTTATAGATGTTGTTCAGCTTTCCTTTTTTGTCATGTTATCTTTTGATTTGCACAAGATTGAACAAAGCGATTTTACTGGCTTATGGATTACACCTTTTCCAAATTGTCTCAATAATCTAATTGTAACTTTTGAAGTATCTTTCTCATCCATCAGGATTGACCGACCTCTTCAACTTTGTCTGTATGAACACCAATTACGTATAAAAAACTATGATATATCTTTATTTACATCAATGTACGTAGACAATTTTGGACACAAGTTCGTTTTGGGAAATTTCGAAATCTTAGACAAAGATAATCTAAAGAAGACCAGTAAATTTTCAGAGGCTTGTCACTCGGGTCAATTAGTAATCAGCCGTCTTACCGAAATTTATCCAATTTCAAAAACGTATCAACACATATAAAGTCAAGAAGTGAAGACAGTCAAGTTATTAAAATATTTTGAGTGTAGTGTTTTGTATAAGCTTTTCCATCATCTCCAGATCACGAGAGTTAGTGTGGTATTTAAACCTTTCTTCAGTTGACGAAGCGTTAATGAGGTAGTATAAAGGAACTAGTTAACAGTGTGTGTTGAATGATTACCTACCTATTGACTGCCCGTTCGATGATAATGTACGTTAAAATTTATTCTATTAGCTTAGATTGTTCATTTTGTATTGTTTACTGGTCACAGAATTAAAAAATACGGCTTTCAACTAGTTGACCGCTTGTTTCAACCTTGCTCCAGCTGATTCGGCTCCACTAACCAAGTGGTTTCACTAGCTCTCACACAGAAATAGCGTAACTGAAAACCGAATACACAAACCTGTACATAGTAAGTAGTGATTCAGAGAAAAGACTGATTCTTTTGTCAAAAAACTACTTAACCTTAATTATTCGTGTCGTCCTGTTAGTGGCTTTGAACAATTCGACTCAATTAAGTAACCTTCATGATAATGATAGCGTTCTGTTTCATGTTCAATATCTTTTTCTAATTAAATCTTATTCCTATTGTTTCCCTTGATTGTTTTTGCTTCAACTAGGAAGGAAACTTGTTACATTTAACATACTTAACATTGATGAGGTTCAATGTAGAAACTGGCCGTTATCCCAAACCGTGGTATGTTGAACTCCTTTGTTTTTTTTCTTTTTAGGTCAACCTATGCCTGTAAGTGTTTGTATCTGGTTTGTTGGATAGTTGTTTTGTCGTAAACATCCTAAATGAGAACTGTGGCTCCTTAGTTCAAACTATACTTCATCTATTTTTATTTAAACATCTGAGTAGTATATTTATCCATTGTAATAAAATGTAATTAATGACCTGAATACTTAGACATGTATTTCATTACTCATGTTTCAAACCTTAAATAGTTATTCGTCTTTATGCATTGGACTTAATTTTAGTCATGGATATCAAATTCAAATCGATGTTTCACTTAATGCGAAATCGTCCATCTTTCTTTCACTTACCCCAATTACTTACTTATTTACTCCTGTTACCCCTCATGGAGGAGCATAGACCGTTCACCAACATTCTTCATCCAAATCTGTCCTGGGCAATCCTTCTCGGTTGCCATGCATCCTTTTCATGTCTGTTTTCAATTTCTGACTCAGTGTGTTCTTTGGCCTTCCTTTTTTTCGTTTCCCTTCAGGATTCCAAGTTAAAACTTGCCTCATGATTCAGTTTGATGATTTCCTCAATATGTGTTACATCCACTTCCATTGTGTTCTCCTAATTTCCTCCTCAGCCCGAATTTAATTTGTTCCCTCCCACAGTAGTCTGTTGTTGATGGTATCCGGCCAACAACAGATATTCAGTATCTTACGTAGACTTACCTCAATAGCTCGTAATATTATACGAGAGAATTCATTGTTATTTCATTATTTATGATTCGGTAACGAAATGGTTACTATTCGAATGTCCAAATAAAACACTGTAGTTTTGTTCTTAGAATTGCTCATGAAATGATAAATAGCTGATAACCTAGCTAAATAGAATGAATTAGAATGAAGAGACACCATTTTTGAATGATCAAGTACATATTTATCGACTTAATAAGACAAACTCACAATGGCTGTAGAAGAGTGAAATCCAATACAATGAGATATGATTACATTATATACCGCATATACATGTCAGTATAACAGTGCGATCAATTATATTAAACATGTAAGTATTTGACAAATATAAATATAGATCACTGAGGGAGTGTTTGGTTCAGTATGTGCAACACGTTCCATTGTCACTCTTCAATGCATAGACCTAACTTCGTGAGCGTTGGATTAGTGCTTAAAGCGTTCAACTCTCAACCACTAAGTTTCAGGTTCATATCCTCCTCGCGGTATTTCGATCTGGACAATCGAGTGGTATCACTAGCCGTCACTCTTAAAGTGCAGCTCAAAACAGAGTACTTAAATTTGTATGGGGTCATCACCGCCATCATCATGTGATCCATAAATTTGTGTGAGCATTTGTATGGTAAAAAAGGCACATATTAATGATCAAACAAGGTAGATTGATTTTAAAAGTAATTTACACCTTAAACTGTGACAATACTTGGAGAATTATTAGAAATCAGTTAGAACTTTGTGTATTTCTTCCTGGTTATAGATTCCATATCATTATACACCCACAAACTTACTCAAAAAACGAATACGCGAGGACCTCCAAGTCTTATTGTGAGCACACATTGTCAGTTGTATCTTAAAAGATGTCGTATACTTTCGCACTATAATCAATTAAATAAATGAATTTCTGAAATTATTCATCTTATGGTCTTTATGCCTGTATGTTTTATACCGAATAAAATCGTTTACTACTGAACTTTTGTTAATATGAACTAGATCCTTCTTAGATTATTTCTATATTTTCTATAATTGAATGAATTGCTTAAGGTTTGTCGAAATAAGAAAGAGTTGGTTCAATATCTTATTAATTCTAGTTTGAACCAATGAGGTATATTTACTTAATTACTTACCTACGCCTGGTACTTTCAATGGAGCATAGGCTGCCGACCAGCATTCTCAAATCCACTCGGTCCTGGGCCTTCCTTTCTAGTTCTATCCAATTGTTGTTCATTCTTCTCATGTCTGCCTCCATTTCTCGATGTAATGTGTTCTTTGGTATTCCTCTTCTCTTTTGACCTTGAGGATTCCATGTGAGGGCTTGCCTTGTGATGCAGTTGGGTGCTTCTCTTTATTTCCGCAGCAATTCGGAAAACTCTCGCTCTCCTACATTGTACGAGCATGATAATCTGTTCATTTCTGCTAAATTGATTCTTCTCAATTATACATACTACTGACCATCTTAATTTCAAGTGGATCCAATCATCTTACTAGTAAGGGTTTGTAATTTCCCGTTGTTGACATCTAGGACTGTAATTGATTATTTCCTATCTTATGTGTGTTACTTCCATTGAGTCTTTAATTAAACCTATGTTATATTTAGTATGTCGTTTATGGTGATATTCAGAATACGCATTTTGTCCTATTTACATCCATTCAGTTGAATGTACTTGTATCACAGTGATAATGTTTGCATTCGATAACACATTGGCGTCTGAAGTCTCAATGTGAGCATCAACACTAGAATTCAGGCGCATCCGTTTTACTGATTTTCAAATGGGACAAAACATGCGTCCTAATTTCCGCCACTACCCATACACTAAATGTAATCATCGTCTAAATATTACTTCGGTTACTTACCTCTTATTGATAAAATCTATTAGTATTCCTTGGTCATTCATTTCTGTCAGTAATAGTGTTGTGAAGCAATTTGTTGTTGAATTCAAAATCATACATTAAATACATCTACTGTCCGTTATCCTCTACTCACTCTGTCATTCTTTTAATTTTGCTGTTATTTGGATTGCCTTCCAATTTTATTCTTATTTTCTTCATTTCAATCATTTACTGTCCGGCATTTCGCTTCTGATTGTTACTACATACTACTTATATCTGTTAACATAAGTAGCATACACTACAATAGCACTATGGTATATCCTTGGTCTATTCAATAGTGAATATATGTGTTACAATTGATTGATCACCGGGTGGTGATCAATGTCATGTATTTCAGGTCTTTTCTAGTGAAAATCTTATCCTATCAACCAAGTTTCAATGTAGCTACCAGTCTAGGTGAGTCGACATTGCATACACTGTGTTGAGATGAGATGGTGGTTAGAGAGTTAGTCAATAGGGGAAACCTTAGACCTTGGTTTAAATTCATTAAATATCTGTCATTAAATTCGTGTTGTAATCAATAATTAGTATCTATGTTGAAATAGAAAAAAAAACAATTTTATAAAAGTTCCCCTTTTAGTAATTATCAATTTCATTATTTTATTGAAACATGATAATGTACAATTCATTTTATCTATTATATTTTACTATAAAAAAAAACCCCGAAGGGATGAAAATGATTGGAATTTATTTCGTGATCAATTGTTCACATTACATAAGCTACAAATGGGAAATGTAAGTAATCAATATCAAATTACTATTAATAAATACATGTTTAAGTTATTAATTATGAATGAATAAATAGGTAGATTAGGGGGGATTTATTTATTTGAACACCTAAATATTGGTACAAAGGGGGTGCCAAATAGATATGTACCATACAAGTCACCTGATTTGTGAGTGGGCTGTGATATTGCCCGGGTGGTTTTCATAGGGGACGCATGTTTCGCCTTATTTGGGACTCGTCAACTGGATGTATCTGGATTTCAGAATAGATGTTCACTCTGGGACTCGAACCCAGTACCGTTTGTTTCGAACATCATCGCGTTGTCCACTTAGCTTATGAATTAAGGCAATACGCACAGTATACACATATGCCAATAAGAGACTGATCAATTGTAGTCCTAAACATCAATGAGAAGATTCTAGTAAACAATACCAAATGAATTCATTTTTACTCTGTGGTGGTAAAAAATAATTATTCATTATTATTGTAAAGATTTTGGAGCAGTATACGAACGTATTTCTACTAATCATTGTATATGATATTTGTAGTTCGTTCAAAACTCGAAAAGTCGTATTTTCTCAACTCTGATTGTCTTGTACTTCGAGTATTCATTTATTTAAACACATAAACATTTGTACCAGGAGGCACCAGATAAATATGTGACACATAAATCATTGATTCGAATTGTGTGAGGGCTGGGATACTGATCGGCTGCCCAAACCGAAACAGATAGTTTTATTAGGGGACCACACCTAGAATATTTAATTTGAAGGTCTGATCCACAGGGCAATGGAGCAATGTCACGAGATGCTGTCCCGTGGCAACCGGTGACCAATAATTGGTTCATTCACCATTTTGTTCCTTCAGGATACTGGAGCCCATGTGGCGCATTGGTTTGGAATGAGGGTTTTCCAAGTCCCTCAGATGGATCCTCCATATGCACCACCCCGGTTAGAGCGCCGGACATTGGGTTCTCGTCCTCTCAATTTCGTAAACAACAGTAATGTCACGAGAAGTCAGTGAGTAGGACTTCCCTGGCAATGGCTGTATACGCATGGCCATGTGAGAGCATTTGGAGAGAGTGAGCTGAATCTCCCCACCCTCGACAGTACCAGGGCATTTGTGGGAATGAATGAACGAATAAGTTTGAATGAGTGAGTGAGTGACCAATTGAAACATTGTTTGTACAATTGTAAATACATTAGTATTGAATACTGGATAAGTAATGAAATTTCAAAACATGGAAATACGTTAACTGGACGAACCTGAAGTTTACATAGAGACTCCAACCCCAATACCTTTGGCTCCAAGTGCTTGACACATTATCCACTGATTTATTGCGTCCGGATAGCTACTAACTTGTTCAACGGTCTAATACCTATATCATTACTATTTAAAGCGAGAAGTACTGGGTTCAAGTCTCGGAGTCGACATCAACACTGGGATATAAATGTATCCAGCTGACAAATGGTTAATAGTAATAAACGTGTATATTTAAGTCCACAGTTAATTTTTTGATAATAACTTAATTCTTTCTTTCTCTTTTTTCCATTGCAGCCAATTAAAATTAATGAATCGTTAGTAAAACGTTTAGCCTTTGCTAGTCAAGGACAATTAGCACCATTAAGTGCTGTTTTTGGTGGAATAGCTGCACAAGAAGCTATGAAAGCGATTACATTTACATTTACACCAATTAATCAATGGGTAAGTTTTATTAGGACCCGTGAAAATGAACTATATTATAAGTGTATAATTGAACTTAATGAGTAGTTAAACAATACCATATAGTTTTGTAAGTACTATATATTAACAGTAATTGATAATTCTACACTAATTTCAACTTTATAATAAAACTAGTCCTATAACCAGCGTTAAGATATGGCACATGAATACGCGGCAGTTTAAGTTGCCAAATGAACACAAGATGAGGTTGTAGAGATGCAAAGCAAAAGAATCGAAATACTAGTATCAATAATATTGAGACAAGCTAACAATAGAGATTATACCTTAAATAGAAGATATGAAATAGGAGATGGTGGAGATTTGTAGCTAAGGTGGATGATTATGATGGAATTTTGTTCTCTGAGCTGGATGGTTTGAACGTGGAGCTTTCATCGTTCATTAGCACAAACGTCAAGTAGAAGTGAAGTGTTCGAATTTCTCCACATGTGGTTCACAACTTGTCCTGTAGACTTCGATGTTGATTGATTCTTATTGGCCATAAGGTCGTTCAGAAGAACGATGAAAGCTCCACGAGCAAACCATCCAGCTCAGAGAACAAAACTCCATCAAAACAGAATAAGAGTATGATACTTATGAAATGATATTAAAATAGATAAATAAAAAAATAGAGAAAGAGACAGAGTGAATACATTTTCACTAGTTCAGTGATGGTTCATTGGGGTCAAGACATCCAACTTCCCGCTATTACAATTTAAAAGTTTGAATCCCACCTCACCTATTTCTGTCTATCCAACTGGTAAGTATCATCAGCCTTCAAATTTACTGTATAATTTGAAACCAAATACATAAATATGTAGCAGCTAAATTGTAGCGAACGAGAACACAAGTGGAGACAAACGAGTGTACTTCAATACGAAGTTACAGAATCTCTTAGTAAAATCTGAGAACCATACAGTAAATACTTCATTCACAAACTGTCAATCAATCGTCTCTTTCGTTTCCAGACCAATCATTCTCCGTTCTCGTTCTCTTTCCTTCGATCTTTTTAACCTTCTGCCGTCAGACATTTCACTTTTTGTTGATGATACGTACTACTTATATCTGTTGACATCAATAGCGCACACCACAAAATAAATAAATCCCTCATCTGCCCTATACAGACTTTGCTACAAAAAATTTAATCCAGAATTGTATCCGTAGCGATGTGTTGTCTTGATAATTTTATGTAAATTATGCATTGAGTGGATTGTTCATAATGTTAGGACAATAATATATTTCTAATATGCCAACAAGTAGCATATGATTTCATTGAAATCACGAACCAATCAAAATTAGACCGCTATCGAAAACCTGAAATCAGTGAACAGCCGTTTCATCCTATCTTTGTACTCTCTAGCAGTGCAAATCCACAACCCTAAATGCGGGAACCAAACCAAAGATATTCGTCCGCGCACGTGAATCCTAAACCTGTAAACCATTGGGACGGGATTGTCAGCAATCGTTTCGATACCATGATAGATGTACAGGGTTCTTAGACACCTCCAAGTCAGATAGGCCAGAATTTGCCGAAGGAATCGCGATGATGAGTGATGTAAACCCTAGGATTTAGAAACACTCTAGTATCGTGGCATCACCTTCAGTGGCTAACAATAATTAACTTTAGCTTCACCTGCTTTTACTATAAATTGATCAGTTTATTTTCTCGCCACAGCGTTTGGTGGTACGATATTAAGTGTCTTGAGAGAAATCCAAGAACTGGAGGTCGAAAAGCATGAACAGAATCTTTTGAATCCAACTGTATGTTTTCCCAGTGGACTAATTCATCAACAGTAGACTCTAGAAAGTAAAATGTCGTTTTTTTATTGTTTCTTTATCTTCATCATGATTTAGCTGTACATCCATTGTGCATCGATTGTACCACTTGAAGTCAGTACGAAATCAAATGAATTTCAGAAGTGAGTGATAAACTTTTTTTTGTTTTTGATTTCGCTAATATTCTTTAGTAATTAGTTAATCACCATGTGGTGGTCATTATTCAAAATAATCCTTAAACTTCGTATACAATTCGTATTGACAACCGTCACTAGATAATACCCCAACGGTATATTAATCAGAAGGCGAATACGAAGTGTTGATTACTTTTATTATGGGACCACACACAGATATCCAAAATTACAGGTACGTTAAACAAGCATGAAAGAGTTGTGCCGAAAGGCAAGGAGGCAAGCAAGCGAGCGAGCGAGCAAGTGAGTCAGCGAATACGAGTACGAGTAGGCGGGTACAATTGGGCGATATAGAGCAGCGAAGATGAATAACATTGACATATATGTACATAGTGAAATGAATGAATGAATCATCGAATCAATTTAGCGGTTAGTAGTAAGGCTAGCAGTGTGAATAAATGCTTAGGCAGTAAGCAAATGCTCAAGCATACATGTTCATACATTCTCAACAGTAATAAAGACACAATGGTATAGATAAGTTGCTATTGTACGAATGACTCTATCTGTTAAATAAGTTAACAAAAAGGGTTTAACCGAATTAAATGTGAACAAACTCAATTGCACGTGAGTTGCTATAATAGTCCCCCCCAGCAAACAAAGATACAAAACAGTGTCTGTGTTTGAGAAGAACAATGTCAAATTTAACAGAAGGGTAAATATTCGGAATTTACGAAATTAAGATGTATGATAAAACTATCGTGTAAGTTATTACAAATACATGTAAGTTTGAGTTCGTATATGTCCCTGAGGCCAAATAAGATAATAATGGAAGATCGAAAGGATACATAAAGTATGTCGAATATAAAAATAGATAAGTTAATATTTTCGATGTGTACATAGAAAACGAAGATGAAAGAAATTTACATCCGAAGAGGTGAAAGAAATTATTAACTCAAAATCGTAGCTATATATCGTTGCGGCCATCTCACTCTTCAACCATATCTTGTCGTTACTGGATTCTCTTTGTTTGTCTTTGTCGATGTTGTTGATGATTGAAACTCACATTTCGGTGATTCAATGGTTTTCGAAGTATCTCTATGTACTGGCTGATCGTCGGTTTCGATGAAAGCTGGTTTGATTCGGTCGATGCCAATTACATCCGTTTTTCCAGCTCTGTCTGCCGTAATAGTCTTCTCGTTTCTTTTAATCACTTTGAATGGACCATCGTAGGCCGGTTGTAAGGGACGCTGCACATTATCCCTTCTGATAAACACATGGGTACTGTCGCTCAGCTGTTTTGGTATGTACACACGGTGTTGATGTTGCCTCGGGAGCGTTATCCTTAGATTACTCATATGCTGCTTTAGATGTTGTACATAGTTGGCTATATCAGTTGGAACTGTCCTGTTAGACGTACAGTGGTTCCATAAACCAATTCTGCTGGGCAGCATCCTATATTTTGTTTGATTGTTGATCTTAAACTCAACATGACTAATGAGAGCTTGCTGATCCAATCATTACTGCTAGTGACAACTGTAAGAGAGGCTTTGAGTTGTCGATGTAATCTCTCTACCATACCATTCGACATCGGATGGTAGGATGTTGTGCGAATTCGCTTGATTCCGAGGAGCTCTGTGAGTTGTTGGAAGAGGCGGCTCTCAAATTGAACTCCTCTATCGGTTGTAATATTAGTAGGCACGCCATAATAGGAAATCCAACGCTCTACTAGGGTTTTTGCTATAGTTTCGGCTGCAATGTCTTTTATGGGAAATGTTACAGGCCATCGCGTGAATCTATCAATGCAAGCGAAAATGTAACCAAAGCCATTCGAAATCGTCAGCGGTTCCATAATATCGATATGTATGTGCTCGAATCTGCTATCGGGGTGACGGAAATGACCTACTGTGGAACCGGTGTGGCGATGTATCTTAACTTTCTGGCATTTTATACACCCTTGCGTCCAGTTACAAATATCCCGGTTCATACTTGGCCATAAGAAACGCTCGCTGACTAGCTTGATGGTAGCCTTTATTCCAGGATGCGAAATATTGTGCATAGCTTCGGAAATGTTTCGTCTTAGTGGCTTTGAAATAAATCGTCGTGGTTGGCCCGTAGAAATATCGCACATGATGCTTACTTTTTCCAATGGAGTTTCTTCCAGTACTAACGAGGTTGTATTGGGAGACTTTAGTCTCTTTAACTCGACATCGATATTTTGCAATGCTGCTAATTTGTGATAATCGATTTCGGATTGTATGAGAGCGTTTACCATCGTTCTGGATAACGCGTCTGCCACTTCGTTATTATTGCCTTTGATATACTGTATGTTAGACGTAAATTGCGAAATAAATTCTAATTGTCGAATTTCCCTCGGCAAGTAGTTATCCTGTTTGGCGTTCAATGCTTTTGTGAGGGGTTTATGATCCGTATATACTGTGAAAATGGTACCCTCAATCATATGTCGGAAATGTTTTATTGCTAAATAAATCGCTAATAGTTCTCTTCCGAACGTACTATATCTCGTTTGAGTAGGATTTAATCTCTTAAAGAAAAATGAAAGTGGTTCCAATGAACCGTTTACTAACTGCTGCAATACGGCTCCTAGTGGATGCTCGATGAAACCGGCTTGTGAGCGGCGACCATTCATTTTTCTTTAAGAGATTAAATCCTACTCAAACGAGATATAGTACGTTCGGAAGAGAACTATTAGCGATTTATTTAGCAATAAAACATTTCCGACATATGATTGAGGGTACCATTTTCACAGTATATACGGATCATAAACCCCTCACAAAAGCATTGAACGCCAAACAGGATAACTACTTGCCGAGGGAAATTCGACAATTAGAATTTATTTCGCAATTTACGTCTAACATACAGTATATCAAAGGCAATAATAACGAAGTGGCAGACGCGTTATCCAGAACGATGGTAAACGCTCTCATACAATCCGAAATCGATTATCACAAATTAGCAGCATTGCAAAATATCGATGTCGAGTTAAAGAGACTAAAGTCTCCCAATACAACCTCGTTAGTACTGGAAGAAACTCCATTGGAAAAAGTAAGCATCATGTGCGATATTTCTACGGGCCAACCACGACGATTTATTTCAAAGCCACTAAGACGAAACATTTCCGAAGCTATGCACAATATTTCGCATCCTGGAATAAAGGCTACCATCAAGCTAGTCAGCGAGCGTTTCTTATGGCCAAGTATGAACCGGGATATTTGTAACTGGACGCAAGGGTGTATAAAATGCCAGAAAGTTAAGATACATCGCCACACCGGTTCCACAGTAGGTCATTTCCGTCACCCCGATAGCAGATTCGAGCACATACATATCGATATTATGGAACCGCTGACGATTTCGAATGGCTTTGGTTACATTTTCGCTTGCATTGATAGATTCACGCGATGGCCTGTAACATTTCCCATAAAAGACATTGCAGCCGAAACTATAGCAAAAACCCTAGTAGAGCGTTGGATTTCCTATTATGGCGTGCCTACTAATATTACAACCGATAGAGGAGTTCAATTTGAGAGCCGCCTCTTCCAACAACTCACAGAGCTCCTCGGAATCAAGCGAATTCGCACAACATCCTACCATCCGATGTCGAATGGTATGGTAGAGAGATTACATCGACAACTCAAAGCCTCTCTTACAGTTGTCACTAGCAGTAATGATTGGATCAGCAAGCTCTCATTAGTCATGTTGAGTTTAAGATCAACAATCAAACAAAATATAGGATGCTGCCCAGCAGAATTGGTTTATGGAACCACTGTACGTCTAACAGGACAGTTCCAACTGATATAGCCAACTATGTACAACATCTAAAGCAGCATATGAGTAATCTAAGGATAACGCTCCCGAGGCAACATCAACACCGTGTGTACATACCAAAACAGCTGAGCGACAGTACCCATGTGTTTATCAGAAGGGATAATGTGCAGCGTCCCTTACAACCGGCCTACGATGGTCCATTCAAAGTGATTAAAAGAAACGAGAAGACTATTACGGCAGACAGAGCTGGAAAAACGGATGTAATTGGCATCGACCGAATCAAACCAGCTTTCATCGAAACCGACGATCAGCCAGTACATAGAGATACTTCGAAAACCATTGAATCACCGAAATGTGAGTTTCAATCATCAACAACATCGACAAAGACAAACAAAGAGAATCCAGTAACGACAAGATATGGTTGAAGAGTGAGATGGCCGCAACGATATATAGCTACGATTTTGAGTTAATAATTTCTTTCACCTCTTCGGATGTAAATTTCTTTCATCTTCGTTTTCTATGTACACATCGAAAATATTAACTTATCTATTTTTATATTCGACATACTTTATGTATCCTTTCGATCTTCCATTATTATCTTATTTGGCCTCAGGGACATATACGAACTCAAACTTACATGTATTTGTAATAACTTACACGATAGTTTTATCATACATCTTAATTTCGTAAATTCCGAATATTTACCCTTCTGTTAAATTTGACATTGTTCTTCTCAAACACAGACACTGTTTTGTATCTTTGTTTGCTGGGGGGGACTATTATAGCAACTCACGTGCAATTGAGTTTGTTCACATTTAATTCGGTTAAACCCTTTTTGTTAACTTATTTAACAGATAGAGTCATTCGTACAATAGCAACTTATCTATACCATTGTGTCTTTATTACTGTTGAGAATGTATGAACATGTATGCTTGAGCATTTGCTTACTGCCTAAGCATTTATTCACACTGCTAGCCTTACTACTAACCGCTAAATTGATTCGATGATTCATTCATTCATTTCACTATGTACATATATGTCAATGTTATTCATCTTCGCTGCTCTATATCGCCCAATTGTACCCGCCTACTCGTACTCGTATTCGCTGACTCACTTGCTCGCTCGCTCGCTTGCTTGCCTCCTTGCCTTTCGGCACAACTCTTTCATGCTTGTTTAACGTACCTGTAATTTTGGATATCTGTGTGTGGTCCCATAATAAAAGTAATCAACACTTCGTATTCGCCTTCTGATTAATATACCGTTGGGGTATTATCTAGTGACGGTTGTCAATACGAACTGTATACGAAGTTTAAGGATAATATATTTTTATTTTATTTTAGCACATAGATATTTGTACAAGGATGCACCAGATATATATGCTCCTATCAAATTTCATTGGTTATATGTGTGTACTGTGATACTGATCGGTTGACCAAGCCGAAGCATGTAGGTTTTGTTAGGGAGCCACATCCGGAGCCTTCGACCTGAACTTCTGATTCACAAGGGAGTGGAGCAACGTCAGGAGATGCAGTCATATGTTAGCCGTTGACCAACGATTGGTTCATACGCCATTCGTTCCTTCAGGACACTGGAGCCCATGTGGAGCATTGGTTTCTAATGAGGGTTTTCCAGCTCCTCTGGGTGGACTGTCCATATCAACCAACCCTAGTTAATCGCCGGACATTCGGTTTGCGTCCTCTCAAGTTCGTAAACAATACCCCGTCCACATGAAGGCAATTAGTATGACTTCCCTGGCAGAGGCTATATACGTGTGGCCGTGTGGGAGCATTTCGAGATATAGAGTGGACTGTCCCTACTGTCGGCCGTACCACGGTATTTGGGGGCCGCCACAAGTTGCATAGGCCGCCCACAATCATTGTTACAGTTTACTATGATCAAAATATACCGAAATTATACGTAAAAGTTGATTTTCATCACTAATCGTTATTAACTGGACATCCATTCAGAGAAGAGAAAGTATGTGAACAATTCATTGTATCTTAATTTTTGAACCAAACGATAATGTGTAAGTATCACCCTCTTTTCAAAATCCTTCAAACCTCTCATAGATCATGCAATGTAATTAATCTACTCATTCCGAGTATAATCATTCTTAATGTTAATAATTTATGATAAAATGAATATATAAATATTAGAAGGGGTTTTGTGGATATTATAATAATTTTAATAGTTGAGATCATGATTCAATTGGAGCTAGACCATCATGGAATGCGTGGGAGCATTAGATGGTCGTTTCATCGTATTATGGATTTCCTCAGCACTGCGCATCTACGATCCCGCATAGCGAGATTCGAACTCAGGACTTATCAGACTCGCACGCGAGTGCTTAGCCTCTAGACCTGGGTTCGGACCTCGCGAGGTGGGATCGTGGATGCCCACTGTTGAGGAGTCCCACAGTAGGACGAAACGGTCGTCCAGTGCTTCTAGGTTTCCCATGGTGTTCTAGCTTCGATTGATTTATGATCTCAACTACTAAAAATATATATAAATATTCATAAGTTAATATCTTCATTCCATTCTCTCTCTTTCTATGAAGCCTAACATTGATTAATAAACAGTCCAAATGAAATTAATTGTTCCATAACGTATGCCACTTTCAAATCCTGCTAGGAGTATGAAGACAGTTCCCCAGTTGCCCATCCTGTAGAATAATTCTTTTTCCCAAGGAATTTGATAAAGGAATTGGGTTAGATGTAGCCTTGATGAATTGTGAACATGTCGTCAAGTCTCACGAAACAGCTGTTACAAGTTGATCACATACGGCTTCACCATTAACACATTTACCTCACCCAGATAGTCTGTATCTGTCTAAGTTGTTTAGTTCAGCATTCATTGATTCCATAGATGGGTCCAACATCCTAGTTCGATGAGAAATACTGGTGAAGGATATTTTTAGTTAAAACAATCGTTGTTATTCTATGAATTTATAGAGTATCAAAATTATCAACAACCTATGAGCTTGTTTTTGTTTTATAAGATTAGCAAAGAACATAAATACACCTAATTGAAGACTTTTCTAATAACCACCATAAATCTTGATTAACAAATCAGTAATAAGGTATACACAGTTACTTAACTAGTATTCCTTTGTTACTTATAATATTATTTTTGCTTGAAATAAAATAAAGCACCCAAATACATTGGTACGTCCGAGAGTAGGGAGAGTTAGCTCTTCATCGCGAAATGCTCTCACATGTTGACGCGTATACAGCCACTGACATGGAAGTCTTACTCACTGCCTTCTCGCGGCATTATTGTTGTTTAAGAAATTGAGAGGACGAAAACCGAGTGTCCGGCTCTAATCGGGTTGGTTGATATGGAGGATCCATCTAGGGTAGTTGGAAAACCCTCATTCTAAACCAATGCTCCACATGGTCTCCAATATTTTAAAGGAACAAATTGTGTATGAACCAATTATTGGACACCGGCTGCCGTGGGACAGCATCTCGTGACATTGCTCCATTGCCTTATGGATCAGACATTTAGATCGACGGCTCTTGGTGTGGCCTCCTAAGAAAACTATCTTCGGTTTGGGCACCCGATCAGTATCCCAGCCCTCACACAATTCAAATGAATGACTTATGTGCCACATTGTCTATTTGGCGCCTTCTTGTACTAATGTTTAAAATAACTATATTTTCTGTTTGAAATTCATCCTGATCATCCTTGCTAACTGTCGTCTATTCTGTAATCTTTTACTTCATATATTATTATTATTATTATTATTCTGTATTTATACATACCACTTATTACATAATCTCTTTTATGCAACAGTTATTTGTCAAGTCGTTATGCCGCTTTAATTCAATGTATCGGTGTGTCAAATCTTCAAAAAATTCATAATTTAAGTGTTTTTATGGTATGTTATATTGTTTTAATGTTTAAAATCGTTTTATAATTTAATCAATTAATTATACAATTGAACTGTTAATTTGTGGGGTGTATCAATGGGCTATTTTATTTTGATGACATTTGATGGATTCGGATCAGATAGGTATTACTGAATATGACTTTATCTCCTTTAACTGTTTCTGATTACCACTTATACTCTTACTACCTCTACCACTACGGAATTTGAGTCGACAACTGCATCTCCGTGCTAATGTGGTATGGCAACTGGAACTGATGTACGTACGTACGAAGTTCTACGTTGTTACTGACTGACTGACTGATTTTTACCTGTCACCTTCCCTTCATAGAACTAATCACTAAGGAATAGATCTCTAAAAGCAAAATTAATAACTCATTGACTTAACAGTTCATTATCAGGGAATCAAATCCCATTTTTATATACAACTATGATAGTAGAATCATAAAGTTTGAAAAAGTCAACAGATGGTATTCAGCTATTGATGGAAATATAGACGACTGTCTTTTTCTATCCATCAGGAATGCTCATCTATTATACTCATAGAATTGATAGTAGTCATAGTGTTTGAATTATCACTATTCACTTCGTCACCAAGGTATACCTGTAATCTTGAAGGAACTAATGCTACACTCGTATGTCTCAAACTTTCATCATCCAGCTTCAAAATCTGGGATGTTTTGCTGACACTTCCAACCGTCAACTTGATACATGATATCAAGTCACTTTGATTAGTGAACACAATGTAACTTAGTAAATAGAATTTGATCAACACTGAATTACTAGAAAAAAAAACATAAGATTGGTCATTACTTATTAGGAAGCCATTTGTGTGCTACTTCACTTCGCGTTTGACTTTCTTCTTCATTGTTATTGTTTTACAGGTTGGTTGTGGTGCGATTGGTTGTGAATTATTAAAGAATTTAGCATTATTAGGTGTAGCCACTGCTGGATCTAATGATGATGATTTACATTCAGCAAACAACGTGACTGATTCTAATCAACATCAATGTTGTTATCGTCGTCATCAATATGAACAACAAGAAAACAACAATCAATTTACATATAATACAACATTCGATGCTTCATTGATGTCTCATGCGAATGTTGATGATAGGGATCATCATCAAACGTTGTCACATTCAGCGGTAGACGGTCAACAAGAACACGGCAATTCACCTTATCCTAATAATCAACTCACTAATAATTCTGAAACAATTGTCAAGTCAATTATATCACATCAAGTTTCTACATCTCAAAGACAATCAATAAAATCTGTATTAAGTGAATCAATCATTAATAATAGGTGCCCGAATATTATTGTCACTGATCCTGATCATATTGAGAAGTCAAATTTAAATCGACAATTTCTTTTTCAATCATGTCATATTGGTTTGTCAAAAAGTCAAATTGCATGTGATACTGCTAAGAGAATTAATCCAAATATATCAGTGAGAGCGATGTGTGATAAATGTGAGCTAAATTTAGTATTTTTTAAAAATCTTTTACTGTCCAAACAATTAGTCGTCTTGAGTGTTGTTAGAGGTATGAGGGTGGTTATCACTCCCCGGTTGCCCACACCGTAGAAGGATTCTTCTGCAGGTACCTGAAAAGGAAATTGGATTAGAGGTGGTCTTAGTGACCTGGGAGTGTGACCACAGTACCCAGGGGATTACTGCTTGAGGTCGGTCACACACGACCTTTTTATGGGTAATTTTTGTGTTAGCTCCGTACTTGTTGAGATCTTAACGCCGGAGACGGATATCCGTCCTACTGCTCTTCAACCGACCTTTCTGACGTGGTAGGACCTTGAGGAACGGTTGTTCCAGTCAGTATAGCTCGGTTGCTTCATCACGATAGGCAAGCCCGACCACCACGTCAAGGTAGCAACAACGGTTCAAACAATTAATAAACTCATCATTTACGTAAGCTACAGGTCAAACATACTCTGTGGATAGATGTTTCTAATGTTCAAAGTCAGTGAGTTAGAGATATTGCGGGGAAGATACTTGCTGACGAAGGTTTACTACAACCATAAAGGAATTGAATTCTGTTACAGAGTCGTTGCCTGTATCACATATTGTTGCAGCCGAAAGTTTTACCACTCAATTATTCGTTTAATCTGTTGTCGAATAAATGTGTTAAACTAGTTCCTCTTTGAATAGTTTATTTATTTATTTTATTTATTCGAACACATAAATATTGGTACAAAGGGGCACCGAATACATATGCGCCACACAAGTCACTTGATTTGTGTGAGCTGTGATATTGCCCGGGTGCCCAGACCGAAGCAGGTGATTTTCTTAGAGGGCCACATACGGAGCCTTTGACCCAAAGGTTTGATCCACAAGGCAGTGGAGCAACGTCAGGAGATGCAGTCCCGTAGTAGCTGGTGACCAACAATAGGTTCATACACCATTTGTTCCTTCAGGATCCTGGATACCATGTGCACCATTGGCTTGAAATGAGGGTTTTTCAACTCCCCTAGGTGAACTCTCCGTGTCCACCAACCCGGTTAAAGCACCGGACATTTGCTTTCCGTTCTCTCAATTTCATGAACAACACTCGCGCCTTGAGTAACTAAATTCTTTCCAATATTAATTTCCTTCAAGATTTCAAATGCACTTTGCTATGATGAGTCTGAATTAACAGAAAACTTAGATCCGTTAGTGCTTACAGATCCCATCCATTCGTCTGACATCAAAATGTAGTACAAGAGATACCGAGTCGCTTTCACTAAATTACAACTTGGTCAATAAAATTAATCGACACTATGATCTAGTAGATGATTATATTGATTAGTATTAAGCGATCATTTTTATTGTCCTCTAGTTACATATAAAACTGATAAAATTCATCTGAACAAATGCTATTGACGGTTAAAGATATTCAATCATTCAAATAAGAATGCCAGATTATTAGTTATAAGATGACAGTCAAAAACTGTAGATGAAATGCTAAAATGAGCTTCAAAAGCTTACCTTATGTGTGTGTTTCAATCCACTACACAAGTCGACACCCGATGATGACTAATGCGCGAATAGGTTGCAAGAAGCCTAAGGCCACTCAAACTAAAATCTCACACCACACTATCAAGACATCGGTTGTTGGACTGAGCCATATAGGTAAGTGCAAACTACATTATCAGTGTCGGCATGATTGTAATCAGTGCTTGGAGATTTTGGATAACAGGGCTCAGAATATATCGCAATAGCATAGGTACGTTCACTCTATATCTTTCTTTAGTACGGTCTAAACTTAAAAAATAAACTCATAAACGATTTTACTCCACTAAACCATAATTTCTACTCCAATCGCCACTTTGACGCCTGATCTTTTCTATTATCACCATTAGTATTACTACCTCTGGAATTCTGAGATTTGCTCTGACGATTTCATTTCGCTGAGCTCATATGGTGTGGCAACTTGAACTGATGTACACATGTTTCAGGTTCTATATTTTGTATGACTAACTGAGCAAATAAAAAGTTATTTTCCATATGATCAACTCTCATAATGTTGATTAAAGCTCTGAAGCCAGATTAAACTGATGAAACAATTTATACACCTTTTCGCTTTCCAAAATTCATTATTAACATCATATTGAGTTTAGTTGTAAGAAAATTTTATTATCAACATTCTGTAAGACGACAGATTTTATTAAGAGGTAATACTGAAGGATGGGACAGTATTATCTCCCTGCAGCAAGTATGATATCATCATTTGTCTAAGTCTATTCCAGGTACATCTGAAGAGGATAGCAGACACGCGAAATCCGGCAATGCTACTTTCCGAAATCTTTCCTTACTCAATGACCTAAAAGTCAGTAAAGCAAAATGTCGAAAATAACAGGATATCAAAGTACATTTTGAATTATAGGTCAATGTATCTTAGTGTATGAAATCTAAGCTGAATATTTATTGTAGGAGATGCACAACACGAGGTATCTCAGTGTGATGTAGTGCGGATGCTTAACGCGGGGCCTTCAGCTAGGAGTGTATCCAGTATTCAGTATCAATGTTGAAGAATTACAAAGCTATTCATAGATTTCTCAACCGTAACACATCCATTGATTAATACAATACAGTCAAATTATTTTCATTTAAAATTAGAAAAATTCATTGAGTTTATAGTTTGACATTACACAATGAACTTGTTTAGAGAACCATTGGGAACCAGGAATTACCGAAGGGTTGTTGCACTCTAGTTTAAAATACCTTACTAGTCCTTATCCCCTATCCTGCCTAGAGTTGAACCCATGGTCTTCAGACATCTCAGTGACCACCTAAATTCTAGACTATCGATTTGACATCCAGCGGTTTTCATTTCTAATTTCAATTTGAAATCTTGCCGGTCTATTATCGTTTGCGACTGGTGTTAGTTGTCTCGTGACCGAACTCTATACATCGTGGCTTTTCATTTGAATTCCATGTCCGAACGTTAACTCTGGGTTCAATTCTTGATGAAGTCATCAACATTCATTGCTGAGGAATCCTGTACTAGGATTAGAAAGCTCTATATCGCTTCCTAATTTTCGATGATACTCGCACCAAAGTAAGTTCGTTACGTGAAACTTTGAACTTCAACTATCCTCATAGCCTCCTATCATAGAAAGTAATTTAATCGAATCTATCCACAGTTTTATTCTTTTCATTTCTGCCAATTTTTTGTTTGTTTGTTTGTTCGTTTTTCCCCAATTTTCAGTTTGGCCAAATACTGAAAAGACTATTTTCACTGATGAATTTTTATTACAAGCAACAAAGTGCAGTAATTACAAACAAGGGATAACATCTCCTTCAATACTCAATACTTCATATAAACATGGTATTGTACTAGCTGCTTTAGATTGTGTACCAACACGTCGTTATTTAGATTCACGTTGTGTAACACTACATTTACCATTGATTGAATCTGGTACTTTAGGCACTAAAGGTCATGTTCAAGTAATTTTACCTGATATTACTGAATCATATAATAGTCAAATGGATGATGATGTTCATAATAACAATGATGTAGATGGTAATGGAAATATTGATAGTCAAGTGAATACAATACCATATTGTACATTGAAATCATTTCCGACCTTACCAATTCATTGTATTGAATGGGCACGTGAAAAAGTGAGTTTAATCATTAAATTTATTTATGTTGTGATGTTCATCATAGTAAACAAAATGTCCACATTTCCATACATAGTCAATCGGCGATTTCATAGCTTTCATACATAATTAGTTGTTCATGCTATACATGTTTTTTCTGGTTTTGTCGGTGTTTGCGCTAGCGATAATCGTGCGATACCGTGAATTTACTGATTTTGGTTCTTGTAGTTCATTGAATGTTAACTAGATCATCTAAAGATAACGCTCTTGCGATTAGTCTAATGAGTTCTGGCACTGAGGTTTGATAGTATTATAATTTATGCTCTGTGTCCTATTAGTATATGACATAATGATACCGTCAATTAGAGAACAGTCAATTATCGACCAGACCAATGACGCGTAAAACCCGTACGAACAGTCTAGAGTCCTTAATGGTCCAATCTCAGCCTCTGCGATATGAATCATTTATTTCAAACATACTGGGTTTATATACAAACCAAAAAGACCACATCGCACCACAAAATAGGAAACAACATTTGTACAAGAATTAGCCAAAAGTGGCTATGAATGTGTAAGGTAGTAATCGATAGACAGGGCATAACTCCAGAATGGTAAATCGTATAATAGCATTTCATAGGTCAGAATAAAGCTTATGACAAGAGGAACACGATTATGAATAGTTTAGTTACTTAACAATCATACGATAAAAATATACGTATAGTATTGGTTCATAATGGATCCTAAAAGTTACCACTCGTTATTGTCATCGGGATATAACAAGTAGAGCCGTAGGATTTGTTCTACAAAAGAGTCCTATATCTATACAAGACACTTATAACCAATGCTTCCTAGTTCACAATGGCTATATTAGCTGGAATCAGTTCCTGATATTAACCATTTTCACGGATAATAGTAACATAGTGTTAGGTTCCGATAAGCACAATGAATGGTAACTTTTGGGATCCTTTCATGGACCAATTCTATGCGTATACTTTTATCGTATAATTGTTACGTAACTAAACTATTCATATTCATGTCCCTCTTATCATAAGCTTTGTTTTGACCTATGAACTATTACTATACGATTTGCCATTCTTGAATTATGCCCTGTTTATTAATTACTACCTCCCTCATCCACAGCCTTATTTGGCTAATTCTTGTACAAATGTTGTTTCCTATTTTATGGTACGATTTGGTCTGGTTGGTTGATATATAAACCCAGTATGTTTGAAATATAATGATTCATATCGCAGAGGCTGACATTGGTGTTCTCAAGTTGACAGGCAGGGCTAGGCAGAAAGCAGGACCATTAAAGACTCTAGACTGTTCGTACGGGTTTTACGCGTCCTTGGTCCAGTCGACAATTCACTATTCTCTAATTGGCGGCCACAAGTATAACACATAGATATTGAAATGATCTCGTGTAATCCATACAACATTATTAAAAATGTATGTCCTAAAAGAAATTTGGACATTCAATCTCCTATCATCATTTACAAATAATTTTTTTACTCAATTACGAAGTAGTTAATCATTTACAGCCGACTTGATGTCATAATTTTTTGTTTAGGCTTTGATATCACTTCCCTTATGCCCGTACGGAAGCAGATTTAACAATAAAAGGGGGGGGGGTTCGAACCTACATTTTAATAGTTAAAGATCAAATATACCAAGTATCTGTCTATTTTAATTTCTGATCTCATGTATATCAGATTGTATCAATTGAGATTATTTTAATTCGTAATGTTTTTTTTTTGTTGTTGTTGAATGTTTCGCTATTCATTGTGATTATTTTAGACCGATCTGCATCAAATTCTGATGTTTTCGTCTTTTTCCCTCCTTCTCTCTCTCTATCCCTCACACACACACACTCTCTCTCTTGCTCTCTCTCTCTCTCTCTCATTGTTTATTCTATTCACATTATTGTTTCGTATTGACTAAAAATGTACTCTTTCCTGACTGATTGCTATTGTCTATCCTATTTAAGGATAAGTAGGATAGGTGGATACCCATATGGGAAATAATGTTTATGTAAAGAATTGTCTGATGAATCGAATAAATATTTGCCAAAACAATTTTACAGACCTATTGTCTTTTTGTCTAATAAATAAGTAAAAAGTATAAATTTAAATATTGAATAGGAATGAATTGAAGTGAAAATTATCAAACATTTTTCTAGTGTAGTTAATTTGTTCTCTAAAAATATAACTTTTGTGTTAAATAAAGTTTTTATTAGTTGAATTTATGTGTCAATATAAGCTAGATCACCATGGGAAACATGGAAGAATCTGACGACTGTTTCGTCCTTGTATGAGACTTCTCAGCAGTGCGCATCCATGATCCCGCACTCGGGACTTGAACCCAGGGCTTTCGGTTTCGTGCACGAATGCTTAACCTCTGGACCACTGAGCCGGTATCCCATGATGTTAATGTCTAACTTCAATCGGTCCATGAATGGTTCATTTATCCATTGTCTGGGTTCGATACCTGATACGGATTGTACTGCTGAAAAGTCACGTACTACAATGAGACGACCGTTCAGTGCTTCCAGGTTTTCAACTATTAAAATTACTACATTCTCCATAAATTCCATTCTGAAATAAAGTTTTAGCTGATGCTTGTAAAAATTTATTTGATTTTGAAAAAATATAGTTGTACAGCATAAACTATTTATGGATAAAGTTTCTTCAAGATAGGATTTAGCAACTTTCTATTGTGATATCATAATCTGTAGTATATTCAACCAAGTCAGAGGTGACATATTCCCTTACTAATAATATTAACTGATTATTGTTTCATGTCAAGAATTCATTAGTGTCTACATTATATGAGTCATTAGATTTTGGACCCTGTAAGTTAATAACATCTCATTCATTGTGGATTATGTGAACTAGGATAATTCAATAGCATTTTGATATCTATGTTAGCTAATTAAATGATTACATTGAGTTCTACAAAAATTTTGATGTCCTATGGAGAAGCCATAACCGAACACGTTCAACAGTGTTTTTAGTAAGATAGTTGTTATTGCATACAATGACTAACAATCATGCAACGTTGTTAATACTTACTTTTCTAACTCTACTCTGTTTCTTCCATTTTAATGATAAATTTTGAATTACCAGAATGCGGAATTGTGCAGATTGTAGTAATTTTAATAGTTGAATTCATGAGCCGATCTTAGCTAAATCATCATTGCAAATCTGTAAGCACTGAACGGCTAAAGGTCCTAAGTTCGAGTCCTGCTTACGGAATCGTGGATTCACGCTACTGAGGAGCCTCATACTAAGACTAAACGGGCGTGTAATGCTTCCAAGTTTTCAATAGTGGTATCGCTTAAATCAACTCATGATTAAAATTTTTAATTACTTATGAGTAATATATTTTATTTACCTAATAGAATTTATAACTCGTATTACTTTTTCACTGAAATCTCATAAAAACAATTATTGTTTTATGTCAATAACGTTTCATTAAGTCCTTAAATTAATGTAGCTTTGTAACTTCCTATCCATTTCGTGTGATGACAGTACACTTATCCAGTAAATAATTAATGTTCCTAAATTTACCGTATTTTACCATAGTTTCAATTGTTTATTTTATATATTTATTTTAACACATAGATATTGGTAAAAGGAGGCACCAAATACATATGCACCACACAGATATCATTTGATATGTGTGGGGGCTGTGATACTGCCCGGGTTCCCAATCCGAAACAGGTAGTTTTCTTGGAGGGCCACACCCGGAACCTTCGACCTGAAGGTCAGATCTGCAGGGTAGTGGAGCATCGTAAGGAGATGCAGTCCCATGGTAGCCGGTGACTAACATTTGGTTCATACGCCATTTGTTCCCTTAGGATACTGAAGTCCATGTGGAGCATTGGTTTGGAATGAGGGTTTTCCAACTCCCCTAGGTGTATCCTCCATATCCACCAACCGGATTAAAGCGCCAGACATTGGACTTTCATCCTTTCAATTTTGTAAACAACAGTAATGCCACGAGAATTTAGTGAGTAGAACTTCCCTGACAGAGGCTATATGCGCGTGGTCATGTGAGAGCATTTGGAGAGAGAGAGAGCGGACTCTCCTTACTTTCGGCCGTACCAGGGCAATTGTTTATTTGGTTTTCAAGATTAATTGTCATCACAATCGTCTGGCCTGTTTCGTCACTATTGAATTAGCTGAATTTTCAACTTCACTTAGTTAATGATGTCATGCAAACATTGTTTTATGTCACTGATGAACCTTATCTTACCTCCTACAACTCCATTAGTCATAAACTGACATTCAAAACTTAGGCTATTCATTTTGAAGCTAACTAAATCCTAAGCACATATCAAGAACTATTCGAGAAAAGACTGTGTGATCCGCCTTAAACAATTATTTCTTGAGTTTTGTGGTCGCTCTCATTGACCATCAAGATTATACCTTATCCAACCTCCTCTTTAAGCCTTCAAAAGATCACCTAACAACCAGGTAGTAACAACAGTTTACACACGTTATTTAGCACTAGTGTACAATTTTTTCCACAATCACAAATGTCATCAGAAATATCTACTCTCAAAAAATTCCATTTGTTGATTTTGATTTTTTCATTTGGTGCATTTTAATTTTTCTTTTTTTTATTTTCTCTTCATTATGTAAACAAATACCAATTTAGTTTGCTAGTCAATTCACATTGAAACCCATGAAATTACAAACATTTCTACAAGCTTGGAATTTAGAACAATGTGAATATGTGGACAGTTACCATGGTGAACAAACATCGAAACAACAAACGCATCAATTAATATCAGATTTAACATTTTTAATGCATTTATGCAATGATATTGCTACCAATTGTACTACCACTACTACTACTACTGATAATGATAATAGTAGTAATAATAATAGTAATGTAATTGTTACATCAAAGATGTATTCTAATGATAAAATTTTAATGAAAAACTGGATTGAAAGGATAAATTTATTACAAGATCAATTAAATCCGAATATTGGACGATTTTTATGCTCACGTCCATCTACATGGAATCAATGTTTATATTTAGCCCGTGATAAATTTCAACATTACTTTAATCATAAAGTAAGAATGATATTTGTCTTTCAAGAAATTTTGTTTGTTTGTTTGTTTGTTTGTTTCTTACATTGAAAGCTGTTACGATTTCTCTTAGTATGATCTGACTACTCTTCACTCGAAAAGTCCTCAAATCAGAACACAATGGTGGATGGAAACAGGAACCGCAATAAGTAAAGCCTTAGTACATTTATAAGTTTTACATAAAATTCTATTTGATCACAGATGCCTTAGAAACGTTGCTCACATCTGCTGGGACCACCGGGCAAGTAATAGTGAGGTTAGACACAGGATATTATAGAACGATGGTAAATCAGTTGATGAGGTTGTGAATCTTCTTCCACTGAGATGGTCGGACTACGTATTACACACGCCCCACCACCGATTACCACAAGAGGCAATGCTAACCGGTGTAGGGGATAGTTGGAGGAAAGTTAGGGGTGGCCAAAACAAAACTTGGCATCAGTGGTTGAAGTCACTAACTTCTAGTCTGAGCCATGTTGGTAGATGCAGACTACTTAGTTGAAGTTCACGTGACTATCGTAACCAATGGTTTGAGACTATTGGTGACATGTCTCAGAATCGATCACAATGGCGTCGGTGTATACACTTTCTGTCTTCCCTTAAACTAAGAGATTAAAATCGCTTCATATCTTTCCTTCTACGAACTAATTCTTTCTTCCTGTACTACCGTTTAGCTGTTCAGTCGGCATTTGAATTTCTATATGATTTGTCCATTTACACTGATATGTTACTGAGCTATAACTGAGGTATTCACATAGGTTCCTCCTTAAATAAAGTGCAATAAAATTATACTAAAGGAAAGATTTCAAAAGAATCACGACGAATTTCCAGCTAGTTTCTGGTCAATCAGAAAACAGCTTATATAAATGGATAATTTATGGAAAAGAAAACTATAATATTACAAAGCGTAAATAGATAGAACATGAGTATTATTTGAACTTATATTTTATACAGGTTACTCTTACTGTAACTCGAAAATAACCAGTCACAAATTCATCTTAATGGATATAGATTATCAACATTCTCGAACATTTGTAAGGTCCGAAACAGATTTTTAAGAGTCCCCATATTGTTCTTAGTTAGGATCAAGATTAAGCGTTTAGATTCAGAGTTTCCATCAAGAATTGACATAAGCTCTGACGCAAACTAACATAAACTGTGATATAAAAATGCTGTATAACCATAGAGATGAATGAAGTTTGCTTAAGACTAAGACTTACGGATAGAGTCTATTTACCTGTTACCTACAGTCCAAACAGACAGAATTAAGGGTTTGATACTATTAACATGATCGTTTTTACTCTGTGCTGGTAAAAAGTAATTCTTCACTAATGTTGTAAACCCTTTGGAGCAGTATACAAATTTATTTCTACTGATCATTATACATTATATTTGTAGTTCGTACTTGAAGTATTTATCTAGATATATAAACATTGTTACAAGAAGGCAGTAAATAGATATGCGATACATAAATTATTCATTAGAATTGTGTGAGGGCTGAGATACTGCCCAGGTGCCCAAACCGAAGAAGGTGTTTTCCTAGGGGACCACACCCGGAACATTTGACCTGAAAGTCTGATCCACAATGCAATGGAGCAACGTAGGGAGATGCAGTCCCATGGTAGCCGGTGACCAACAATCGGTTCATGCACCATTTAGTTAGGAATCAGGGTTTTCCAACTTCCAGGTTAGAGCGTTGAACATTCACTTTTCGTCCTCTCAATTTCGTAAACAACAGTCATACCGCGAGAAATCAGTGAGTAAAACTTCTATGAAAGTGGTTTTTATGTACGTGGCCATGTGAGGGCATTTGGAATGGGAGAGCTGACTCTCCTCACCTTCGGCCTTACCAGGACATTTGAGAGCGTACTTAGAGTATACATTGACTTGAACCACTGTTCAATAAACAACTCAATCGATTAGAAAACAAAGTTCTTTTTATTCATTTTCTGATTTATATATGAAAGATGTTAGAAATACAAATATCTGCGCATGATTATAAACCATTTCAATGGAAAAAAGAAACATGATAGGATTTAAGTTTTTTTGTTTGTTTTAAAAATGGCTTACTGTGGAAATCATTCAACGAGATTAATATCTAACTATCAGATTTCAATCGTTTCCTGTCATTAGTAAATTGAATGAAAACTAATCTTACATAATCACTTGTAATGATTTAAGCCAATCTTTTTTCTTTGTTCATTCCTCACTTATTTTTGTTTTTTTTTGTTTTTTTCTTGTTAAGGCTCGTCAATTGTTACATTCTTTCCCCATCGATACAAAATTATCAAATGGAAGTAAGTTTTAATATGATTTTAACCTCATAAAATTTTCTTCAGTGTTCTTTCTCTTCTGAACACTATTGTGGTAAACAAAGTCATGTTTTTTGTAGTTTCTTCTCCATTGGTGATCAAACTTTAACGATCAACTTGAGAGGTTAACAACTAGTTTCAGTGACTTGATATCGTGTACACTACGGTGAGATGTTAAGTGGTTAAAGGTGTACAGGAGAAAACACTTTTTGACTTTAGTTTCTTGCTAGTTGGTACTCGTCAGCAAGATGTTGAGGGTATTTATACGAACGTAGATCACTCAGCCTTAAAGCTATTCATGCCGTAGCTGAACTCCTGTGGGATTAAGATACTTCGAATATATTTTATTTACGATTTTTAAGTTCATATTTAACAAAGAGCATCAATCCCTTCAAGATTGCTGGTAAGCCTTGCTTACGAGCACCAACTAGCACGAAATATAGACCAAGAAAGATTTTCTACTGACTATCTTTAATTTGCTAACGTACTATTGTTGTCTTTGCTTTTTCTTTGTTGATGTTTAGATGGAGAATATGTTCTTCGGTTGAACTAACAGGCTTATTAATAATTGAGTTCTATGTTCTTTTCACTGTTTGATGGGTTGTAAAATACGTTTTCTTAAAGATGGTTCCAACTTCGAATTCATCAGTTCTTCTTTATTTCGACTCAATGTTTTTTATCCCGCCATAAATACTCCACTAGAAAGTGTTTCTCGTTTATCGAATCATTGATAGTTTAATTTACCATCTGTTTACTTTTGCTTTAAAGGGGTTTTATTCAGAATCAGTTTGGAATGTTTGCGGATACGTTTTGCTTTTGATAAAATCACCGTCTCGTGAAGTTTTTCTTCACACTGAATCTTTACCTTTCGGTTGTTTCAACAATATAGACATATCCCAATACCTGTTTGTAACCGTTTCGCTGAGATGGAGATATGATTCAACTCTGTCTATTAAATACCTTTGTAGCAGGATTTGTAACTAAGGTATCTTTCAAAAAACACGTATACCTTTTAAAGGATTTCTACTCTATCATGATAGTCATATTAGGCCTTATGAATCACTGGCACCTGAATTGACAATCACAAATGCAGTTCGTAAGGTTTTCTCATTCGTCGCACTTCACTTTTATTTAGCTTCGTTGTAGGCATTCTGTTAGAGATAATGCTTTGTTCGTTCGACTTCCTGAGAATAAGCTACTAAGAGATCGTTTATCTATGATCTGATCTCCAAAATTGTAGTTGTCCGTCGTTTATCTAATCGATTACAAGTACTTACGTTCATCAGTTCGAGTTGCCACACCACATTAGCACAGAGATGCAGTTGTCGATTCGAATCCCACAGTGGGAGGTAGTAAGAGTATAAGCAGTAATCGGAAAGATTAGGGTTTGAAGATGTTATTCAAGGAGTATAATCCAGTGAAATAAATTTGGAATGAGAAAAAAGAAAGGGACATGAAGAATTCAGAAGATTAGAATTTGGGAAAACACAAAGAGTAGATGCACCTGCGCCATTTCAAACGATTTTAAGCCATTTCATTCAAGGTCTCTAACCGTTGGTTGAACCACTAGCACAGATTGAGTCTACTTAAACAATCATTAAACAAACAATACCCTGAACTCTCTAATATATTGCGCTTAACTTTCAAAGTAAATAACTATCATTCAATGATCTACATTTCTCAATCCTTATGCTATAGGGTCACTCTATAGGAAATGACTAAACAGCTGTCTTAATTACTTACACCTGTTAGTCCTCGTGGAGGAGTATAGGCCGCCCACTAGCACTCTCCATCCAACCATGTCCTGGGTAATCCATTCCAGCACTTTGCTGTTGTTATTCATTCTTTTGCTTCTATTCCTCGACGTAATGTGTTCTTTGGCCTTACTATTTTCCGCTTCCTTTCAGTACTCCAAACAACTATCTAGTACTTCCTAATTTCCAATAGTTGTTTAAATAAATTACCCTAATACCTAATTGTTGTTTCATTGTTACTACCCAATCGAAGAAATCACCATAGGAAATATTCTTTATTTTAATATATCTTGAATTGAAATATGTAAATATTCAATAATTGTCAAGTTGTTCTTCATTCATCTCATTCTACATTTAATTAGTTTCCCTTAAAAATAGAAGGTTCATTCTAGGCAAATAAATATAATTGAATTTTATCTCTCCTGATTCTTGTTGCCTTTAGTCTCTTCTCACTTTCCTTCTCTCTCTTTCTTTCCTCTCCTCTCCTCTCTCTCTTTGTATGCGTGCGTGTCTGTCATATTGTATGAATTGCTAGTTACTTAAAGAAGAGAAAGAGAGATGAGAATGAATTCAATTAATCATATTATACATATCTATACATATACATTCATAATGATGAGGATGATGATGATCTAATTATAATAAGAAAAATTTCAACTGACCTTTGAAGTTCCATGATTGACCAATTTATGCTTCAATCTGGGAAATTTTTTTTTGTTATTCCCATTGTTATTGGTAGAGTGTAATGTTCTTACTTAGTTTCTAATTCTATATTTTATTCACATTATTAAATATAACAATTTCATATATTTATATATATAGTTTTATCACATAGATACACTATCTCTTTACCCTCTGGCATTAATTCTTATCTCAGTCTCTATCTACCTATCTATCTATCTGATTTAAAGTTGGTTTTCATCATCTGAGATAGTTGAGACAGAATTTATATGCTTCTAACTATCATTGATCTCAATGTACGATGTTTCTTGATGTAGGTGAAGGTTTAAGGAATTCTAGGGATAGCCAAATCGAAATATAGAGTAAATCCGTAAATCATTGAGAATTAGGTTGGGCAGTGTTGTTAGGTTTAGATTATGAAGTCCCAACCTATTCCCACAGCACTCATCATCGGATGTCGAAGTTGTGTGGTGGATGGGGGCATATAATATGTGTCCCATTCACATCAGTCGATGAAGATTGATTACCCGACCAATAGATTTGCTATTCTTACCTTGTACTTTATGTATAACCTTAGGGTTGCTAATTAGATAGTCCCAACATACATAAGAAATACTTTGAAAGGAGTCTGTGATGAAATACTAGTAACTTACAAGTATCCTATATTTCTGAGCACTACATTTAACACTCATAGATTAGAGTGGAGAAAACTGCTTCACAGAAGAACGACCATTTGTTTAGCGGACAGATAGTTCGTTTATGACACATTGACGTAAGCTGGCTGACGTACAGAAAATTTCCAGTAACCGACTCATCAGGGTTGATGAAACTTTCAATGTTATAATCATTAGTTCGAGATACTGTATGACCTGACCTATAATCAGTTACAATGGTGTAGATGTATTCACTCCCTATCTGAACTTTCAAATAATCTGTTTTTACGTTTCCTTCTATTCTAAAAATTCATCTTTTCTCAAATCATATTGAATTAGCCTAACGTTTTCTACTACTAATGCTAATATTTAAAGTGCTGCGTACCTGGGTTCGAATCCCATTGTGAATACCAACACTGGGACATTTTTGTAATCCGACTGAATAGTCTCAAATTGATCAAAGTGCATATCCTAGATTGTTCTTATAGCTCATAATTCAAATATACTGTAAATTATTACGGAAGTTGAAAATCAATTGTGAGTACCATAAGAGGTATATCAAGAAAAATGTGATTGGAGGATGATGATTTTCAAGGCTTAGCATTACAAAATTGTTGAATATTCACTGACTGGTAACTGTGTTATGATCTATATAACCTAGTGGTAATGTCTTTAATGTCAGCATCAGTTCTCCGAAAATTTCAAATATTTCTCACGGATAAGTATCAACCAACAGAAGACAAACCTAAACTCGACTAGTCAGTCTTGGGTGCTCTTATTGGTATGAAAACGTTTATCAATTCTCGGTTCTTCACACTATAAGTAAAAAAAAGCAAACTAAATTAAAGATGATTTTGTTAATTGAAGAACTTCACCACAGAACTGAAAGCAATCACCACTGAAACTCATTCACACAATGCTTTTTGTGAGTAGTTTTATATATGCTATCTCTGAAATTAAAGCCTCGATTAGATAATGGCAATATACAGAATGCAAACACAATACTGAAGTAACTGCAATGATGATCTGATCGTTCTATCTGTCGATTCTCTTCAACCATGTAATAACATTAAATTTACTAGAAATCTATATTCTGTTGTGGCCCTATATGGAAATTGACCGGAATTGTATAATAATGGGATTTAAACTACTTATTATACTTTCATTATTTTTTAACTTTTTTTTGTTTCCAAGTAAAGATCTTTCCGAATTTGTTTTTCTATCATTATTTAGCACCATTTTGGCAATTTCCTAAACGTCCACCTAAATCGATTGAATTTTCCATAACAGATCCATTGTAAGTTTTGCCTACAGATTTATGTAACTATACTGTTTTTTTTCTTTTACTTTACAAAGGTAACATGTTAAAGTTAATGATCAAATTCTTAGCCTACTTAACTTACTTACGCCTGTTACTCCCAAAGGAGCATAAGCCGCCGACCAGCATTCTCCAACCCACTCTGTTCTGGGCCTTCCTTTCTAGTTGTATCCAATTGTTGTTCATTCTTTTCATGCCTGTCTCCGTTTCTCGACGTAATGTGTTCTTTGGTCTTCTTCTTGTCATTTGACTTTGAGGATTCCAAGTGAATGCTTGCCTTGTGACGCAGTCGGGTGTTTACCATTGCTTAAAATATGATAAAATTGCTTGCTTTTTTTCTGGTTAGCGTTTTTTTTCTACGGGATGAGGTCTATAACCCCATGCCTAACCCTCCCCCCCTTATCCGGGCTCGGGACCGACAGTAGCCTCCGAGGGGCTCCAGGTAAAACAAAAACTCATCATGTGTTCAACTATGTGTAATATGATTGAAGCTACATACCTTGTTATCTAAGCCCTAGTAACATGATCCAATTCCACCCCAAACTGTAAAATAGTGTTGGTATAAACAAAGATGGATAGTGGCTAGCAGTGGAATCCATAACATGTGTTTCGTCCTAGTAGTTGGTACAGATAGTTCCTGGTAAGTTGACATTTTTCAATTTATATTATCATCTCTTTAATTAACATACAAATGTCACTTGATTACTTACTTCATCCACAAGCTGAACTTATAAACAAACTGGAACTTCATTTTAAATGCCTTTCAATGACGATAACACTTTCCTAAACAGCAGCTGATAAAAGGTTTTCTAGTATTGGCCACTTTTTTTTACAAAAATTTTCAAACTACGTACATACGATCGAAACAAATGCAAGAAAAACTCTCATTCACTTTGATTGATTCTTAATCTGACCCTAGAAACCAAATATATGAATACCCACCATAGTTTATTAGATCAATGTATAACACAGTTTAACTTTTTGTTTTTCTTTTTCTCAAATTTTCTTCATAGTTTTGTAACTGAGTCAAAAATGATTAGAGTCTTTAATATTAACTTAGTTGAAAAGTATTTGAGTTGTATCCAATTGGATTTAGATTTTTGTTGTTGTTGTTGTTGTTGCGTATATAGAGAGGTATATAACGATTATTTTTTTCGGTTTTTGAATTCTTAATTAGTTTAGCTTTATTATAATTGTGAAGGGAAAGAAATCGCGGTATGGACTTTTTTTCTACGACAAAAAGAAACAAAAAAAAGAGAAAAGAAAAGAAAAGGTTTATAAAGAAGAATAAATTTGCTAGTTGGAAAAAAAATAAGATAAAGCTATGAATAATTGAAATATTGTAACCTCCAATAGAATGAAGTAACTAGATAGTTAACAATTAAACAATAACACATTGTATTATAAGATTATTCAGTATCATTTACGATATAGAAACGTATTGATATACAAGGCTAAAAAGGTTTTTTTTAGTATAACTATTCTTTTAAGTTAAGCCAACAGTATACCTGTGATGATGATGGTTGGTGGCGGCTAGCAGTTGGATCCAAGACATGTGCTTAGTTCTATTTTCGACTTATCATTTGCATGTATCTACATCTTAGAGTTGATGTTCAGTCTGCGACTCGAACTCAGTACCCTTCACTCTAAACTTCATCAAGCTATCTACTTAGCTACTGAGTTCAGATAGCCACTAACTTTTGTAATGAAAGGAAGTATAATTTATTTTTGTATTGCTTGTCTGAATCTTCCGATTGATATTTAGGACTGCAATTAAATCAGTAGCTAAGTGGACAAAGTGGTAGCGTTTGAAGTGAACGGTACTGCTTATACTCTTACTACCTCCCACTGTGGGATTCGAATCGACAACTGCATCTCTGTGCTAATGTGGTGTGGCAACTCGAACTGATGAACGTACGTACTTGTAATCGATTAGATAAACGACGGACAACTACAAGTTTGGAGATCAGATCATAGATAAACGATCTCTTAGTAGCTTATTCTCAGGAAGTCGAGTGAACAAAGCATTATCTCCAACAGAATGCCTACAACGAAGCTAAATAAAAGTGAAGTGGGACGAATGAGAAAACCTTACGAACTGCATTTGTGATTGTCAATTCAGGTGCCAGTGATTCATAAGGCCTAATATGACTATCATGATAGAGTAGAAATCCTTTAAAAGGTATACGTGTTTTTTTGAAAGATACCTTAGTTACAAATCCTGCTACAAAGGTATTTAATAGACAGAGTTGAATCATATCTCCATCTCAGCGAAACGGTTACAAACAGGTATTGGGATATGTCTATATTGTTGAAACAACCGAAAGGTAAAGATTCAGTGTGAAGAAAAACTTCACGAGACGGTGATTTTATCAAAAGCAAAACGTATCCGCAAACATTCCAAACTGATTCTGAATAAAAACCCCTTTAAAGCAAAAGTAAACAGATGGTAAATTAAACTATCAATGATTCGATAAACGAGAAACACTTTCTAGTGGAGTATTTATGGCGGGATAAAAAACATTGAGTCGAAATAAAGAAGAACTGATAAATTCGAAGTTGGAACTATCTTTATGAAAACGTATTTTACAACCCATCAAACAGTGAAAAGAACATAGAACTCAATTATTAATAAGCCTGTTAGTTCAACCGAAGAACATATTCTCCATCTAAACATCAACAAAGAAAAAGCAAAGACAACAATAGTACGTTAGCAAATTAAAGATAGTCAGTAGAAAATCTTTTTCAGTTGTCACTGACTGACTGACTGACTAATTGATTGATATGCCTTGATTAAGTTGTTGACATATGCACTGTCTTTCCCTGATCCTCTTGTTCATCTTATTTTACTTATATTTATTTCTACTGTCTGCCATTATTATTTACATCTATATTCAATGAATGACCTTAATGCATATTTATTTATAAGGTTTGTTTGTTTATTTGTTTATTTTAAATTTTTTTTAAAAAAAAAAAGTGAAGTGTAAAATAATTTTTTCGCTTATTTCCAAAAAAAAATTCTTGAAACCAAGCCAATTTTTGTTCCGTTTCTCAGGGAGAGAGAGAGAGAGGGGGAGAGAGTAGGCCATATATACAGATACAGATAGATAGAATCTATTCTTTAAGGTCATTGAAAATAATTGATGATTATTTTCACGCGTATTTTCTCTCTTTTTTTTCAACTTCAATAATCATTTGATTTCGATTCTCATGATAATCATCTGTTCAAGGTCATTGGTAATAGAATACTGTAGGTCGATATAATGGAATGTATGTTGTTTTGTTTTTTTTTCTCTTTTTTTTATTTGTCATACATTGAAAGAGAAACAAATGAACTCTTATAAAATATCAGAAAAAGTTTTTATGGTGGATATTATAATAATTTCAATAGTTGAGATCATGAGTCAATTAAAGATAGACAAGCATAAGAAATCTGAAAGTATTTGATGATCGTTTCGTCTTACTGTAGGACCCTTCAGTAGTGCTCATCCACGATCCTACCTCTTGAAATTCGAAGTCAGGACCTATCAGTCTCGCACGCCAGCGTTTAACCACTAGGTATTTCCTGGAGTTCTAGTGGATAGCAGTGACCAGTGAAGTTCAACCGTGTCTGTTGTGAGATAGTGACTCACTGGAGATGATGGGAGATGTATCGTTCAATTTCATGAATTAGTTGAAGTTAGATATTAACATCGTTGGATACCGACCGGCTCAGTGGCCTATAGGTTAAGCATTTGTGCGCGAGACTGATAAGTCCTGAGTTCAAATCTCGCGTGATGGAGTCTTGGATGCACACTGCTGAGGAGTCTCATTGCAGGACAAAACGGCCGTCCAGTGCTCCCAAGTCTTCCATGGTTGTGTAGCTTCAACCGAATCATGATCTCAACTATTGAAATTATTATAGGAAATAGCTAGATTGTAATCCGTCAGTTGGATGTGTTTAGATCTTGATTTGGTTGTTCATATTAAAGTTAGAATCCAGTAAGTTTTTTGTCTAAGATCATGGAGAATATTTGTAGTTAAAGATGAAGATGTACGTATTGTGTTCTCTGAGCTCGATATTTCAGTTCCATTCCTAAACATCCAATATGTTATCCACTGAGAGACGGATTTCAGAAAGCCACTAACAAGTTCAAGTGTGAGCACCAACATAGAAAATTGAAACAAGCATCCTGGATCCCATTTCTAACCATATTCTATCTCTTCTGTAAAATTCGTGACAAAATGGCAATTATCACATTATGCATTTGAACCAACAAAGACCGATCAAAATACAGTCAAGAATCTCAACAGTAGAATAGTTCATACCTATACTTATATTTATCTAAACGAACTGTTATTAGCTATGTGTTAGGTAAGCAAGTATATCTCCGTACATTCTCGGCTGAAACTATCCATCTGTGTATTAAGCATCATGGACTTCTCGATTGGTTGCTTCGTTATTTTTGTTGTCTCCAAGATGACTATAGAGTATAAATATTTTGTCTTATTTGAGACAGTCAACATAATATGATCAATTTCTATTTGTTGATTTTCTCACCGAAACTTGAACTAAGTATCCATTGCTTAAAACATCATAAATTTACTTACTTTTTTCTGGTTAGCGTCTTTTAGCGAGTTAGTTTTCTGCGGGATGGGGTCGCTAACCCCATGTCCAACCCTTCTCCTTTATCCGGGCTTTGGACCGGCAGTAGCCTCAGAGAGGCTCCAGGTGGAGTTAAAATATCATAAAACCACTTGATAAACTATGCATTGCTTATTCCATTGTTAAACACTATTCAAAATGTAGTGGTCATGTTGTAGGGAAAAAAAGTGACTGATACATTCAATGTGGAAATACTTTGACTTGTTTTTGGTAATTCCCTTCCAGCCAATCACAGCTAGCAGAAAATCCAAAAAATAATTCATTATAACTTGCTTTTTTCCCATCTTGATTTAAGTTCAGTTATGTTAAATTGCAATCACTAAATGACTTAGAAACGAAAACAAATATTTAAGACTAAACTGATTATTCTACTAGCATGTAGGTCACTTGTGAGTGTGTGAAATAACTTATCATTGTTACTACTATTAATATCTAACGGCAATTACTACGATTTGATAATCTAATCGTTACATTTGAAACAGTGGATACTATGTTCACATATCTATGTAAATATCAATACTGTAAAATGAGTATACACGACTAACGTCTATACATTATGATGAATCGTACAGATTGGATCCCGCCACTAATCGCCATTCAGTATATGTTATCAACTTGAGATCCAAATATAGATGTAAAACGATAATGGAATAAGTGTCAGTTCATTTTATCACCCTGGCAACATCTTTATAAAAAAGAATATTTGAAGCCAAATAAAATCAAGTGTTTACAAATTACATCACTTGAAATAAGATTGATACATTTTTATGTAAGCATAACTCTACAACTGTGAGAGCAAAGCAGTTACGAGTTCCATACTCGAACATCTAATCGACTGTAATCATTCTACCGATCCACAGTTTGATTTCAAGGTTGTATATACGATTCGTCCAAATCTACCCAGATTTCTTCGTAGTCAACTCTTAAAAATAACCGGAGCTGGTGAAGAAGATTTGTAGCTCAGAAGTTTTTGCTGATGATGTCGTTCAGAAGAATGATGGAAGCTCCACGACCAAACCATCCAGCTCAGAGAACAAAACCCCATCAAAATGACCGAAGCTCTTACCATCGATGAGCTGAAGCCAGAACTATGCGTACAAAAGAATTACGTCCTATCTTTATCGTTACCCTGACCTTAATCATTATTATTATTACCCTTGCATTTCTCGCTTTACTTATGTCTCATACACTCGTTATTTTATTCATAATTGTTCATGATATCACTTCACTTAAGTTCGTACCTACCTCTATTACCTTTAATTTCCACCAGTTATTGTAACATAAACATTTTAATCATCTTACTACATTCATGTGATGATAATTGGTTACTAACTTATTAAGTTTATTGTTATTATTCGTGTCACATAATCTAGCATTGTAATCCTTCTATTACATCATCTTGGTTATTCCTTATTCGTATTTCCTCATGGAACTATTGCCTTCATTTATATACGATTGTACAACTTGATAATAAATTCGTTGAAAATAGATCCCTTTGATGAACTTCGTGTTTTTAACACTGAAATGTAGCTGGTTTTCATGTGATTCATGACTGATCTATTGAATGTGAATTAATGTACTTCACAACTACAGTCAGAAAAGCAGGTCATTTACACTAGACCAGGCGATCGTGAATAAACTTTAGTTTCTAAAAATTCCAGCAAATTTCCACATAGATACGTTGTATTGTTTTTAACGATGTTGCCTAGAGCGATAAGATATGCTTCCACTTTAGTGATTCTTTCAAAAAGGTATTTAACTTGATAGAATCGTTCAAAAACTTAATTAACTGAATGGAAGAATGCTCTCGAGGATATTAAGATTCCGAATAGCCCTATTCGAAGTTAATTGGTTTGTAAAGATTGTTTAGTTTGGAATTACCCAGGACGACATCAGACAATCATGTTGTGTTATTTTATAGTTTAGAGCTGAAACCGACATTAGATAATTATTGAAAATCAGAAAGGAATAAAAAAACTGTTCTGATCTATTGTGGAATTCATCATCAGTGTTTATTCAGGAAACTCCGCCTGCAGCTCTTCTAGAGTTACTGCCTGTCCCAAGCCGGTTAAAGGAGGAGGGTTGGGCATGGGGTTAGCGTCCCCATCCCGTAGAAAACTAACTCGCTAAAAAAACGCTTACCAGAAAAAATAATTCAAACCATTTAAACTCTGCCCTGGGAGTTAGAAGGTCTTCAGTTAGAAGAATTATGACGCTTCATGGTGAAAGCCGAGTTCCTTCGGAAGCCACGAGGCCGATGCCCCTTCTAACAACCAGAGCAAAAATTTTTATAGGTACATGGAACGTTCGAACAATGTGGGAAACCGGGAAGACCAGTCAAATAGCAATGGAAATGAGGAGATACAACTTAGCAGTACTGGGAATCAGCGAAACCCACTGGACCCAAGCTGGACAGAAAAGGCTAGCTACGGGAGAGATGCTGCTATACTCCGGTCACGAGGAGGACAATGCTCCACACACTCAGGGAGTCGCTCTTATGCTGTCCAAAGTAGCACGAAATGCACTTGTAGGATGGGAGTCTCACGGATCCAGAATCATCAAAGCATCATTCAAAACAAAGAAGGAGGGGATCTTAATGAATATTATCCAATGTTATGCACCCACCAATGATAGCAACGACGACATTAAAGATCAGTTCTACGAGCGGCTGCAGTCAATCATTGAGAAATGCCAAGAAAGGACCTAACTATTCTGATGGGAGATCTAAATGCCAAAGTCGGAATAGACAACACTGGATATGAAGATATTATGGGACGACATGGACTGGGAGAAAGAAACGAAAATGGAGAAAGATTTGCAAATCTATGTGCATTCAACAAATTGGTCATAGGAGGCACAATATTTCCACACAAGCGTATACACAAGGCTACATGGATCTCACCGGACCACACTACAGAGAACCAAATAGATCATATTTGCATCAACAAAAAATTCCGAAGGACAATGGAAGATGTGAGAACCAGGAGAGGTGCTGACGTAGCTTCAGATCACCACCTAGTTGTAGCCAATTTAAAACTGAAGCTAAAAAGAACTGGACAAGTGGACAAACAGCACTACAAAGGTTCAATACAGCCTTCCTTCGAGATACTGACAAACTCAATGAATTCAAGATAGCTCTCAACAACAGGTTCCAAGCCTTACAAGATCTACTGAAAGAAGAAGAAACTACTATGGAGGACAACTGGAAAGGCATCAAGGAAGCATTAACTTCAACGTGTCAAGAGGTTCTGGGCCTAAAGAAACACCATCATAAGGAATGGATCTCTATAGAAACACTGGACAAGATCAAAGAAAGGAAGAACAAGAAGGCAGCAATTAACAACAGCCGAACACGAGCAGAGAAAGTCCAAGCACAAGCTGAATACATAGAAGCAAACAAACAAGTGAAGAGGAGCATTAGAGCCGACAAGAAGAAATACGTGGAAGAACTAGCAACGACGGCAGAAAAAGCTGCTAGAGAAGGAAATATGAAACAGCTTTACGATACAACGAAGAAACTAGCAGGGAAATACAGTAAACCAGAGAGGCCGGTCAAAGACAAAGAAGGCAAGCCAATCACCGAAATTCAACAACAGCGTAACAGATGGGTAGAATACTTCGAGGAACTCCTGAATAGGCCGGCTCCAATGAATCCACCGGACATCGAAGCAGCACACATAGATCTTCCTATAGATGTCAACCCACCAACGACGGAAGAAATTAGAATGGCCGTCAGACAAATCAAGAACGGGAAAGCAGCAGGACCCGACAACATACCAGCTGAAGCACTGAAATCAGACATCGAAGCAACCACAAGCATGCTATACCTTCTATTCAAAAAGATTTGGGAGGAGGAACAAGTGCCGATGGACTGGAAAGAAGGACACCTCGTCAAGATTCCAAAGAAAGGAGATCTGAGCAAATGTGAAAACTACAGAGGCATTACACTACTGTCAATACCAGGGAAAGTCTTCAACAGAGTGTTGCTGAACCGGATGAAGGATGCAGTAGACGCCCAACTTCGAGATCAACAAGCTGGATTCCGTAAGGATCGGTCGTGCACAGACCAAATTGCAACACTACGGATCATCGTCGAACAATCAGTTGAGTGGAACTCATCACTATACATCAACTTCATTGATTATGAAAAGGCATTCGACAGTGTAGATAGGAGGACATTATGGAAACTTCTTCGACACTACGGAGTTCCTGAGAAGATTGTCAACATTATCCGGAACTCATACGACGGACTACAGTGCAAAGTAGTGCATGGAGGACAGCTGACAGATGCATTCCAAGTAAGGACTGGAGTCAGACAAGGCTGTTTACTCTCTCCCTTCCTCTTTCTTCTGGTGGTCGACTGGATTATGAAGACCTCAACATCTGAAGGAAAACACGGAATACAATGGACAGCTCAGAATCAATTAGACGATTTGGACTTCGCAGACGACCTAGCCCTCCTATCACGTACACACGAACAGATGCAGATGAAGACAGCCAGTGTAGCAGCAGTCTCTGCATCAGTAGGCCTCAGCATACACAAAGGGAAAACCAAGGTCCTCAAATTCAACACGCAGAACAGCAATCCAATCACTCTTGATGGCGAAACTCTGGAAGATGTAGAGTCCTTCACATACCTAGGAAGCATCATCGATGAACAAGGAGGTTCAGATGCAGACGTAAAGGCGAGGATCGGCAAAGCAAGGGTCGCATTCCTACAATTGAAGAACATATGGAACTCAAAACAACTTTCAACCAATATCAAAGTGAGAATCTTCAATACGAACGTCAAGGCAGTTCTACTGTATGGAGCTGAAACTTGGAGAACTACAACAACCACAATCAAGAAAGTACAAGTATTTATAAATAGCTGTCTACGCAAGATACTCAACATCCATTGGCCGGATACCATCAGCAATAGCCTTCTGTGGGAGAGAACAAACCAACTTCCAGCTGAAGAAGAAATTAGGAAAAGACGATGGAAATGGATAGGACATACATTACGCAAATCGTCAAACTGCATCACGAGGCAAGCCCTAACTTGGAATCCTGAAGGGAAGCGGAAAAGAGGAAGGCCAAAGAACACATTACATTGGGAAATAGAAGCAGATATGAAAAGGATGAATAACAACTGGAAAGAGTTGGAAAGAATTGCCCAGGACAGGGTTGGATAGAGATTGCTGGTGAGCTGTCTATGCTCCTTCACGAGGATTAACAGGCGTAAGTAAGTAAGTAGATTTATTCAGGAACTCACTGTACAACAAACTTCGAATCTCATGGTTAGTGCCTAACCCTTAGGCTACTAAGTCGAAGATCAGTGGTTTAAATTTCTTACTGATTATTCTTATTCTCATTCAGAACTATTTGAATGATATAAATAGTATAAGCAGATATACTAATTACAATAGTATTGTACATTCATACTACCACTACTATTTCATCATCACTAATAACTATTATTTCATTTTCTATCGTAAAACAACCAACACATATGATGATGAACTCATTAGAATAGATTTCAGTCAATTCATTTTTGTTTGGTATCAAATTTATAATCAATGAAATGTAATCGTTGTGTATTTAAAGCAAAATGATCAACATTACGCTATTTTCTCACAATTTAGGTGAATTGAAATCATCTTAACTATAAACATCTAATTAGTGTTAAATATTCTGGTTAAAATCATTATGTTCATTGATTAATCATTTAGTTTAAACATAAAAACATTGATACAGCGAGGCATCAAATACATATACGTCATACTTGTGTGAAAGCTGAAAGAATATTGCCTTGGAGCCTGAATCGAAGCAGATGTTTTTCTTACGGGTCACTCCCTGAACCCTTCACCTACAGGTCTGATCCACAAAGCAGTGAAGCAACGTTAAGCGATTCAGTCACATGGTAGCCGGTGACCAACAAAAGGTTCATACACTATTTGTTTCCTCAGGATCCTGGAGCTCATATGGAGCATTGGTTTAGAATGAGGGTTTTCCAACTTCCCTAGGTGGATCCTGAATATCAACCAACCCGGTTAAAGCGCCAGACATTCGCTTTTCGTCCTCTCACCTTCGTAAATAACATCTCTGGCGCGAGTAGGCATCGAGTAGGAATTCCCTGGAAGTCGCTGTATATGCGTGGCCATGTGAAAGCGTATACAGTCATTGTCAGTGAAGTCCTACTCATTGCCTTCTCGCGGCGGGGTCGTTGTTTACGAAATTGAGAGGACAAAATGCGAATGTCCGGTGCTTTAACCGGGTTGGTGGACATGGAGGATCCACCTGGAGAAGTTAGAAAATATCGATTCCAAACCATCGGTACACATGGGTTCCAGGATGCTAAGGGAAAAATGGTATATGAACCAATTATTGGTCATTGGCTACTATGGGACCTCATTTCCTTACATTACTGCACTGCATTGTGGATCAGACCTTTAGGTCGAAGGCTCCGGGTTTGTTCCCCTAAGAAAACCTTCTACTTCGGTTTGGGCACACCGGAAGCTCACTCACAAATCAAATGAGATTTCATGATAACTGTAAACATTGATTTCTTTTAGAATAATCTTTATAATATTCCATACACAATAAATATTGCGTAACTGTGTGCTTAAATGAATGAATACATCGTTACTAGCTAAACAATATATTATTAGTATATTCATCAGTCATCTAGTTCCGTGATTATATAAATGAATATATAGGCGTTAGTCTTTGTGTGTGTATGCATATATGTATGCGTGTTTGTTTGAGAAGAATCGTTACTATTCTCTTATCATATAATTGAGTCGATCGATTTTCGATTATATTATAATTGATGTATTAATAATGATGATAATAATAATAGTGAAGCTCCCTAATCTCATGTTGTATAGATCTTTATATCTTTGTCTAACCTACCTATTGAATGAATATCCATCAATTTTATTTTAACCAGTTATTCTTTCAGTGAAATTATCATTGCATTTCTTATATTCCCATAGTTAATATTATATAGTTGTAAAGTCTTTAAACACTTGTATATATGAACAATGAATAAATTACTTTCTAAATAGAACTTCTTATCGACAACTGTTTATTCTTTCATATTGACATTCATAGTTTATGTTTTATGGGTATGAAACGTGATAAGTAAAGATAAAAATAGCTTACTAATATTTGGTCATAGATGTGTTCTAGGTATTTCTTACTAATCGTGAAATCATCATGACCTCAAATGCTCTGATACGGTCGAGAGTGGGGGGAGTTCGCTCTCTCCGCTCTTACATAGCCATGTGTATATAGCCACTGTCAGGGAAATTCTACTCACTGCCTTCTCGCGTCGAGGATGTTGTTCACGAAATTGAAATGACGAAAAATGAATGTGTTAGTACTTTAACTGGTTGGTGGATATGGAGGACCCACCTAGGGGAGTTGAAAAAACCCTGATTTCAAACCAATGTTGTATATCGGCTCCAGAATCTTGAGGGAACATAAGGTGTATGAACCTATTGTTGATGATCAGCTATCGTGTGACTACTGCATCTCTTAACGTTGCGGATTTGACCTCTAGGTCGAAAAGAAAACCAAATGCTTCAGCTTGGGCGTCCGGGAAGTATTCCAGCCCTCACACAAATCGAATGATGAAGTGTGATGCTTATGTATTTGGTGCCTCCCTGTATCAATTTTCATATGTTTAAATAAATGCTGAACTTAGATGCAGGGTAATAGGAAAATATGGCAAGTCGATTGATAAGGCTGTGTATCTCTATCGACTGAGTTTATTGGGATATAAATCATGTAAGCCCGATAACCACCTACATCGAAGCTTAGCGTTATTTCGGGAAACAGTAGTTTGGAAGATAACTAAGGACGAAAAATCCAAAACATGGGATCAGTTCATGAAATCACTGACTGTTGACCTAAGCCAGTTGGTGAGTGCAGTCTACTTAGTCGGAATCCATACGGTAACCATAGATGTTAATAACACGGGCATTCACTCTGTCTTCCCCTTCAAATCTTGAGCTTTAAAGTTATTTTATACTTTTTATTTTACGGATTCATTCCTACTTCTCGAATCATATTCTCCAGCCCTTATGTTTCCTACTGCCACTGATACTTTTACTGCCAATCCTACTACATTGATAACATTAAAATAATCTTTATAAAATCTCTTTATCTTAGCATATTTTTTTAGCTCATTAACTGGTATGTAAACCAATTTCTCCCTGGTTTATCGACTACTTACGAGTACAAGAATCGTTCTATTAATTACTATTACAATTTCTTAAATCAATCCGACAAGATAATGAAAATAACTGAAAAGTAATAAACACTGAAACGATTATATTGCACATAAATCAGAATCAAACTTCACCAATCCGACTAGTTACGATTATTGTTTCAACTGTATCTTGAGTGTTGTTAGAGGTATAACGGCTGTTATCACTTCCCGGTTGCCCACATCGTGGAAGGGTTTTTGTGGAGGTACCTGAAAAGGAAATTGAGTTAGGAGTGATCTTAATGACCTGATAGCGTGACCGCAGTGCCCAAGAGACAACTGCTTGAGGCCGATCACACACGACCATTTTGTGTGTAATTTTCGTGTTAGCTCCGTACTTATCGGAACCTTACCGCAGGAGATGGAAATCCATGGGATAAGGTGAGATTTGCATTTTTAGGGTTGACCTTTTCTAACCCGACTCCTCCTTGTGGGAAGGCAGTATCCCTATTATGTTGGTTGTCTGAAGGAAACACCTTACTGCTGTCACACCTCTGTACAGTGAGCAGTACGGCTTCACCTTCGGACCTTGGGTTTGGTCAACTGTATATTTCATCAAAAGAAATTCTTGTTGAATAATAGCCGGATAGATCAAACTATGTAGACTTAGTCGGTTAAGTTGAAGGTGAATTGGAACACTTTGAACACCTTGAATTAATCAACCAGACGTAATTTCTGTGTTAAACGGTTCATTTATTGGAATAGGTATTATTCTCCAGTGTTAGAGAAATTATCATTTTAAATGTATGGTATATAAACCTGATGTTGATTAATTTGGGCCCACCATATTGTATCAGGATATCAGATTAATTCTATTACTCAGATACTAAGCGTAGTATACTATGCACAAATAGAAAATCGTTTAATCAGCTTACTAACCTTCATTGGCTAAGGTGGTAGAGAAATGTGATATGCATATTTGACCACTATCTTTACAGATACGAAATTCTGACTAGCATAGAGGGTGGGAGAATAAGTTGGACAGATTGAGACATGTTATTGTTTTATGCAGTTAGTGCTTATTGACATATAATGTGTTGGTAGGTCCAAACTTTCTTCTTGAGATATTTAATATGACCTTATCTACGACGAAAGATATAAGGTGGCTGTGGTCAAAGTCGATGTTACTTGCACGAATCCATCCATTATTATTCATCTTCCAAACCTTTAGCTCGGTATTATTCTGTACGTTTTACTCACTGACTTTATTTTTTGAAACCGTATGTTTTGTTTTTAGTATTATTTGTGTAATTACTTGGAATTCTTTACTTGTCATCTTTTTAATTTCATCTCTGTCGCTGTGCTGATATAAAGCGGGGCGTTTTGTAGTGATTTGTATTTGTGCTACATTGTTTAAAAATGACTTACTTACTGACGCTTCCAAATATATGTGTTTAGTAAAAATGGTCAAGATTTCGATTCTTCTTTGTCGCTCCAGCGGGTACGTATTCTGTCACACACACACACACACACACATTACACCACTGACTCAGTGGGAGAGTACTTTTCGAAATTGCATTTGATTCTTTAGTTCTATCTAATCACTTTAGCTTTTTTTTTCGCTTTCAGACATCAAATATTCGTCATCAGTTATGCACGTCTTTTAGCTGCTCAATTGTCGATCCAAGTACCACAATCCTGTTTCTCCTCTTCAACTTCTTCATCGGATTCCTTCACTCGCTTAAATTATGGATCCACTGAACTAGTTAATTATCTTCATGAAATATTTATAAACTATATTCCACCAATGTTTACTCCGTCTAATAAACACATTGTAATTGATGAGAATGAAATGAAGCCTCAGCAAACGACCACATCTACTTCACCATCAAAATTGTCATTGCCTAAAGATAATGATCCTACTATTACATCAATGAAAAAAATTATTTTCAATAATCCTTCTCTCAATGATGATGATAATGGTTTGACAATAAAAGAAATTTGTCTAAATGAATCATTTTTAAAAATGTGTACAAATATTTTGGAGAGTTTAAGTAAACCAGAGAAATTTAAAGGTATGTCCTAATTTGTTCTTTAAATTTCTATCTGTTTTAAAACAATTTCTTTAAATTCAATCAGCTACAATGTAGGATCCGGCACATAGATGCATCGGTCCAAGTTGCCATACCTCATTAGATCCAAATTCATAGAAGTAGTTAATTCAGTGATGGTAATATATAAAAATGTATTTTCCATTATAGACAGCAGTGGGATCGACAATGGTGCTTTTCAGCTTATTTATGACTCTTCATTTGAGTGTAGTTGTATAAGGATTGAAGTAGTTGAGCGTGTCGACCGCTTCACTCATCTTGGAACTCTCATCAGCCCTTGTGGTCTGGTGTGTGACGAAATCTCAGCACGGATACAGAAGGCTCGACTAGCTTTTACCAACTTGCGTCATTTATGGCGTAGACGAGATATCCATCTGTCAACCAAAGGACGTGTTTACTGCGCAGCAGTTCGTTCCGTCCTACTTTATGGCAGTGAAACATGGCCGGTAAGAGTAGAGGATATTTGTAGGTTACTAGTATTTGATCATAGGTGTCTTCGAAATATTGCTCGTATATCCTGGGACCATCGAGTAAGTAATGCAGTTGTTAGGAAACGGGTACTAGGTAAGGATGGCAAATCAATTGATGACGTAGTGAAACTTCATCAGTTGAGATGGCTTGTACACGTGTTACGTATGCCCAACGACCGACTACCTCGACGTGCGATGTTTTATGGTGTAGGAGTAGGTTGGAAGAAAGCTAGGAGCGACCGCACCAAAACATGGCACAAATCCATAAAGTCACTGATAAGTGGACTGAGCCACGTTGGTAGGTGTAGACTACCTGGTTGGGGACCGCGAGATGATAGCAACCGATGGTTAGAGACCCTGAATGACATGGCTCAAAATCGTTTGCAATGACGCAGGTGCATCCACTCTCTGTGTTCTCCCAAATTCTAATCTTCTGAATTCTTCATGTCCCTTTACTTGTTCCCTTTCCAAATTTATTTCACTGTATTATACTCTTTAAATAACATCTCCAAACCCTAATCTTCCCGATTACTGCTTATACTCTTATTACCTCTACCACTACGGGATTTGAATGGACAACTGCATCTCTGTGTTAATGTGGTGTGGCAACTCGAACTGATGTACGTACATACGAAGTTCTACGTCGTTACTGACTGATATTTGAATGTACTTGTATCCCAGTATCCAGAAATCTCAGTGTGAATATTAATGTTGATCCACGTAAATCCAGCTGGTATCTCCTGAATAGGAAGAAACGCCCGTCTAAGATTCTATCGTTGGTTAATATTCAAAATATAATTTGTTTATAGCTATAGGCCATATTGAGTCTTTCATTGAATAAATAAGTACTTACCTACGCCTGTTACTCCCAATGGAGCATAGGCCATCGATCGGCATTCTCCAACCCACTCTGTCCTCGACTTGTATCTCTTCATTTCTGTAGCAATTTGGAAGACTCTCCCGATCTCCCACATTGTACGAGCATACGATGTACCTAAATTAATGGTTGCTCTGGTTGTCAGAACGGGCATCAGCCTTGTGACTTCCGAAAGAGTTCGGCTTTCACCATGAGGTGTCATAACTCTGTTAAATGAAGACCTTCTAACTCCCAGGACAGAGTTTAAATGATTTGGATTATTTTTTCTGCTTAGCGTGTTTTTAGTGAGTTATTTTTCTACGGGATGGGGTCGCTAACTCCATTCCCAACCCTCCTCTTTTGTCCTGGCTTGGGATCGACAATATCCCCAGAGAGGCTCCAGGCGGAGTTGAATGAATAAGTACATATGCCAAAAAATAGCCAAATTTAATCTTGAATATCAACAATCGAGAAATTTAAACACTTGTTATTGACGATGAATTACTTTAAACTGTTTTTGTGTTCATGAGTGTGAAGCGGTGTCCTACTAGTTATAAGCTATTTGATTTTCAACACTATGAGTTTGCAATTTACAACTCCAGCCCGACCTAATTCAGTTAGAGCATTCGGGCAGTATCACTAATTCGTCTATGATGATTAAATTCTCTGAATCTCCAGTTTTAAAGTGCAATCATTTGGTTAAGCTATTCGATATTGTATAATGATTGATCCATAATGTTCAGAATCTAATCAACATGAATTCCCTTTATGCTTAAGCTATGTATTCAATAGCGTGTGTATGCACTCTTTCTATATAAGTTGCGTCATAATCATTAAGGTCACTTGGTGTTGTTTTACTTGTATTTTCCCATTGTTATTTAGGACTGCAATTTATCAGTTTCATGTTGGCAATATGTGCATCCTGTACGGGTTGCTTCATCAACTCTGGGATGCAGGTACATCCAGCTTATAGCCCCAAAATGCCTTAGTACGGCCGAGAGTGGGGAGAGTCCACTCTCCCTCTCCAAATGCTCTCACACGGCCACGCGTATATAGCCTCTGTCAGGGAAGTCCTACTCATTGCCTTCTCGTGGCAGCGGCATTGTTTACAAAGTTGAGAGGACGAAAAGCGAATGTCCGATGCTTTAACCGGGTTAGTGGATATGGAGAGTCCTGCTAGGGGAGTTGGAAAACCCTCATTCCAAACCAATGCTCCACATGGGCTCCAGTATCCTGATGGAACAAATGGCGTATCAACTAATCGTTGGTCACCGGCTAACATGGGACTGCATCTCCTTATGTTGGTCCACTGCCTTGTGGATCAGACTTTCAGGTCGAAGGCTCTGAGTGTGATCCCTATGAAAACCACCTGGTTCGGTTTGGTCACCCGGGCAGTATCACAGCCCTCACGCATATCAAATGTGATTTGTGTGGTGCATATGTATTTTGTGCCTCCTTGTACCAATATCTATGTGTTAAAATAAATAAATAAAATATCTAGCTGATGAGTCCCAAATAGGATGAAACGCGCGTCCTCGATTCCACTGCTAGTCACTATCCATCTTTAATCATTAAGACTTATGTTACCATGTATATTATATATAAAATTTGGTCAAAATTCTCCTAAAATTCAATAATTCATGCTCATCAATTAGTATCTATGCCGAATAATTGATATTCATCAATACCTATAGAAAATTTATTTGTTTTTCTTATTTATCCTGTTTGTGGTAAACAAATTGTGAAATACAAATTTCTTTTCAAACAAATTATTATCAAGAGTAGTGTTTGTTCTATTTTTGTATGTGTGTGTGCGTGTGTGTGTGAAACAAATTTGAATTCTTAGTTAAAACACGAGAAGATATTGTATCATAAAAAAGGGGGGTGTAAATACATATTACACATGTATATACATACACACATATGGATATATATATATATATACAGACAATCGGCATGTTTAAACCATTTTTCCATATGACCTGGTGAAAAAATGTAACTATTACTGTTTATAATTAAAAAGAAGTTAATGAAACATCAAAGATATAATTTGTATTGTGTTCTGTAAAATTTTCCTATGTACTTGTACATGTTCGATCATTATAGATGACTGACTTTCTGTTCATATTCAGTATGTTTACTTTTGTTTAAAAATTCTTTACATTCAAATTAGTTTCTGATATGTCCTGGGTTCGAATCATTCGAGGGGTGGGATCATGGATGCACACTACTGAGGAGTCCCATACTAGGATGAAACGATCATGCAGTGCTTCCAGGTTTTCTATGGTTGTCTAGTTTCAATTGACTCATGATTTCAACTATTAAAATGACTAAAATCTCCACAAATGGAAGTTTGTGGAGATTGTAATGATTTTAATAGTTGAATTCATGAGTCGATATAAGTTAGGCCATCAATAAAAACCTGGAAGTACTGAACGACCATTTGTCCTACCATTGAACCCTTCAACAGTGCACATCCACGATATTGCACGCGGGACTCGAACCCGGGACCTTCGGTCTCGTGCGTGAACGCCTATTCTCTTGACCATTGAATGGGCATCCGACGGTGTTAATGTCTTATTTTAATCGATCTATGAATGGTTGCGGAATCATTCATCCATTGTCTGAGTTAGATTTCTGTCTCATATCAGACATAGATTGGACTCGACTTGTCACGCCTTCTCACTTGAACTCCAGGAAATTCATCTTAACGTCCCATACTAGGACGAAACGGCCATCCAATCCTTTCAGGTTTTCAATGGTGATCTAACTTAGATGCACTTATAAATTCAAGTATTGGTTAATTACTAATTTATAAAACTAATATCTGTAAATCACTTTTATTAAATCATTGAAACGTGTTAAGATAGAGTGGAGTTGAGAATTTCTTTGTGATTAGTGTGTTTACATTTTAGTTATAATTCATGATTGAAAACTTAGACGACTTTTTTTAAATGTATATTCCATTCATACTTGATTTTGTCATTGATATCCCTTCTAGAATCAACTATTTCGTAATCTAACTTTTTAAGGTTTATTCTCCTATCTAGAGACTGTCTTTTTTAGTCCACCTGACAATATCATGTTGAATGGAAATGACTGAAATTTTTTTTTAGTTTTTCAATCGTTTTAAGTGGCAATAAGATAATGTTTAGAATGTGTTTCTCTCTACCTAAATACTAAATATATCTTCAAGACTTGTCTTTGTCAGTATCTAAACTGATTGTAGGAACTAGGAAACAGTCGAGAGTGTTAACTATTTTACTTTAACAGTATTTTATCAGCCTATGATGTAATTTGGTGTGTGATGAAAATGGCATGTGTGCAAAAAATTTATTTGTCTGTGAACCATAGCTTCTGAACTTTCTAGACATTTACTGGTCTCTAATGTTGAGTCACAATCATCTTCGAAGTATTGGTCGTATGTGGTGTAACACGTTTATGGCGTTCTAAGTATAGTCGGTATATTGCTTAAAGGCGTAAAACCACTATGATTGAGACGTGCCATTGTCTATTGGATTGAGCCGTATAAATAGGTACAAAACACCTTCTTAGAGTTCTGGTGAGAAGCCGTGACCAGTGGAGCTAATCCGTGTCGGATAGAAACGGGTGTCTTCCTCAATACAATGGAAGATGGTCGCGTAATTTCGTGGACTGGTTGAGGTTAGACATTAACACCATTGGATGCCGGCTCAGTGGTCTAGTTGGTTGGGCGCCTGGCGCAAGACCGATAGGTCCTGGGTTCGAATCTCGTGAGGCGAGATCATGGACGCGCATTGTTGAGGAGTCCCATACTAGGTCGAAACGGCCATCCAGTGCTTTCAGGTTTTCCATGGTAGTCTAACTTCAATCGACTTATTAATTCAACTATTAAAAGTAAGAAGAATTTTTCTGAACAATCATAGACTGAGTGATTAACTATCTTTTCATTGTGATTATATCGTTGTAAAAGATGAAATACCCGCATCATAAAATAATAAGCATAATACAGTGTCGATGAACTTTATCCTAAGAAAAACATACGAACTTTGTAGGTGAGAAAAATGATTGGCACCATAATTTTGTCATTCATATTATTATTATTATTATTATTATTATTATTATTATTATTATTAGTAGTAGTAGTAGTAGTAGTAGTAGTAGTAGTAGTAGTAGTGGTAGTAGTAGTATTTTGATACCCTCATTCGCAGTGATTGATTTACAAGACGTGATTAATTATTATTATTACCAGTTCATCTCTTTTATGAAACGGAATTAGGAAATGATTGTAGATATTTTTATTACACACACACACACGTACACACGAGAAGTAACTACTGTATAAACGATTCATAGTAGACTACTTCCTGTCTCTCTCCTACATTCTATCATCCTAATAACAATTTTGAGTAAGTTACCATTGATAAAGTAGCTGTAATACATAACCGAACTGATACGTGTATTCATGCACGCATTAATTCATGTCTATCAAAGGTGGTAACTATTAGAATTGAATAAAGCGGTATTTTTCGAATTTGCTTACGATTTAAACAACATTCATTGTTCATAATACAATTAACAACTGACTAAATATGTGTAATTCAAAAGAGAATACACAATATTACCTTATTATTCAGGTCAATGGAACATATATACCCATTAATTAACTTAATCTTTATATCCACTTATAATAACTTTAGTATAGTAAATTCAGCCAAGTATATAACAATCAAATTACTTATGGGTGATAAAGATGGCCTTTCGTGCGTGTGTGTGTGTGTGTGTGTACATATTAGTTTGTGTATATTGCTTATGGGTGGATAGAAAGTATTTTGATCCCAATTGTCAATTCCCATTAATTATAGATTTTATTCTTCTGTATTCAAGCATAAATAGAGTAGATATTTTGAGGTGTATACTAACCCTTAATCATTTAGGTATCCAGTTGTTCTTGTTAGCGCTTATCAATGGAATTGAGGTATATCTACCTGATAGGATTGAATATCAAGGCGTTTTTAGTGATCAATCACACTGTGATTTCTTGATACTTGTGAACATTCAATTCATTCATTATTTAATATATATAGAATACTACTGATATGTGATCAATTTGATAAAAGGACAAACAAATCTTAAATATGGTTCTCATCAAAATATTTGAAGATATTCTCCCTATAATCATAACATATAAATCTATTTGACAATGTACTTTGTTTTCATAAACTGTCGTTTCATAGTCATTTGTAAGTCTTGATTTTTCACTACAGGACTTGTAGTAGCCTGACACAAGTCTAATTTTTTTGTAACCGATTTGGATTAATGAATACGCTTATTGAAATTCATCTTGTAAATAACAGATTATCATACTACCTAAATGTCCGATAAAGTTATAATCACATTACTTACTTACGCCTGTTACTCCCAATGGAGTATAGGCCGCCCATCAGCATTCTCCAACCCACTCTACCCTGGGTCTTCATTTATTGTTCTATCTAATTGTTGTTCATTCTTCTCGTATCTGTCTCCATTTCTCGGCATAATATGTTCTTTGGTCTTCCACTTTTCCTATAACCTTGAGGATTGCAATTGTGTGCTTGCCTTGTGACGCAGCTCGGTGCTTTCCTCACTATATGTTCTATCCTCCTGGAGCCCCTCTAGGGCTACTGCCGGTACCAAACTCGGATAAAGAAGGAGGGTTGGGCATGACGTTATCGACCCCATCCCGTAGAAAAATAACTCACTAAAAAAACGCTAAGCAGAAAGAATAATTCAAATCATTTAAACTCTGTCCTGGGAGTTAGAAGGTCTTCATTTAACAGAGTTATGACACCTCATGGTAAAAGCCGAGTTCTTTCGGAATTGACGAGGCTGATGCCCCTTCTTACAACCAGAGCAACCATTAATTTAGGTACATGGAATGCTCTGGAGAATCTTCCAAATTACGGCAAAATGAAAAGATGCAATCTGGAGGTGCTTGGAATCAGTGAAACTTATTGGACGCAGGCTGAACAACAGTCATAATCACATACTTTTTAAAAAACAGACACCCTTAACCCTCAGTTACAAAAAAAATGAGAAAACTAAGAATGAGTAAGGGGCTTTAGGCTACAGAGTAAAAAAGGTGTACATGCAACTCATACACGTATAATGTACGCTATCGTAGCGAGCTCAACAAAAATGTTTAAGTAGAGATAACCTTGTACGGATGAATGATTCGCTTGTTCATAATAATCTTTCTACAGTTACGTCTCTCAACTACCTGTGGCCTTCAGACACAATGTGATTTACCTGCACTCCATAAGCTTACTGCTAACTCATTTGAATCATTTTGAAGGTTGAGCTTATCGGTGTCAATCGTATGAGTATACATCAAAAAGAATATGAATTAACGTGGATGCCATGCGACAAAAATTAAGACTTAAATGAATAATAAACAAGAACACATATTACAAATCTCCAGTTTATTCAATCCAAACCAATTGATTTACACTGAGATGGATGGTGAGAATCAATCCGACATCATACAGTTTGTTGTAATATACCTACTACATAGATATCAGTCCTGTTGTCTGACTGACGACACTTGCCCATATTTATTACAAATACACATATTAGAAACATACAAAAACTATTTATAATCAAAGATGGGTTTTGTGGATATTATAGTAATTTATTAGTTGAATTCATGAGTCAATTAAAGCTAAACGACCATAGAAAACCTGGAAGCACTGGACAGTCATTTCTTCCTAGTATAAGACTCCCAGCAATGTGACCCACAATCCCACCTCACGAGATCCGAACCCATTACCTATCAGTTTCGCGCGCGATCGCCTAACCAACAGACCACTGAGCCAGCCGGCATCCAACGGTACTGATGTCTAAAACATCGATTTATTCAGTACAACGTATTTGATTAAAGTGAAATACAAAAAAAATCTCTAAGTAAAAATTATGGAATATTCTAGGAAAATCCATTTTCATCAAGAAAAATTGTTTGATCATCGCATTATGTAAATTCAATATATAAATTCCAGTTTTTCTTCTACCCAATAGACAAACCCTATGGAAAATCTATTGACTACTGTAATAATAATCATATTGATTTTGTAGTTTACTCAAACGTTACAATCTATATTTAACTTTGCGACAGGTTGTAATAAGTCTAGGTTAAGCATCCTTCTATTTCACTGTTCAATAGACCTGCAACATTTAGCATCTTTCCATTTATTTAATAAGTCCGTGTTGTATGTAAGAGGATGCTTTTCATTGAAGATTCCAGTTCAATCGTCTAAAGCTATCTACACATGTCTGATGTGAACAAACCACTAGAACGGCATCCCAACTTACCGAATAAAAATGAAAGAGTGAATCAGATGAAAGTTAGAGTTTAAAATGAAATCCTCAGTGAAAATTCCAAAATGATATGTCTCATTTACCTATTAACGGAATGGAAAAATGCCCAAAAGTATTTGATACCGCATACGCATCGAGCATCGAAAAACGTATGCACTGCCAACTCACAGTTGGGCAGCATCATTGATGAACATGGTGGATCTGATGCAGATGTGAAGGCACGGATTGACAAAACAAGAGCAGCATGTTTACAATTGAAGAACATCTGAAACTGAAAACAATAGTCAACCAACACCAAAGTCAGAATTTCCAATACAAATGTTAAGAGAGTTCTACTGTATGGGGAGGAAACTTGGAGAACTATGAAAGCCATCATCCAAAAGATACAAGTGTTTAATAACAGTTGTCTACACAAAATACTTCGGATACGTTGGCCAGACACTATCAGCAACAACGTACTGTGGGAGAGAAAAAACTAGATCCCAGTGGAGGAAGAAATCAGGAAGAAGCGCCGGAAGTGGATAGCACACACATTGAGGAAAGGACCCAACTGCATCACAAGATATGCCCCCATCACTTGGATTTCTCAAGGTCAAAGGATAAGAGGAAGACCAAAGAACACATTACGTCGAGAAATGGAGACAGACATAAGAAGTATGAACAAAAATTGGATAGAACTAGAAAGGAATGTCCAGGACAGACTGGGTTGGAGATTGTTAGTCGGTGGCCCATGCTCTATTGGGAGTAACAGGCGTAAGTAAGTACCAACTCACAGACATATATCCCATCTCTCCGTGATAATATGTTTAATATAGGCACTCGTGAGTGTAATTAGTAATCAAAACATCCAGTTGATTAATTGTGACAAATTTAAAGCAGGAAGATTTTATTGCGTTATTTACATGACTGGAAAAACAATAAATGATCTCAGATGCTTATATACACCATCAGAGGTCGAACCAACGACTGTTGGTTTCACACACGAACTCCTAACCTCTAGACTACTGGGCATCGATTCAATGATTTACATATTTAATTTTCATCAGTTTGTAATATCCAAGGTTCTATATTCGACCCCTGTTGGTGTGGTCTTGTATTATGGAGTTAAACTTGTCTTTGTCATTCTCAATTCTAAAAGACAGGTAAGTATAAGTAACTTTCATACAATCTGAACAACAGTAGTTATGAAATATTCAATGACATATGAAGCCATTAAAGTTAGCATTATTATAGATCTAAGTATAACCATTGAGGTAAAAGGAAAGGCTATGTTGTCATTCTGATCACCAGTAACTTTTTTAACGAGTGTGATGCCTGTTCCCAAAGTTTTGTATCACCCTGTTGGTGTTAACGTCTGATCAATTATATATGCATCCTGAACGGCTAGCTTTGATAATGTCATTTAGACATAAGTATTAGGAAAACTGGTCATAGCTAAAATTGAAATCCAGTACACGTGTTTTAAACTGTTTGGTAGATGCATCTTTATTTCGGTGCTCAATTTTATGCTGAAACTCGAACCGTATAAGTTACTAAGTCCAGAAATCCAATAACTTGTTCAATAGACGTGAGGTTTTTTTGTAAGAGTTAGAATTTTCCTGCCCTAAAAAAGATAAAACGTGCTTGCTGTATCACACTGCTAGCTACAATCAAGATGCAATGATAACTATTACCAAATGACAATATTGAAGCATCCACTCATCACGATATATATATCCCAATAAGGATCGATCATTTGCAATCCTTAATATATTAACTACGGGAAAAATCAAACAACTAGAATATCAGAAGGGGTTTTTGTGGATATTATAGTAATTTCAATAGCTAAGATCATGAACCAATTGAAGCTAGACCACCATGGAAAACCTGGAAGCACTGGATGACCGTTTCGTCTTATTGTGAGACTCCTCATAAGTGGATGTGTTGCTCGATTTCGTGTATTGGTTGAAGTTAGACATTAACAACGTTCGATGCCGACTTAGTGGTCTAGAAGTTAAGCGTTCGTGCACGAGACTGATAGTTAATGGGTTTGAATCTCGTGAGACGGGATCGTGGATTCGCACTGCTGAAGAGTCCTATACTAGGATGAGACGGTCACCTAATGCTTCCAGGTTTTCCACTGTGGTGTAGCTTTAATTGACTCATGATCTCAACTATTGAAATAAACAGAATATATCAGACATCAATTAGATAGGTGTTTACTCCAATCTATCAAGTAAATCCTATTTGTAGTATCAAAATATAAGGTTGACTTTTTTCCAGTCATTATTCAAGTGTATGTATAGCCTGTATGTATATACACATGCTTATATATATGAGTATCTACAGAAGTGTCCTTTATCTTAATTTCATTAGTCTCTATTTCAACATTTCATCATCTCATCGTTTATCTATACACACCTATTTTAGAAATTGATACATCCATATGTGTATGATAGGGACTTGTTGTTTGTATTGGGTATGGATAAGATTAAATACGATGTTATACAAGTTATTGCTGATGAAATCAAGTAAACATCAGATGAGTTCGATGCATATACATTTTTGTACATACATAAAGATTAATTATTTAAGCCTGTCTATAGATTAATATAAACTTGTTAAACCAATCATATGAACTTCAATATTGTATCTATCAGACACATTTGGATAATATTCTTTTTTTTCTTTCTTTTCTACTCACTTATACAGACATTTATACATATATATCTCTTTAATTATGAGAAAGAATTATACACTAAGATTTAGTTGCTATGTTATGATAATGTCTTCTTCTGGTGCCTGTCACTCCTCGTGAAGAAGCATAGACAGCTCACCAGCATTCTCCGTCCAAACCTGTCCTGGGCAATCCTTTCCAACTCTTTCCAGTTGTTATTCATCCTTTTCATATCTGCTTCTATTTCCCAATGTAATGTGCTCTTTGGCCTTCCTCTTTTCTGCTTCCCTTCAGGATTCCAAGTTAGTGCTTGCCTCGTGATGCAGTTTGATGATTTGTGTAATGTATGTCCTATCCATTTCCGTCGTCTTTTATTAATTTCCTCTTGATCTGAAAGCTGGTTTGTTCTGTCTCAGAGAAGGCTATTGTTTATGGTATCCGGCGAATGGATGTTGAGTATCTTGCGTAGACAACTATTTATAAGTACTTGTATCTTCTTGATGGTGGTTGTAGTAGTTCTTCAAGTTTCAGCTCCGTACAGTAGAACTACCCTGACGTTCGTATTAATGATTGTGACTTTGATATTGGTTGATGATAATGCCTAGGAAATAATAATTTCAATAGGATCTCTCAGCAACATACGTACTCATACTGATAAATGGCAGTGTTAAATTATGAACTATTTGAATTTCTTCTTACTATTCTGTACTCATACAACTTTTCATTTATTCAATTGAACTTACTTTACTCGTAGGTTTCGTTTTACTATGGATGTCTCTCACATTCATAGTGGCACTAATGATCAAACTTATTTAATGCTAGTCTGTGACAGATTAAACTAGGTTCCGTATATCTCTTAATCGAATATCAAACTACTTAGTCTTCGGTGTCCTGTAAAGATTTGAGTACTGTATGCGGCTCAAAACCGTGTACATAGATTTAGGTCTGGTAAATGAGTCAATATTGTCTTCTTTTTATCAGGCTGAGTTCAATTCGTCCCTGATATGGGTTTTTTTCGATTTTACTGATTTGGTGAACACTAATACCATTATTGTATCTTGTTCTCCGATTGTTTTAGGTAATAAGTTTGTTTTGATATCCACCCTGACACTCGAACCAAGTACTTAACACTTCGGACACCTATTACATTATTGTCTAAAAATGGCAATATCGACCGAATTCACTCGTCCACAAGGTGTATCTGCAATATTGATGAAACTAATGTTCACTGTAGCTCTCGAACCCGCATCATACAACGTTACTGTTTGAGACGTTAATACTGACCTGATCTCTCATTGTATTTAGGTGTTTACGTTGACAAACTGATAAATAGCAACCAGTTTCGTATTTGTCCAGTTCTTATTGTTGATCAAATTCTATAGACTTGAATGTGTGGTCTGCTGCGGGGGGGGGTAGTCTAGGGATATTCATGGTTGTTTTCATAGCCATCTCAGGAATTAGTAGTAGATAAGAGAAAGATCAGAAACAAGGCAGTCTGTTGAAAGTTGTGTAAATCCTGAGGTTTCCATCTTTTTAATCTGATTTTTTTTTATTGTGATATTGGTATACATAATTGAGTATGTGACATGTAGTAAGTATTGACTATCTTTTGCTTATTTTATTGAACATGTTGTTGTTAGAAATTTACTTTACTTACTAAGGAGTTTACTTACGCCTGTTACTCCTCGTGGAGGAGCACGGGCCGCCCACCAGCACTTGGAATAATCATAACAATACTAGTAGTAGTAGTATTAACACTGCACAAAATTCTGACTATTTTATGTTTAATTAACTGATAATGAAATCGAAAATATGAATAATAATAATTATTATAAAGGTCTGAATTATCCTGTTGTTGATATTCAGGACTCGGTTTTTGATCAACCTTTATTGGCATACCTGCACTCAGTATTTCAGTGGATAACACGTTACCGTAAGGTACTGAGTTAGGAAATCAAGACTTCGAATGTGCAGGTACATCCAACTAACGAGTCTTACATAGGTTGAACTTACCTGCCGCGACCCAAATATACTATAAAGATATTTTATAGAAACATCTGTGTTTTTTCTACTCGTATACAGTCTACTATACGTTGCTAGATGTCTACTGTATTATCCGATGTTACAATGTCAGTAAGGAGTATAGGCAATATGATTTCAGAAAAATTAATAAGTCCGTGAAATGAAAAGAATAAGATTATTTTGAAACTCAAGATTCAGAGAAGAAAAGAAAGTTAAAAGATCTGAGTCATTGTGACAAATTCTGAACCATATCATCTAACATCTCCAGTCACTGTGTGGATCCCAACTAGGTAGTCTGCACTCACCAACATGGTTTAGTCCAACAATCAACGCTTTTATGGAATAATGTAGTGTCTTGGTTCGACCAACCTATTACTCTCTCCCAACATACTACTACTTCAGCCAATATCGCGCATCGAGATAGATTGTGATCGAGTCTACGCAATACTTTCAAATGATGGAAAGTAGTTTTTGCTCAGGTCTTCTATGTTAGAGGTGGTAGAGTGCTAAGTTTTGATAAATTCTGACTTTCTTTGTGCTTGCTCTGTTCAATATTTTGACCTTTTCTACTTGAACTCATGTCCATTGTTGTTCGCATAAATTAATAGAAGTGATACCATATTTTGGCATTTAGTAGCTAGTTGGTGTTTATGTAGACATAGACGATGATTGTTTCCAAATAGCAACCATGTCTAAACGTGTTCTGTTCATTGATCAATTTAATTTTTATTGAATGTTTTAAAGTTCTAATAGAACACTCTGTAGCTTAAAAACTAAGCGAAGTTGAAAATAGGCCTTTTTGTTAATTGCTTTTGATATACTTGCATTATACTTTTCGATTATTACAACCGGGACCAAAGATCCGTTGGACAAGGTGTAATGTGTATTATTTTCAGGTTGGTCTTTTCTGATACCTCTTTCAACTATGGAAAGGCATCGACCTTGGAGTTACTGGTTGTCTGAAAAGAACAGTTTACTACTATCACAATCCGACATAGTCCGTATTACAATTGCACACTCAAACCGCACATTTGCTCTTTTTTTTAGTTTTACGGCTCTTCTTCAATTAATCTTTCTCATATAGAAGACGTAAATGATGAACAAGCCATTTAGAACTCAGCTGAATCATCTCGACTATCATGTCAAGTTACTAGTTATAGTCAGTCAAAATTCTAATCTGTATAGTAATAGTAATGTAATGAAAACTTTAAAATGAGAAATACAGTTTACAAAAATGGGATCGAAAGATAAAAAAAAGAAGACATAAGAAGAAGAAGAAGCCAAACAGTGAAATACAACTGCATTGCACTCTGTTACTGAATTTCACACTAATTTAATATCTTCAATACTACTACTTATATTTATCTTATTGTAATTGTAACTGACTATATCTGTCTATGCATATTTTATCTTTCACAGTGATTTCTTCATGTCAATCAGTAACGTTTGAGAAAGATGACGATAATTTGGCACATGTTGATTTTGTCATGTCAGCTGCAGTAAGTGTTTCTTTTTTTCTCTTTTCTTTTCGTTTTGTTGAAGAAAGAAAATAAATCTGTCAACAATTGAAACTGGGAAGTAGCAATAATGATGAATCTGAAAGAAGAAAAAAACTAGTTTTTCGTTCAATTCTCTGTGAAATCATGTGTTTATTGAATAATGAGACAAGTTTTTAAGTGAAGATGAAACATGAGTTCCCAGTGCCTCATCTGCTTTTCACTGATTCTTTAAATAATGTCATTCTTCAATGACTTATTTACTTACTTACTTACGTCTGTTGCTCCCAATAGAGCATAGGCCACCGACTAACAATCTCCAACCCAGTCTGTCCTGGACATTCCTTTCTAGTTCTATCCAATTTTTGTTCATACTTCTTATGTCTGTCTCCATTTCTCGACGTAATGTGTTCTTTGGTCTTCCTCTTATCCTTTGACCTTGAGAAATCCAAGTGATGGGGGCATATCTTGTGATGCAGTTGGGTCCTTTCCTCAATGTGTGTGCTATCCACTTCCGGCGCTTCTTCCTGATTTCTTCCTCCACTGGGATCTAGTTTTTTCTCTCCCACAGTACGTTGTTGCTGATAGTGTCTGGCCAACGTATCCGAAGTATTTTGTGTAGACAACTGTTATTAAACACTTGTATCTTTTGGATGATGGCTTCATAGTTCTCCAAGTTTCCTCCCCATACAGTAGAACTCTCTTAACATTTGTATTGAAAATTCTGACTTTGGTGTTGGTTGACTATTGTTTTCAGTTTCAGATGTTCTTCAATTGTAAACATGCTGCTCTTGTTTTGTCAATCCGTGCCTTCACATCTGCATCAGATCCACCATGTTCATCAATGATGCTGCCCAGATATGTAAATGTGTTTACATCCTTCAAAGCTCTGTGAAGTGTGATTCGATTGTTACATGCTGTGTTGTATCGGAGAATCTTGCTTTTCCCTTTGTGTATATTGAGACCTACTGGTGCTGTGGCTGTTGCTACACTGGTCGTTTTCTTCTGCATTTGTTGTTGCGTTTGGGATAGAAGGGCCAGATCATCTGCGAAGTCTAGATCGTCCAGCTGCATCCTATCTGTCCACTGTATCCCACGCTTCCCCCCAGATGTTGACGTCTTCATAATCCAATCAATCATCAGGAGACTAATTAAATAAATCACTGAGCAGTGATTTATATCAATGTTTGTCTAGTACTTCTTGATGCTGATCGAAATATATGGATGAAATTGCAATATGACTGCTAGTTTGAATGAATCGACATCAAGTGCACTGTGTTGATATGTAAAGTAGCGATTGGAGATAGTCGACAAGAAACCCTGAACCTAGCTTTTATGTTATTTGACACTCGTCAGCAAGGTATACATGCGATCTTCAATGCACTGATATCCCCGTAGTGGATACCTACATTACTTACTAATTCACATAAAGATCATTCTAGTCACAAACTGTATTATCAGATTATTTAAACAATATAGGGTTTTTTCGGCTAATTAAAGAATGAAGGTTTCATCCAGGGTACAATTCATCCCATATCTATTTGATATGGGCACCAGTACATAAGTAAGCTTTTCTGATACATTATCAGTTTTTTATATCTCTAGTGTAACTGAGCATTTAAAATAATATGCCTCACACATCCTATTTATATGTGCGCTGGTTTCTTGGAGAGCCATTCCTCGATCGTTTAACCTAGAGGTCTAATCCACAATACAGTGAAGTAACATCAGGAAATCTGTTCCCATGATAACCAGCGACTAAAATAGGTTCATACATCATTCGTTCCCTCAGGATCCTGGAGTACATGTACGCCACTTGTCTAAAATTATGATTTTTTTAACTCCCTTAAGTGGACTCTCCGTATCCCTCAATTTAGTTTAGGCGCCAGTTGTTCACTTTTTCTCCTCTTACTTTCCTAATATTGATGTTACTTTAACCCAGAACTCAGTATTTTAAACAAGTTTTGGAAATTCGGTATTGGTTATTGTAACCAAATGGTGTAATGCATAGTTCTCTGTCGTGTGAAGCGACTCATTTCAGTTCCAAGTTAGAACGTGGCTATCAATTCTGAGATATAGATTCATCATCTAGATGGCTATTGTCAAATAGATTGAAATGTTCATTTCAGACGCTATTGTTAGCTTTCATCTGAATCATTAATATTAATTTGATGTGATATTGTAGAGTGATGTAAAATGAATTGAAATGCACATTCATGTTCTATCACACTTATCATTATCTAGTTGTTAATTGTAGACATATGAAAGACATCAAGTAGGAGAGTTAGACTTTTTATGAATAGCTTAAGACAACAATTAATGATTTGTATGAATTGATTTTCGTTTCCTTTTATCTATGTTACTCTTAAATCTTACATTTACATAGATACAATAATTTGACATATCTCTATAATTTTTACAGTTTAAATCACAAGCTAACCTTAGACTCCTTTTTCATCCCAGTATGAGACTCGTTAGTAGGTGCACATCAACGACCTGACCTCCATGTATGAACGCCTAACCTGTAGATCACTAAGCCGACATCCAATAATCCTAATAACTAACTTCAATCAATAAAAGATCTTGCGTAACCCTCATCTATAGGTTAATCGTTCGCGTGTGATACCGTAGGTCTTAGGTCTTATGAATGCGCATTACTGAGGAGTTTCATACTAGGATGAAATAGTCATCTAGTGCTTTCGGGTTTTCAATCATAATCTAGCTAAGATCAGTTCATGATTTATATTGCGAAAAATTCTACAATCTCCACTAATCACCTGTACTAACTAATTTCTTTATAACACACACACTATCTGTATAATCATTTTGATTTGAAATAATTCCGACTTAGTTTTTTATGTTATAGTTTGTTGTGTAGCATAATCATATTAACAAACTGAATTGTTTACATAGTATATAATTCAATTGTATAGTTACAAATAACCAGAAACTAGACAGATGGTGAATATTACTATACAATACAACTGATACAATTGCAACTATGTATATTTATGTATCATTGATTACTTCAATATAAAAACTTAATATTACTAACCAATTCACTAAATGATCTTATCATCATTTTATACTTACTTACTTACTTACGCCTGTTACTCCTCGTGAAGGAGCATAGGCCGCTCACCAGCATTCTCCATCCAACCCTGTCCTGGGCAATCATTTCCAGCTCCTTCCAGTTCCTACTGATCCTTTTCATATCTGCTTCTATTTCCCGACATATTGTGTTCTTTGGCCTTCCTCTTTTACACTTCCCTTCATCATTTTATATCACCCACTAAGTCTGATTAGACAATTAGCGAAAAACTTGGAAGGATTCTTTTTTTCATACTACAAAACTACAGAACTCTACTGGAAATGAAAAAATAAGTCTCACTAATCATACTTTCAATATTACGAATCGACTGAAGTTAACAACTTCAAACCATTATTGATAATCTACTGACCTAAATTATAAGCAGTCGCTGAGATTTCTAAAGGTTATGGGTTTCATTTGTGGGTTGGGGTTATGGATTCCCATTGTTGAGTGAGAATTGGCTTTTTAACGATTATTGAACTAACGTCCAACCGATTATGGAAAATTGAAAAGTTCAGTAATTTTCACAACCTTCCATGTTACTCTAACTATTGGAATTTTATCGGTAACTGTGTGTCTTCACTTATAAGGACTTTTAAATTACAATGATTTTTCTTGTTCTTAAGTAATCTTGAATTATAATCAATCCTTACATAAACAGTATAGATCTAAACTGAGTACAGAAAACCTGTGTTTGATAAATTAATTTATTATCGTCAGTATGAACCCTTCATCAGTGAATACCCACTTCATTATAGATCAAACATAGGACCTACAGGTTTGGTGGCAAGCACGCTACATTTAGATCATTGAGTTTTGTGTTTAATAGTTCCATTACCATCCATTGCACGCTAATCGCCTTACACTCAACATGGTTCAAATACCACTAGTCATTATTTTCACTAAAACTTCTTAATCTATAAAAAAAAGTGTTTTCATTTATCCTCTATTATCATATTAAATTAATATTTAGATTGATATCATAAACGGATCACCACCACCATTGTAAACCTAGAAGCATTGGACGGTTATTTCGTTCGAGTATGGGACTCTTTAGCAGTGCGCATCCACGATCCCGTCTCACGAGATTCAAACCCAGGTTCTTCGGTCTTGCGCACTGAATTGGCATCCAACAATGTTAATGCCTATGAATAAAAGGACGAGTATACTGCGCGACAGTCCGTTCTGTTCTAATTTACGGCAGCGAAACATGGCCATTAAGAATAGAAGATACTCTTAAGCTGCTAGTATTTAGCCACAGATGCCTTAGAAATATTGCTGGCGTCTGCTGGGATCACCGGGTAAGTAATAGTGAGGTTAAACGCAGGGTATTAGGGAATGATGGTAAATCAGTTGATGAGGTTGTGAATCTTCATCGACTGAGATGGTTGGGCCACGTGTTACGTATGCCTGAACACCGATTACCACGACGCGCAATGCTAACCGGTGTTGCGGATGGTTGGAAGAAAGTTAGGGGTGGCCGAATTAAAACGTGGCATCAGTCCTTGAAGTCACTAACTTCTACTCTGATCCATGTTGGTAGATGAAGACTACTTGGTTGTGGTCGGCGTGACTCTCGTAATCAATGGTTAGAGACTCTGTGTGACATGGCTCAGAATCGATCACAATGGCATAGGTGTATACACTCTCCGTCCTCCCTTAAACTATGAGATTAAAACTGCTTTAAATCTTTCTTTCTACGAATTAATTCTTTCTTCCTGTACCATATCCTTACTGCAATCTTTCTTTTATATATTACCACCATTGAATTAACTACTTTTATGAATCCAGTGTTCATCTTGTTGTGCTAATGTGGTGAGGTATGGCAACTTGTACCGATGCATATATGTGCCTGGTCTTACGTTGTAGCTGAGACTGACTGACTGAATGTTAATGTCTAATTTCCGTTAATCTACAATATTACGCGATCGTTCATCATTATCATCAGTGAGCTACTATCTCACAACAAACACTGTTGAAACTTCACTGATCATGATTTCTCACTAGAATTCAATAATCTCTACAACCCTATACTGAAAATTAGTATATAACATTGTGAATTGTCATTTTCTATTATTATTGTTATTATCTTTGTAATATTGAAAAAGAGAGAGAGAGAGAGAGAGAGAGGAAAAAAGTCACTCATGAAACTGATGGGAATAAATTTTACACAAATTATAATTTTAGAGAGAGAGAAAGAAAGAAAAAAAAGAATAAAGTAAATGTTAACTTTCCTTTTTATCAAATCAACTCTCCATAGTAATATAGATAGATAGATAGACATATTCAATATATGTTAGATAGACAGACAGACATACCTGTCGTACATAATAGAATGACGCACTTGCGCGCCTCTATACACATATTATAATATCAGCTGTAGAAATGCTTGTTGTATTCATATGTTTATTTATTTATTAGTGTGTGTGTGTGTGCGGATAAACATATATAGATACACGCGCGCACACACACACACAATTGAACAGAGCTAGCAACTCAATGTTTATCTATGTATATATATATATATAGATATGCATTAGTTTATTTCATCAATCAAATTATGACCTAACCGAAATTACCAGGCCTATAGTGATAAACTTACTTAGTAGAGTAGTAGTATTGGTAGTATCAGTAGTATTAGTGGTAGTCGTAGTGACGAGTAGATAAACTATTAGCATTGTTATTTTTGTTATTGTTGTTGTTTAGTTTTCTTTTTTTTTTCTTTTGCTACATGGATAGAAAATAAGTGAATGCTATTCGTTATAAGCATTATTGATTATACTTCTTTCTTTTTTTTGTTGGTGTTGTCAACTATTCCGTCCATATTTTGTTTTTATATTCATTTGTTCTTTCATTCATTCATTCATTCATTCATTCACGCTTGAGTTTCGTTTATTTTAACAGTTGAAATCATGAAGGTATACTGATGGTAATGATGATGTTGATGATGAAGAAAGAAGAGAAAGAATTACAGAAGTTCAATAATAAAGGTAGTGACGACATTGAATTAGGCATTGTGCCTTATATTCTATAGAAGATCTAACTAAAACATTCAGTTTTATTTTAAGGACATAAGTCGGGATGACCTTTGTTAGTTATAGCTATGGATATCCCTCTAATTAATCCAACCTCCTTTTGAATGTCTATACAAAAGAAGTTGTAAACACTTACTTAAATAAAAAGTTCCATTTATTGGAAATTCAATAAGAAAATCGGTATTCGGCTGATAAGTAATTAGTCCTAGACTTGTGAACATTTTTTATGTTATCTATTCTGAAGGACAACTGAAAATATGTCATGTAAACCTAATAATTCAGTAACTTGAAGTATGTGATCAAGTCCCTTCTATTCTTGTGTGATAAGGAGAGTAGGTTCCATTTAGTCATTCTTTCATCATATGATTCGAATACCTAACTTAGTTGTTGTTCTTTGAACCGATTTTAACACTATACTTTTATTTTTAAACATTAATTAGCTGATTATATTCAGTACCCGAGTTTTACGTGAACGGATACTACTATATACATTGTTATGAATGTGTCAACACTTAGGTTTCTAAATGCTCTATATAGTGACAAAACAATTTTAAAGCCTTTAGCAGTTATTGCACAGCAATGTGTAGTGTTTTTTTTTTATGTCTTGATTTATACTGGACAATGGGTAACTCAACATTATTCACTTTTTACTTAATTATGCTTTATTAGCTAGTGTGAAATATCATAATCCCTTGTAGGTATATGTTGACAATTTCCAAATTCTAGACTATTCTACTAATTTCTACATATCTTGTTGAATCTCTGTACTTATCCCCTCTATTTTGTATCACTCTTCATTCATTGACACAAGTATGATAGAGTAGTTAAGATGGACCGATTACAATGAATAACGATATTACAAGTTTACTGAAGTTGGAAATCTTTTGACCATTTGAAAATAATGACTTGAATAGTCTAAATGTGCAATTTAATCGTCACTATGCCTGAATGTGATGGGATCGATTGTATTGCTGAAGAAATCTCAAACTAGAACTTAACAGATGTCCAAACTGAAGTTAATTAATTGATGCATATTAATAATTGAACTGATGAGTCAATTGAAGCTAGACCACCATGGAAAACCTGGAAGCACTGGACGGCCTGTTCCACCCTAGTATGGGATTCCTCAGCAGTACGCAACCACGATCCCGCACCGCAAGATTCGAACCCAAAAACTACCAGTCTCACGAGGAAGCGCTTAACCGCTAGACCACTGAGCCGGTTGGCATCTAACGATATTAATGTCTAACTTCAACCAATCCACTAAATTGTCGTATGTTGAATCATCCATTTATTATCATTTCACGTAATACACAAATCACCATGTGATTAACTCTTTTAAACAAAGAAATAAGTTTGTACACGCTGTCATCTACTTTAACTATTTCTCTAAATCTTGTTATACAAGCGTTGACAGACAACAAAAGGTGTATATTTTAATTCACGCAGTCATTTAACAAACATGTTTGACCGGTATAGAAACGAGTGAATGAAAACACTTAGAAAGCAGAAAATGATTTTTCACATGACCGATACATGTTCATGTGATGGAAATGACAAAGTGAATCATCTCAATGTAATAGAATGATTAAATGAAGATATTCGTGTACATACATATATAAAATATGCATACCTATGACGAAAATAACACTTAAATTTTACATCGTCTATTCTATTGGTAAACACGATATTAAAGTATTGTTAATTCGATCATAACACTCATTTTGTAGTAATTGTTGTATGCAAGGTGAGAGGTGTATGTAAATATTGAGGTCTGAAATGCAGCACTTACCCATCATAGTCGATATGACTTAACACTAAACAAGCTTAAACTCTAAGACAATATGGCAATAGAAACTAGAAATTGGTGACAATACGTGTTTAAGTGCCTTTCATAGGTATTTTAGATGAGAAAATACTGTTCCAGTGTTTGTGTATATCTGAAATAATTTGAAGCGAAAAGTTTTACTTATTGCTTTCTCGTGGTGGTGGTATTGTTTACGAAATAGAGAGGAAGAGAAGCGAATGTTCAGCGCTTAAACCGGGTAAGTGAGTATGGCGGATCCATGTAGAGGAGTTGGGAAACGTTTATTCCAAACCAATGGTGTATTTGTGCTCCAGGATCCTGGAGAAAACTGAAGTATGGACCTAATGTTGGTCACTGGCTACCATAGGACTGCATCTCCTAACGTTGCTGCACTGTCTCGTGGATTAGACCTGTAAGTCAAGGGCTCAGAATGTGAACCCCTAATGAAACCACTTGTTCTGATTTGTCACCCGAATGGTATCTCAACTCATACATATCCAATGATTTGTGTGGCGTATATATTTTTTGGTGCTCCTTTGTACCAATAGCTCAGTGGTAACATTTCTGACCAAATCTGCCGAGAAGTATCAGTCCCCTGAAGATTACAAGTACACCTTGTTGACGAGTGCCGAATAATACGAAACCCGAGGTCTCGAGTTTCCCTTCAAATATCTCTAAGCAATAATGTTTTCTTTCAAAACACTTACATTTTCATTTATTCCTCCATACACACAATAGTAGTAATAAGTTGTAGATGTTATTAGTCTATGGATGAACGCTTTGAAAGTGTTGAAGCATTCATTCAATTAGAAATTTACTTCAGTTGCTTACTACTAGTTTCTTCGTCACATAAACTTTTGCGCTCCCCTTTTCCTGGTCACATGTTTCAGTAATCTTTCATTTCTTTTTTTTGTATATATTTGTTATAGAATTTACGTGCTACAATGTACAGTCTACCGATTACAGCTCGCCATGTTGTTAAACGTATCGCTGGACGAATAGTACCAGCTATAGCAACAACAACTGCTACTGTCGCAGGTTTAGTCTGCTTAGAATTACTTAAATATGTAATTAACAATAATCAATATGATGATGATCATGTTGGTTCGTTTACATCTGAAAAGGAAATAAATACATTGGCGGCGACTACGACAACACTAAATAATTGTGAACACGTTTAGTTCAATTAAAATCTAGAAATAGTTTTCTTAACTTAGCATTACCGGTTATTTTGTTCAGTGAACCAGGACTGTGTCGACAAACACGTTTACCAAATGGAAAATATTTCAGTCTATGGGATCGTTGGATTATTCGACCATGTAAACAAGTTGATAAATATCGATTAACCGATTTTATTGATCAGATCAAGGTGAGTGATTATACTTTCGATGGTCCATAGTTATATTGTTCTAGATATAGTGTTGAAGCCCGATGTGATATTTAGATTTTCTTATCGTAATCATCTAAACGAATTAAATTGGGCGGAATAGTCAGCTAGTCATTATAAGCAGAGATGGATGGTGGCTAGCAATACAACCCAGGACACATGCCTACTTGAGACTCATCGGCCGGATACAGTCAGTCAGTCAAACAAAGCCTAAAACCTGGCACATGTGTATATCGGTTTATGTTGTCATACCCCATTAGCACGGACATATGAAATTGTTAAGGCGTCTCACAGTTGTAAAGGTAGTAACAGTATGAGTGGTGATTGAAAAGATTAGGCGTCAAAGATACGATTCAAGAGAAAAATATAAACCAGTGAAATTTTAAAAAAAGTTATGAAGAACTTGGAAGATCATAATTTGAGGAAACACAAAGAATGGATGCACCTGCGCCATTGAAAACGATTTTGAGCCATGGATAAGACACTTCCAATTAATAACTAACATTTCCAGTAACTTTGCCCGTTTATAGAATGAGGTGGGATTAAAAAATTTTTCTTCCCAATATATACTGAAACCTACTTTTCATTATGAGTTTGGAAAAAGAATGCAAGCTAGAAATACAAATGTAAACTTTTTATACACATAGTTCCCTTTATTATTTTAAAGAGAGTAAGAACAAAGGTTGGTGCAGAATAATATGAATTCATTTTATTTCGTTAGGTTCTCATCAGCTGCTTACAACCTAAAATATTTGAAATTTAACGTTATTATAGATATTGACATACTTATACAACAGAGGGCGGTGAAGGATGAATATATGTAACATAATGTGGTAAAGATTTCGTTAGAGTTAATGAGGTCATCAAATTTTTTGTTTCGAATATATAGAGTTTGGGAGGGAAGGTTCCAGAAAATTGAAATAGTGATTAGAAATCATGGAATTAAAACACATTAGACGATTATGTAATGAAGTAACTGAAAATAGATTAATGTTAATAAAGAGAGATATGAATTGAAATTGGTCAGTTATGAGTGATGTAATTATAAAATTCAGAAAGAGTTGAAATGACGTAATAAATAAAATAAACGGGGTTGGGGTGAATGTTACCAGGGCAAGGAAAGATTTATTACTGTTTCTTTTTGTATACAAAGATCTGGTTTTAAACGTTTGATTGCTATTGCTTCGGCGAATTTCAAAAGGTTTGAATTTGATTGTTTGTTGATTACCCTGAAGGACTTCAGTAAAATAACTTTAGTGACCGGTTTCAACCAGTCGTCCGTTGGACTTGGTTACACTCTTCGATCAATAATATTATCAATACTAATCCTATTTCAAGCTTATCTCTCCTAAGAACGAATGTGTCCTCATCTAGTAGCAGTAAAGGAATATAAAACCCTTCACATACTCCCAGGAATAATTATTCTTGCCAATGAGTTGTATTCTCTGTTCATTTATGTCTAGTTATTCAAGTTTAATTCTTATATTTCAATGGGACTCATCAGTTGAATGTACTAACGTCTCATTATGTTGATATTTTATATACACCCAATACCTGTTGCTTCCAATATCACTTCATTATTTTAGTATTTTATATAAAAACCGAGATGCAGATACATTCAGTTGATGAGTCTCAGATTGGACGAAACATCTTTTATTCCACTGTTAACCATAATCCAATTATACCATAAACAAAACAAAAAAAATTTATATGTGAATTAAGGTCAAACAATGTTTAGTTATTTATTTACTCATTTGTTTATTGAATTCTAGACTATTTTTTTAGTTGTTGTGGTTACAGATGAATGGTGTGTGTGTATATATATATATATACGCTAATTGTGTTTTGTTTTCATATCTAATAAGCTATTTTTTTACGTATTATATATATATACATATGCGTAATTTGTCGTGGTGTCGTCCTGGTAACAACTAGCAATAGTAATGATGATACAATTTGAAAAAAAAGCTTTTTTGGTTCTCATATCTTCTTCTTCCATTCATAAATTAATTTCATAGAAAGTAATCCTGTTTGCCATCAATCTTTTTTTATAAGTTATTACTGCTTATTCTCATTTAAATGTATCCTTATGATTTGATTTTGAATGTTGGTGGGCACTTCACTTCCTTATTCTCTTGTGATGAAAGCATTTTTCCCGTGACTATGATGATGATGATGATGTTGTTGTTGTTGCTGTTGCTAGATGACAACTTGAGATTGGCAATGATAATGAATGATACTGATCGTGACGCATACACATACTCAATACAACTGTAGATGATGATCACATCTATTATAAACATCTCGTTTGTAATCAATGTATCACTGAAAGTTTTAATTTTATGCACGAATAGTTCAACAGAATTCAATTTCACTCTATTTAGATATTGAACTTTTGTATCATTCTTTGGTTAAAGTCAGTCTACAGGAAAGTATGAACCTAAATTTCGTGCTAGTTGATACTCTTCAGCAAGGAGTATCTGCAATCTTGTGACAACTGATATTTTTTATAATTTTCACTAACCGCGTAACTCAGCTTTACAGTCTTAAACGCTATTCAACTGACAACTGACATTCTGTAGGAATAAGACATTTACAACTGATTGATTACTGATTGAACGCTATGTTCGTTTCCTAAGCTATTCTGTAACCCCCCAAGCTAGAACTATACAGCGACCCGAACAACGAGAGTGAAGACGCAAAGTATGCGAGAAGTACTTTACTCCAAGTTTCTTTTCAATACAGCAAATACAGGGTTTTTATAATATTTTAAATGTCCTTGAGTTGCTAGAAGATTCTGGAATGCTACTAAACATAGTGGCAGCGTACCAATCAACCAATCAGAACCTCTGCATGTGATGTTTCACTTCCTTGATATTTTTGGCTATTACTTCAAGTGAACGCTGATTGGAGGAAACGCTTCTTAGTGTTTCCTGATCCTTGCTTTTCTTTTGCAAAAGATTTGCCGGATCACCCCAAAAAAACTGTCATGTAAAAATTGGCTGCAAACTCAAATGGAGCACTGAAAGGTTCATTCGTCTTAGTTTGAAATTCCTCAGCAGTGCACACAAGAGATCAAATCCAAAATATTCAATTCTTGGAATAAAAGAGTGATTTCTAGTCTTAGTCATGTTGGTAGATATAGACTACTTGGTTGGAGTCCGCGTGACTCTCGTAATCAATGGTTAGAGACTCTGTGTGACATGGCTCAGAATCGATCACAATGGTGTCGGTGTATACACTATCCGTCCTCCCTTAAACTAAGGGATTAAAATTGCTTTACATCTTTCTTTCTACGAATTAATTCTTTCTTCCTGTACCATATCCTTATTGTAATCTTTCTTTTATATATTACCGCTATTGAATTAACTACTTTTATGAATCCAGTGTTCATCTTGTTGTGCTAATGTGGTGAGGTATGGCAACTTGTACCGATGTATATATGTGCCCGATCCCATGTTGTAGCTGACTGACTGAGCTTTGATAGTTGGTTGTTTGTTTAAATTGTGTTGAATACTGAACTTGATAATTTAATTGTAAAGCTTCTGCTGTCTTTCTGCATCTATGCAAAACACTCCTCATCGTAATAAATGAATAGTGACTATGAATGTGCGCTAACATTGAAACAGATGTTCTCAGTGTAGTAGCAGTAGTAGTAGGTAAACCTAACATCCATTTCTTCTTGATATCATATTTAAAGTGAATAATAATGAAAGTATATACATATATCATTGTGAGTGATAGCAGGATAGAAGGCATCAATATAAATAATTTGTTTATCTAACTGTTACTAAGGTGTGCCTTGATATTATAAGACATAAAGGTGAAAGATAACGATCCAGAGAGAGAAGGAGACATGGCAACAGTTCTTTGTATGTATAAAATAAAATGGATAGCTTCTCTTTTTTATCAATATCCGTTGTGCTATTTTTTTAACTTTCAACTTTGTGATGATGGAAGGCAACTAGTTAGAAGATGTGTACGACCTAAGGTTTTTTTCTTATTTTGTCATTATATATATATATATATATATAACATAGAACTCCCTAGTACATATATACATTGGTTAAAGTTACTACATTGCAAAATAAATACTCCCTCTTATCCTACAGAAAACATCATTAAAGCTTACGGTCTCTTTTAAGTCTTTGATCCAAGATTAGTGATTTCATAAACTAATGTGATGTTCTTAACCACTGAATTCTCATACTCCATATGCCATACAAGTTGCTTAAACTTATCTATCGTTTTAAAGTAGATAATTTTGTCAATCAGTTAGTCAGTTATAAACAAAGTAGAACGTGGCACATACATGCGTCGGTTCAAGTTGCCACATTTCATAAATCAGTACCAACAGATAAAATGAAGAAGATAGGTCCCAGAAAAGTAGAAGCAGTAGTAGTGACACTAAAAAAGGAATTAAACATAGGCAATATGATTTTAAATCATTCTTCCCAGTTAATTCATCACACCCAAAGACAAATCTTAGGATGACATGGTTTTTTTTCAATCATGGGCTGCTCCATTTCATTCGCTTTAATCTTCCTATACTTAGTTACAAATTGTTGATGGTAACTATTATCATTCAAATGGCGTTCACTTCTTACCCATTTTATCTTCTGAACATAATCTTCTTATAAGGTTGCAAGTCGTCCTGACCATAGCCGTTTTATAGACAAAAGCTGTTTATGTACTCTCCATGAATCCTTCTGACAAATCGGTTAGTTACGATGTGGAACCTGTACGTATGTATATTGGTTCAATTTTCCATGTCTTATTAGCACACCGAGATGAAGTTGTCAAACCAAATCCCGGAATAGTTGTGATAGTAACAGCATCAGTGGTAACAGGAAAGATTAGGTATCGAACATACGACTCGAAAAGAAAGTATAAATTAGCGAAATAAAAACAAAAAAAGCTATGAGGAATTTTGAATATCAGGATTCGGGGGAAGACAAAGAATGCATACATATATGCTATTTCAAACAATTTTAAACTAAATCATTCAAAATTTCTAGCCATTGGTTACGACAATAACGTGGATCTCAACCAGATGGTCTATACCTATTAAGATGACTAAATTTGATTGTCAATGACTCAGGCATTGCTTGCTCTGTAGTCCTCAAATACTCTATCGATAAGTTATTAGTAGATATCACTGCTATTTCCACAGATTTTGGATATCAATACCAACCTATCTCGGAGTGGATATCATTTTCACGGTTGATTAGCTCCTCTAGTTGTTCCCGAAATATATACCACAAATTTTTTCATCATTCAGTTGGATTCTAAAGGGTTTCCTTGCTGTGGCATTTTTGCGCTCTTTAACATGCCGACAAATTTGTGCTGGAACTGGAAAATGATCCGAGTCTAAATATGTGCTCCAGAATGAGCGATAGTGTTCTATTGAGCCCTTCCAACAATGGCTAATGACAATGTGATCCATTTGAGTCTTGGTGAGTCGATTATGGAGGTAGGTAAACCCGACGATCACGTAAAAGTAGCAGCTACGGTCGGGCCTTTCGACAAACTCATCTTTTCAATCAGGCAAGTTAATCACGTTTAATACCAAGATCTAGAGTTTGTTTGTTATTATTTTATTTTATTTTAACACATAGATATTGGCACAAGGAGGCACAAAATACATATGCGCCACACAAATCACATTTGATATGCGTGAGGGCTGTGATACTGCCCGGGTGACCAAACCGAGCCAGGTGGTTTTCTTAGGGATCACACTCAGAGCCTTCGACCTGAAAGTCTGATCCACAAGGCAGTGGACCAACATAAGGAGATGCAGTCCCATGTTAACCGGTGACCAACGATTGGTTGATACGCCATTTGTTCCATCAGGATACTGGAGCCCATGTGGAGCATTGGTTTGGAATGAGGGTTTTCCAACTCCCCTAGCAGGACTCTCCATATCCACTAACCCGGTTAAAGCATCGGACATTCACTTTTCGTCCTCTCAATTTTGTAAACAATGCCGCTGCCACGAGAAGGCAATGAGTAGGACTTCCCTGACAGAGGCTATATACGCGTGGCCGTGTGAGAGCATTTGGAGAGGGAGAGTGGACTCTCCCCACTCTCGGCCATACCAAGGCATTCGGGGGTCTGTTTGTTGCAGTTTATTGTGTGTGTATGTGTGCGATCAAAGATTACTACATTGATCAGAATTTTCATATGCCAATCTAAGGAAAAGTATACTTCTCATCAATATGTTCTATTCTATTTTGTTAATAATTCAAAACATGTGACCAGTACGTAGAATTTCCGGCAACTACACGAACTGTGGTCATATAGATTTTGTTTTACAAAATTTCGAGGTACATTCATCTTATCTCCTGAAATACTCCGTTTTTACTGTTCAAAACATTCCTGTAAATCTCCAAAAGTTGACTTTCTTTAGTTATACCCTGTGATTTCAAGCTTTATAGGGTCCATAAATGTTTTGCTGGAACTATGTGCACAGATGATTTTTACCGAATTTACCTCATTAGTAATCATTTGAGCAGTGAATCGGTAATCAAAGAGGACATAGGAGACCTCATGCATGTATTGTTTTCAACAACAAAAAACAAGAAGCTGGGCAGTTGTCTTACAGTACAACTGTAAAATGTGACCTTTAAGAATATTGGATATTTGTAGGTTACTAGTATTTAATATTAGATGTCTTCCAAATATCAATCACGTATGTTGGAATCATCAAGGGAATAATATTGAAGTAAGATAAAGGGTATTAGGCGAATAAACGAAATTGAATGGCTAAATAATGAAACTTCATCGACTAAAGTGGTTGAGACATGTATTACTTATGCTCAACTGCTCACTTTCCGCAACATACGATATTGCCTGAAGTAGTATTAAGTTAGAAGAAAGCTATGTGCAACAGAACGAAGACATATCATCAGTCCATGGAGTCATTGACTGTTGTTCTAAATTACGATGGTAGATGAAGACTACTTGAGAGGAGTCAGTTCAATAAACGCAATTAGTGGTTGGTGACGTTGGGTGATATGGATCAGAGTTAGTTATAGTAGTGGTGATTCATTCACTTTTTGTCTTCCGTTAGATCTTGAGTTTCTGGTTTTGTTTTCTGTCTTTTATTCTACTGATTTATTGATTGTTCTTGAATCAAATTTTCTATACCCTTCGACAATAACGGAACTTAATGGGTTTCTGTGTTATTCCGTTTACTTTGATATTCATCTTAATAATTTAATGTCCTTATGTTGATTGATGTATCACAATGATGACTGAAGAATTGGTCGCTTCCGAAATCACTTTATAGAATACATATATTCTTATTCATAGAATTGATAAGTTACTGGATTATCATGTACATGTACTCCGTTTATCATAAGCTTTCTTTCATATGATCAACTACTATTATACTGCTAATCAATTATTTACAGTTTGCTCTATTCATAGCCACTTTTGGCTTATTTGTTTATAATTGTGAATTTTTATTCTATGGAGTGATATAGTTCAGTATGCTTGCATACATATATCCATTTATAATCATTTATTTATTTGAACACATAAATATTGGTACAAAGAGGCACCGGATACACATGTGCCATACAAGTCGCTTGATTTGTATGTGAGCTGTGATACTATCCGGGTGCCCAGACTGAAGCAGTTGGTTTTCTTAGGGAGCCACACTCGGAGCCTTTGACCTAAAGATTTGATCCACAAGACAGTGGAGCAACGTCAGGAGATGCAGTTTCATGGTAGTCGGTGACCAATAATTGGTTCATACGCTATTTTTCCCTCAGGATACTGGAGCCTATGTGCACCATTGATTTGGAATCAGGGTTTTCCAACTCATATCCTCTATATCCACAAACCCGGTTAAAGCGCCGGACATTCGCCTTGCCGTCAGAAGGCAGTGGGTAGGACTTCCCTGACATTGGCTGTATACGCGTGGCTATATGAGAGTATTTCGAGAGGGAGATCTGACTCTCCCTATCCTCAGTCATACCAGAGCATTTGGAGGCATACCGACCCATTTGTGTTTTGAATCAATATAGTAGAACCTGACTTGTGACTTGTCTTTAGATTCAAGGCAGAACATTGAGACAAAGTTTACGAATAATAGGCTCCATAGAAATATAGCTTGCGTTGGCTCAAAGTTAACCATGCCGGTTAGAGTGTATAATTGTTCAAGTCTAGTTTATAGACTGAATAATATACGAAATTGTATTTGGTAAATTTAGCACATCATATCGACTGGCGTCTTAAATCATATAATTGATGTATGAATTGTCGTAATCTGATCTGAAATACATATATATTTGAGACTCTATGTTGTATATAACTAAGTGATTGAATTAAACAATCTTGTTTTTAATAAAGATCATCATTTCTAATTATGATTCCATCCAACAACAACAACAACAAAAATTAACACTTAGTATTTACAACAAATACTTTTGTAAGCAAAGGTGGATAGTGGCTAGCAATGGAATCTAGGACGCGCATTTCGTCTTATTTAGTACTCTTCAGCTGGATGTACCCGCATCTCATAGTTGATGTCCACTCTCGGACTCGAACCCAGTACCGTTCGCTCCAAATGCCATCGCATTATCCACTTAGCTATTGAGTCCTGATAGCCACCTGCTTTTGTGTTATCCTTTCATAATTCATTTACATTATTGTTAACTTATCTATATTATTGTATTGATATTGGTATTATTCAATTAAAGATTTATCTGAATTCTTACATATATATGTAGATACATACACAATTGAAATTTAAAACAAATAACTCTTAATACATATGATATCACTTTTGTTGTTGTTGTTGTTGTCGTCGACATTAGTGTTTAGTCATTGTTACCATTGACAACTATTGAACACAATATTATTTGGCTTTCTAATACAAACATATAATTGAAGAACTCTTAATTCTATTATAACTCATAAAATTCGGTATAGAAAATAAAGGGAGAAATATTTACTTTAAAGAGGGACAGTAGGAGAGCGAGAGAGAGAGAGAGGGAGGGAGAAAGTTTAAAATGTAACCTCTTTTAAAATTGGCAACAATAGATCTATCAATTGTTCAATGTATATATGGTAGTTTGTTTCCTGAAATGACCTATATATTGTAATCTGTTTTTGTATTGTTGTTGTTGTTTGTTTGAATGTGATCTTTTAAATGGGGAAAAATCGATATATACATGGTTATATGATTGTCTGTAACCAATGTGATTACTGTTCAATAGAAAAGATTTGTGAAGATAATATGGTCTGTCTTGTTTTTCCCTTTTACATTCAATCCTTATTACATAACATATATATTTGTGTTCTTTTTTTTTTTTACAGTTTTCAGCCAATATATGTTTGTATCAGAAGGGGTTTTTGTGGATATTATGGTTATTTCAGTAGTTGAGATCATGAGTCAGTTGATATTAGATCATCATAGAAAACCTGGAAGCACTGAACGGCCGTTGCGTTTCATTGTGGCACTCCTCAGCAATGCTATAATAATCTACAAAAACCCCTTGTGATATTAATCAAAATATGCTCATTATTGACTGGCTTCATGAGGTATATCCCGGTGTTCTACTGAGAAGCAGTGAGCAGTGGAGTTCAACCGGGTCTATTATGAGGTAGAAACTCACTGAAGACTATAGTGAATGTGTTGCCCAATTTCGTGGATTAGTTGAAGTTAGACATTAACACCGTTGAATGCCAGCTCAGTGGTCTAGAGATTAAGCGTTCGCGCGCGACACCGATAAGTCCTGAGTCCGAATCTCACGAGGCAGGATCGTAAGTGCGCATTGCTGAGAAGTCCCATAATAGTACGAAACTGCTGTCCAGTACTTCTAGGTTTTCCATGGTGACTCATGATCTCAACTGTTGAAGTATATTTTTATTCTTCTTTTTCTTTCTGATCGATTTTATTCACTGAGTATTCTCTGTATGTGTGTGTATGTTTGTGTTTATCTGTTATTATTAGTGACATTGTATTCTAATCACTTTGAAGTTTACATTACAAAATGATTCTAGCTAGATAATACAAGACTTCTCCATAATGCTCATTTACAACTCTAATAGAGATCAAACCTAGGACCTTCAGTTCTCCACGTCACCATTTAATCTTTTACAATTCTGATTCCAACCTATTGACAATATCGAACGAGTATCATTCAATGCTATTGATGATATTTATTTCACATCTAATGTTGTTGAACTTCACTGAAATTTTTCAGAATCATCCCTTGAAATTAGTCATTGGTAAACATAATATTGAGCTTTAACATTTGACTAAAAGTTGATGATAAGTGTTCAAAGTGAAATGGCATTTATTATTATGATTATTATCTATGAGAATTCAATATCAGCTAAACGTGAATATTGTTATGATATTGGTCACTTCTTATTGATCAGTCAACTGTAAATATCTCAATTCTATAGGATATTAGTTGTGGTATAAATATTTCAGTGATGATGTCTCAAACTAAGGAAGTTGTGATGATAATACAAGTTTCAATTTCACAAATAGTATCAGTTTCCTAAAGGACTGTTAGGTATTCCTTGTTGACAAGCCGCCAACTATTCAAAGATGTAGATTAATCAAAGTTTCCTACCAACTAATTCTAACCACTTAACTAACATGTATTATGTTTATGTTAAATGACTGTTCACTTATATGAAAATACTGACAAGTTTTATTTGGTCATTGTTTTGTTACCTCATACATACATACCCACATACATACACTTACACACACACACACACAATTGCTCCCATCCACCCACTCACTCACTCACTGGTTCTCATCCCTTTAATTTTTGTCTACTATTGGCATCATATTTTTAATCTCTTTTCATAATTCATTAATATGTCAGTTGGTTTCTTTTAATTATTATACATAGAGATCAATATTTTCTAAAGAGAAAATCTATAAATGGTGTTTTCTCTATTTCCTTTTCTCTTCTCTTCCCTTCTCTTCTCTTGTACTTTTATTTTCATTTATTTTGCTCTTTTTTTTTCTCTCATTATTCCTATGAATTCGGGAAATCATTGAAAGAATGAATGGAATCTTGTGGTGAGTTTAATTACTCAAGGCAATCGAATGGTGTATATGCGTCATTTTCCAATGCATAAATCACGTTTAAATGAAATGTAAGTTAAAAATGAAGTACTTCTTTTGATTTTTTTTCCCTGTTTACTTTTAAATTTACAGTCAGTCAGTTAGCTACAACATAGGATCGGGCACATACATCCATCGGTACAAGTTGCCATACCTACTACTACTACTACTACTACACTGAGAACATCTGTTTCAATGTTAGCGCACATTCATAGTCACTATTCATTTATTACGATGAGGAGTGTTTTGCATAGATGCAGAAAGACAGCAGAAGCTTTACAATTAAATTATCAAATTCAGTATTCAACACAATTTAAACAAACAACCAACTATCAAAGCTCAGTCAGTCAGCTACAACATGGGATCGGGCACATATATCCATCGGTACAAGTTGCCATACCTCACCACATTAGCACAACAAGATGAACACCAGATTCATAGAAGTAGTTACTTCAATGGTGGTAATATATAAAAGAAAGATTGCATATAAGAATATAGTACAGGAAGAAAGAATTAGTTCATAGAAAGAAAGATGTAAAGCAATTTTAATCTCATAGTTTAAGGGAGGATAGAGAATGTATACACTTACGCCATTATGATCGATTCTGAGCCATGTCACACAGAGTCTCCAACCATTGATTACGACAGTCATGCGGACCCCAACCAGGTAGTCTGCATCGACCAACATGGATCAGACCAGAAGTTAATGACTTCAAGCACTGATGCCCCTAACTTTCTTCTAGCCGTCTCCAACACTAGTCAGCATTGTGCGTCGTGGTAATCGGTGTTCAGTCATACGTAACACGTCTCATGTAAATTATTATTTTTTAATTGACAAGAGTACTTGATAAGTCACACGTAATAAGTATTGAATATTAAACATGATCACCATAGGTTGTGAATGAATAATTGACTTTTTAAAATAAAATTGGTGGTGAATGAATTCAAATTGTTTCTTTACAACACGAAGCGTACGTGTTCAGTATTTGGAACCACTTGAAAGTAAGCTTACAACTGAGGTTTACATAATATATACATATAACTAATATCTTGAGAAGAATGTGTATGACATGTATCAAACTACTGACTGCCTTGGTGTAAAATAGTAGTTGAGATAGGAATGTGTTTGAGGGGGACTAGATTAGGGGTAGATTGCGACGTGGCATCAGTCCATAATTTGTATCCTTCGGATGTATAATGCTAAGTTAGGACACTCAGGTTAATCGTAATATATGATTGTAAACGTTTAGTGATAAGAGCACCGATTATTGGTATAGCGATTATTCAGATCATCGGATAACAATTTCATTTGTTTAAGGTTAAGTATATTAACTTAACACTTCCGTTCAAGTAACTGAATGATTGATTATTTAACTGACAGAATTCAATACATTAAAAAGATAAATTATTTCATCCTTACAACCGGTGAGTTCAGTTTCAGGTGAACTGAGCCACTTATCATCAAGTGCTTAAATTGTCTCGATTTATCCACCCGGTCAGTGGTAAACGTGATCGTTAACCACAGTAGAATACAAGTGTTCAATAAAATGGAAACGGCATTGCAAATACATGAGTGACAACCTCTCTAACTATAGTACATAGAGATGAGTGTTCGAATTCCATTTGTGATCTTAGTTCCTTCAAGGCTACCTATCCTCCTTGTTGATGAATGTCGATCAACACGATATCTACTTCTAGGACAACTCCTCATCGTTCGCATCAAATATGTTCAGGCGCTTTCTAAAGGTTTCATGCAACTAAGCAACTTTTGTTCACGATATACTTTTACTTATAACTGTGATGAGTACCTAAGTTTCCTTTGTACTTTGATTAAAATATTTATTTGAGGATTACTTTAATTTGAAGAATTTCTTATCATGAATTGATGATACTGGTTAGAGAATTATTGAAAAACAATTTGACACAGTTGTTTTAATGATCAAGGATTCATGGCGAGATCTGAAGGCTCTGAGTTCAATCACTGGCAAGCTATTGGGTGTGTACTAGCGACTAGTTTCAAACTAGGACGAAACAACTTTCCACCATGTCCTAGTTCTAAATGATACTTCAGCTCAAATCAATCTGTAATGAATAGAACCTACAGGACAACTAGTTTTTCCTATTCTAGTAAAACTTCTCACAAGCACTCATCTACAACGTTTTCAGGGATCACAATCCCATGAAACTATTTTTTTTTGCATTAAGAGGGTTATATCTTTTTAGACAGATCATTGAGTTGATACCTATATTCCGGATCTATATATTTCAAAGCACATATGCCCAATAAAGACTGAATCTCAACTTCAAACCTAAGGTAGATGTATATCCAATTGTGATTAGCCTTTGAACAAAACGAAACTCATATCCTAGATTCTATTGATAGCGACAAGACGACTGTTCTATAAAAAAACACTATATAATTGTCAAGATTTCTATGCATATTCACATTTACTATCTTTCCTATTTTTATCATCTTTCATCCTCTTTCCATAATTTTTTTTTATTGATTTTGATCAATTGTAGTTTTATCAATCTTTTGCATTATTCACCGATGGATGGTCATATTGATTTGATGGTCGCTTATGAATCTGATCATATCAAGCCTAATAATGATCATTCTCATGATAACAATGATGATGATAATTGTATTCAAGGTCCTACAATACGTTTTGAATTCTAATTCTCAATGACTTTTTTTTTCTTAACCTTATAAAATGTTGCATTAATTTGAATATTCTAATGTATGTATATGTACTACTTATGTACTACTTATATGTTACTAGTTGTATAGACAGAATGTATAACATTGAAAATAGAATGTGTATATGTGTGTGTATTTAATCTTGATCTCTTCAATGAACTTCTGTTTGAACATGTTCATGTGATTTGGATATATGTAATTCACATTCAATGAGTAATAGAGAAGAATAACTCATTAATTTTTTCCCAGTCAAAACTAATGAAATATACAACAATTCATGTAAGATTTAATAATTGAATTCATAAGTCCATAGAAACTAGATCGCTATGGAAAACCTGAAAGTATTGGACGTCCATTTCGTCTTAGTATAGGACTCTTCAGAAGTAGTACGCATCCAATACTTCCAAGTTTTCCATAGGGATCTAGCTTCAATGGACTCATGAATTCAATTATTAAATTAATATAATATCCACACACACAAGAAAAAACTCTTCTTTGATTATAATGTGATATTATTGTCTTTGTCTTTGTGTTATTTCATTTCCAATTGAATAGTTTCATTGAATTTGATTATTCTTTGTACCTCTGTCTCTTTGTATGTATGTAGATTTTCATCAATTTAATTACTATGCATTAAACTATCTAATTCAATAGAATCTGTGTGTATTTGTGTCTTGATAACCTTTATATAAATAGAAAGATAAATATAACTCAGTATCGGTTGATATATATACATAGACGTATCTCAGTCTTACTTTTAAACTGTTTATACATTTCATTCTCTTTTACCTGAATCATATTGTTTCGAATTTAATAGTTTCATGCAATTATTAGATAAATGTGAACGAATTCATTTATATATAATCCAGTTCTACACTGCTCCTCCATGAAGGGTAATAGGTGTAAGTAAGATACTACATTGTTTATAATACCTAATTAAATGATCAATTAATCATGTACAAGGAGGCATCAAATAGATATGCGCCAAACTTTGTCATTCGATTTGTATGAAGGCTGGGACACTGCCCGAGTGCTCAAACCGAACCAGGTGGTTTTCTTAGAGGGCCACACCCAGAGCCTTCGACCTAAAGGTGTGATTCATAAGGCAGTGGAGCAAGTCAGGAGACGCAGTTCCATGGTAGCGGGTGACCAACGATTGGTTCATACGCCATTTGTTCCTTCAGACTACTGTAGCCCATGTGTACGATTGGTTTGGAGTGAGGATTTTCCGACTCCCCTAGGTGTACTCCATGTCCACCAACCCGGTTAAAGCGCCGGACATTCGGTTTCCGTCCTCTTACTTTTATAAACAACAGTAATGGTGCGAGAAGTCAGTCAGTAGGACTTCGCTGACATGGGCTGTATGCACGTGGCCGTATGAGAGCACTTTTAGAGAGAAAGAGATATCTCTCCCCACTCTTGGCCCTACCAGAGCATTCGGGGGCTAAATTGCCCACAGCACGTTATTGACAAGGATGACTATGATGATACTTCAAGTTGTTGACAAGACCGTTCTTAATGGTTAATAGTGGAATTCCTTTTTTGTTTGTTTTTTTCAATATCTACCATATGACTAAATAAGTTTTTCATCATCAATAATTATGATTGTATACATGAGATACAACATTATTGCACTGATCTGCTTACATAATGTCATCCAATTGTTTTCTCGATATGTTTAGTTTGTTTTTCCCATTTCCAATTTCTATTCAATGATATTCAACTTATGATTCTATTAAAACTTTGATTTGTCATTTAAATTATAATTTAAATAGTCAAGTGAAACTGAAACATTTAAACAATAGTTCAAATGACTACAGTTTACATATTAGCACAATCAGATCAATTTGGTTCGTTTTTTTTTCTTCTTGTCGAATTGTTTCTCTTTCATAAACTTGTTTACTTGATCTATTCAGTTATTTTGTTATGTTGTTTCGACTTTTTAATGATAATTATCATATCTTAGTAAAGATTAGGTTATGAGTAACTTTTGAGACCTATTAATGGACTAATATTATCTATATATTCTTATGGTATAATTATTCAATAATTAGATTATGTATATTTATATTCCTCTTATTATAAGCTTCATTTTGATCTATAGACTATTATGATACGATTTACTGTTCTTAAGTTATGTTCAGTTTATTGACTACTGCTTCCCACGTTCACAGCCACTTTTTGGCTTGATCTTCTGTAAATGTTATTTCCCATTTTACGGTACGATGTGGTCTGTTTGGCTTGTTTATAAACCAAGTATGTTTAAAATAAATGATTTGCATAGTGGAAGCTGTTATTGGTGTTCTGGACTCAACTGAACGGGTTAGGACCAATAATCACTGCCAGGCTGCTCATACTGGTCGAATATCATTGGTATAACACAGTACAAGAGTAAATAAGTCGTATTTCGATTGGCGAATACATTATGCGATAAATATCACAACAAATTGGCGACGGGGATAGAGTTCGAACCCACGCGAGGAAAACCCAAAAGATTAGCATCATTTGTACTTGTTTTCCAAGGAATATACATTTATGTATGTATGAAATGATAATTTATGTTTGCTAATTGTAATTGAAATCTCTTTTAAAACAGAAAATTATTTAATTCAAATGGGGAATAAGTAACATATAAGTATATTAAATATTGTGGTTTGTTTCGTAAAATTAACTCATAAATTGGATTGAAGTTAACAATTGTAAATAGATTGGATTCTGAGTCAATAAACTAAATGTAAAGCATTCATGGCATGAAATCTAAGAAGTGACAGTGCCTTATTACAAAACAAAACGTTGGATACTGGCTCAGTGGTGTAGAGATTAGGCATTCGCGCTCAAAACCGATAGGTCCTACGTTTGGATGCCACGAATAGGATCGTGAATGTGCACTGCTGAAGAGTACTATACTAGAATGAAATAACTGTCCAGTGCCTCCAGGTTTTCCATAATGGTCTAGTTTTAATTGATTCATGAATTCAACTATTAAAAAGAAAAGTTTTTAATCAGTTGTATGATACTCCTTAGCTCTTTCATCGTTCCTCAATTGAAATCGAGCCGTAAAGAAGTTCAAATTCGATTGAGATCGTTTTTTTCATTTTTTGACCAATTAAATATCTGATTTATTAACTTGAAGACTAGTTAATTCAACGCTTATCAAAGTTTAAGTTATTTCAACAGTTGAGATCATGAGTCAATTGAAGCTAGACCACCATGGAAAACTTGGAAGCACTGGACGGCTGTTTCGTCCTATTGTGGGACTCCTCAGCGGTGCGCATCTACGACCCCGCCTCGCGGGATTCGAGCCCAGGGCCTATCAGTGTCGCACCAGGCGCTTTACCAACTAAAACCACTGAGACGGCATCAATTATTTTGATCAAAGCTTTTTTTACAATATTTAACTGTAAACCATCAGTATTATTGCGTATGGTTTTTCTCTTCTAATGAATTATAAGAAGAAAGTTGTATGATTATTATCAAAATTATTGTATAGTTAATTTTTTGCGCCAAATTTTGAAATCATTGATAATACTCTTTTTTATTGAGATCATGAACCGACTAATGTTAGTTCACCATTGAAAACCTGGAAGTATTGGAGGGCCGTTTCGTTCCATTGTGACTAATAGAGCTAATCCGTGTCGGGTAGAGAGAGGTATGTACCTCAGTACAATGGTAGATTGTTGGGAAATTTCGTGAATTGGTTGAGGTGAGACATTAACACTGTTGGATGACTTGAGGAAGGATTGTTCCAGCCAGTATAGCTCGATTGGTTCATCACGACACGTAAGACCGACCACTACGTCAAGGTAGCAACAACGGTCGAGTAATTAGGGTATAGGGATTTACAGTTTAGGATCAAGATTTTTGCGAATATAATTGTTTTGTATGTTATTTATAATTGCTATTATATCCGCATCGCTTATTACTTGTACTTGAAAAAATAAAACAACGAATCACTGCAATTCCCATGAAACGAAGTAAGAACTACAAGACTGGTATGATAATCGTGAATGAACATTCATTTTTGATTATTAATAAACAGGATGAAATCAAATAAATGAAAAATACTGAGAATTATAGCAAACCACATAGTACATGTGATGTTGAGCTTAGTTCAGTTGTCTAGAGGTTAAGTATTCGTGTGTAAGACCGAAAGCCCTAGTTTCGAATCTTGTGAGTTGGAATTGTGAATGCGCACTACTGAGCAGGAGTCCCGTACTAGGACGAAACTGCTGCCCAGTGCTTCCAACCATTCCATGGTGATCTAGCTTCAATTGACTCATGAAATCCAACTATTAAAAAAGAGAATGAAATTACATAAATGAATAATACTCAGAATTATAACAAACCATATAGTACATATTCTATTGAGGTTAGTTCATATTAATTTAATCTAACAATATTAGATTCAAATCAATCAATGTTATACTGAATAAAAGAACATAATGGAAAACAACAACAACTACTCTTTTGAATAATCATCATATTGAATTAAATAAACAAGAATCATAATGATCTAAGTAGATTAGAATATTGTGTATTGAATAACTTGAACACTTTTAACATGATTTAACTTTATATTCATAAGAATAATTAGTAGTACTATATGGTTGAGGAGATTGATTGACATCATGAATCGATTGATGTTAGACTACCAATGGAAAACCTGGCAGCACTAGATGGCCATTTCTTTCTATTGTAGGACTCCTGCTCGGTAGTGCGCATTCACAATTCCAACTCACAAGATTCGAAACTAGGGCTTTCGGTCTTACACACGAATACTTAACCTCTAGACAACTGAACTAAGCTCAACATCACATGTACTATGTGGTTTGCTATAATTCTCAGTATTTTTCATTTATTTGATTTCATCCTGTTTATTAATAATCAAAAATGAATGTTCATTCACGATTATCATACCAGTCTTGTAGTTCTTACTTCGTTTCATGGGAATTGCAGTGATTCGTTGTTTTATTTTTTCAAGTACAAGTAATAAGCGATGCGGATATAATAGCAATTATAAATAACATACAAAACAATTATATTCGCAAAAATCTTGATCCTAAACTGTAAATCCCTATACCCTAATTACTCGACCGTTGTTGCTACCTTGACGTAGTGGTCGGTCTTACGTGTCGTGATGAACCAATCGAGCTATACTGGCTGGAACAATCCTTCCTCAAGGTCCTACCATGTCAGAGCGGTAAGACTAAAAGCAACAAACCTCAGGTCCGAAGGCGAAGTCGTACTACTCACTGTACAGAGGTGTGACGGCAGTAAGTTGTTTCCTTCAGGCAGCCAGCATAACAGTGGTCCTGCCTTCCCACAAGCAAATGTGGGGTTAGAAGAGGTCTACTCTAAAAATGCACACCTCACTTTTCGCACAGATATCCGTCTTCGGGGGTAAGGTCTCAACAAGTACAGAGCTAACACAAAAATTACCCACAAAATGGTCTTGTGTGACCGACCTCAAGCAGTTGTCCCTTGGGCACTGCGGTCACGCTCTCAGGTCACTAAGACCACTTGTAATACAATTTTCTTTCCAGGTGCCTCAAGAAGAATCCTTCCACGGTGTGGGCAACCGGAAAGTGATAACCGCCCACATAACCCTAACAGCACCCAAGACCACTCTATTCATAATCAACCTCCAGATACGCCAATTAAGAAAAATTTCAGGACTTCTAATAGTTTATTTTCATCTTTATTAGATTAAAACAACAGAATTTCTTTGTTTACATAAATGAATTTAGATGTGGTTGTTTCTTCGATTTAAAAACAGAACAACCTGATTAACTATGTAAATTCTCCTTACTCTTCATAATATTATTATTTTTGTTTACTTCTTAAACTGCTTACTTAATAAATCTGTGTTTCTGATTGGATTACAGCTGACTGAAATTACTTACGTCTGTTACTCCTTGTGGAGGAGCAGAGGTCGGCCACCAACACACTCCATCCAACCCTTTCCTGGGAAATCCTTTCCAGCTCTTTACAGTTGTTATTCATCCTTTTCATATCTGCTTCTATTTCCTGACGTAATGTGTTCTTTGACCTTCCTTTTTTTCGCTTCCTTTCAGGATTCCCAGTTAGGACTAAAATGAGTTACGGTTATTCCAAATCTATCTCTACCTAGAAATATATATTTGTCGGGCATAAAAAATCCCTTTTTATTTGTTATCATGTTATAACCATTCAAATGTTGAATGTATCAAGTGTTCATCATTATTTTATATAAAAATTTCATATCATACATCCAATCAATCAGTTTCTTTATATCATTTTAGTCTATTGATAGAATAGTTACAAAGAAAATATTTCATTTAATAGTTTATTTGAATAACAAGTGAATTGATAAAGTAGGAATGTTAATGAGAGCAGTGATTTTTGCGCATTATTTCCTCGTATTGATATGACGACAATGATTTACTTACTTCTGTTAATTCCAATGGAGTATAGGCCACCGACCAACATTCTCTAATCCAGTCTGTCCTGTTCATTCTTCTCATGTCTGATAATATTTCTCGGCAAAATGTGTTCTTTGGTCTTCCTCTTTTCCTTTGGTCTTGAGAATTCCAAGGGATGGGGGAATGTCTTGTGATGCAGTTCGGTGCTTTCCTCAATGTGTGTCCTATTCACTTCCAGCGCTTCTTCCTGATTTCTTCCTCCACTGTGATCTAGTTTGTTCTCTCCCATAGTAGGTTGTTGCTGATAGTGTCTGGCCAATGGATCTGAAGTATTTGTGTAGACAACTGTTAATAAACACTTGTATCTTCTGGATGATGGCTTTCGTAGTTCTCCAGGTTTCTGCCTCATACAGTAGAACTGTCTTGACATTTGTATTGAAAATTCTGACCTTGGTATTGGTTGACTATTGGTTTGAGTTCCAGATATTCTACAGTTCTGAACATGCTTCTCTTGCTTTTCCGATCCGCGCCTTCATATCTGCATCAGACCCACCGTGTTCATCAATGATGCTGCCCAGATATGTAAAGGTTTCTACATCTTATAAAGCTTCTCCGTGAAGTGTGATTCGATTGTTACATGCTGTGTTGTATCGGAGAATCTTGCTTTTCCCTTTGTGTATATTAAGACCTACTTCTGCGGAGGCTGCTGACGACAATGACAGTTTTCACAAACTTTTTATCGATGAATTTATAAATAAAGACTGTTCACGGACACAAGAAAGATTCAGAAAGAAACGTTTATACACGTCAATATATTTACTAAACTAAGTTTAGAAAACTAATAAAAACCCTAAAGTAATAGTTGTCACTACATCTGTTACAAAATACCTTTGATTACTACAGGCTTTCTGAGTTCCAGTCCTGAAGTGAATATCAACTCTAGGATGTATGTATATCCAGATAAAGAATCCTAAAATAGGACGAAATGCGCATCCTGAATTTCACTACTAACTATCATTCATCTTTGTTTATAATACTTATGACTTAAAGTAATCCTCACTTGGATGCATACATATATATCCTAATAAGAGTCTATCTGACCAATTACAATCCCAAAATATCAATGAGAATATTCAAACACACACACACACACACTATAATAATAAATGTTAGTGTATTAGTTGTTCCGAGAAACAAAGCAGATCAATGTATGAATACACTCAACAGTATACCTACCTATAGGTTAGATTAACATTAAACAATTGAACAACTATTCAATAGATGAAAGTTAATAATGAGAATGTCCATAATTCTTCTACTCATGATAAACAGAAGTAAATTATAATGATAATAGTTGCATGTATTTAGTTATTTCTAAGATTATTTATCAATTTCATTGGTATTCAATGATATTTCATTATGAATATGTGTGGAAATTGTTTAATATTTAGTATCAGAAGGGGTTTGTTTGTGGAGATTGAAGTAATTTCAATAATTGAGACTATAAGTCAATTGAAGCTAGACCATTATGAAAAACCTGGAAACATTAGATGGTCATTTGGTTCTAGTATGGTACTCCTCAACAGTGCACATCCATCACCCCCCCCACACACACACACACTTAGAGGGATTCAAAGCCAGGACCTATCAGTTTCGATATTTATTTCTTTCTAGTTTAACTAATTGACAACTTGATGTGGACTCGAACCTATGATCTTGACAACAGACAATTATCAGGATACACATTGTTGAGATATCAGTCTTATTTTGGGATAGGGATAAATAACTCAGTCTGTACTATTACTCAATTGTTAGATAGATTTATTTTCAGTCTAACGAATTTTATTTAGTTTGATATTAACCATACCATTTTTTCAATGTTCAATGATTTAATAGGTAAATTCATGAGTCAATTAAAGTTAGACCACTATGGAAAAGTTGAAAGCACGGAACTGTCGCTTCGTCCTAGTATGGGACTCCTCAGCAGTTCCCAACCATGTAAGAGAATGATTTTGATTGAGGATTTCACTGCAATCATCTAAAGCTATATACGTAATGTGTTATGTGAACAAACCACTAGAACTGCATCGTAAATTAGATGAAAGTTAAAGTTTAAAATGAAATCTTCAGTGAAAATTCCAAGATGATATGTCTCATTCATCTATTAACGGGATGGAAAAATACCCAGATATGCTTGATATCGTATACATATCGAACATGTAAAAACGTATACATTTCTAAAACAATTAGTCCCTTTGATAAATTTCAATAATGTAGATATGTTGCTCTCGCTTTTCTGATCCGCGCCTTCATATCTGCATCAGATCCACCGTGTTCATCAATGATGCTGCCCAAATATGTAAAGGTTTTTTTACATCCTCCAAATCTTCTCCGTCAATTGTGATTGGATTGGTGCTTGATAATATTCGTCTTCTTATTACATTATCGAAAGTATACATTTCTAATTCACAATCACATAATCCTATCTCTATTATGTAATGTATTCGTAAATGTAATTCAATTACATCATTTATCATTTTATATACATAAACAAGGGTTTGTTTATTTCTAATGATGACTGGATTTATTGAGTTTTAACGACATCAGTTCGATAGTTGAATGTCCAGTTGTATAGTATTTTTTCCAATTAAATTTGAATGATTAATTCATGATGGGACATGTTTTGTTGTTGGTGTTATAAATTACCATTTACAAACATAAACTTACATAATGAATGAGAGAATGTACATTTTCAAAGTATTTGTTGTTATTATTAAATGAATGGACATCTGTATTGTATGGATCAATAATACAAATAGATTGGATCTAATATGTTGTATGACTTCAATTGTTTACTAATACCATTGGTTACGATCGTCACGCGGACCCCAACCAAGTAGTCTGCATTGACCAACATGGCTTAGACCAGAAGTTAATGACTTCAATGACTGATGCCACGTTTCGGCCGCCCCTAAGTTTCTTCAAACCATCCCCAACACCGTTAGCATTGCGCGTCGAGGTAATCTGTGTTCATGCATACGCAACACGTGACTCAACCATCTCAGTCGATGAAGATTCATAACCTCATCAACTGATTTACCATCATTCTCTAATACCTTGCGTCGAATCTCACTATTATTTGCCTTAAGTTAGTCGTAATCGGTACTCTACTTACTTTTAAATCTCATTTCACTTGTCTAACAAACAAATAAGTAAACAAGAATTTTATTAATAGAGTTGATTTCCATTCTATCATCAGTGTATATGTTATATCCTGATGAGAATAATGAATGGCGGTAACTGTCGGAATCTATTTCTGGATTAATACTATACGTATACTTTTATTGTGTAATTGTTATGTAACTAAACTATGTATATTCATATTCCTCTTATTATACGCTTTATTTTGACCTATGAACTATCATTATACAATTTACCATTCTTGAGTTATATTCAGTCTATCAATTACTCTCTTCCTTATTCACAGTCACATTTGGCTAGATCATGTACATATGTTTTTTTCTACTTTTTGGTACGATGTGATCTGTTTAGTTTATATATAAACCCAGTACATGATTCATATCACAGAGGCTGTGATTTGTGTTCTGTTGTTAACAGGAAGGGCTAGGTTGGAAGCAGGATCGATAAGGACTCTAGACTGCATGTACTTGTTTTATGAATCATTGGTCCGGTCGATAATTCACTGTTGTCTAATTGGCGGTATCATAACGTTATACATTAACAGAGCATAAGGCCACAAGTTATAACAATATAATAATCAAAAAAGATTTTAATGATGTTAAGAATAGAATTTACAATAACATAGATATAAGCGAACAATAATGTTTTCTATTAGATCCTCATCAGGCTTTACTCTAATATACAGTAATGTATTTGTATGCATATACGAAATTATTAAACCAATCAAGGCAGTTTATGAGTCAATGATGATAACAGTGGGATAGATTACATAATTAAAGAATTGAACAGTACAAAATTGATAGTGTGATGACAAGTGTACTAGTTGTGATAAACAATAATAAAGGCTTGAATCAATGTTACATAATGGCGACTAGGTCAATGACTAGAAAAATATAGACACTGAAATAACATTCATAATTGGACTGTGAAACGTATATTTGAGGGAAAAGTAAAGAAAACGGTAGGAGAGGGTGGGGGAAATAAACGAAGAAAGAGTATAAACAAAGACGGACAGTGGTTAGCAGTGGAATCCAGTACGCGTGTTTCGTCCTATTTGGGACTCGTCAGCTGAATGCACCTGCTATACCGAGGCAATATGCACAGTATGCATATATGCCAATAAGAGACTGATCAATTGCAGTCTAAACATCAATGGGAAGATTCAAGTAAATAACACCAAGTGAATTTAAACTTCACCTCATTGCACAAGCAAGTGACTACCACGACCTAGTAGCTAAGTAGATAACGCGATGACATTTGAAGCGAATGGTACCGGGTTTGATTCACAGAGTGAACATCAACTCTAAGATGCAGATACATCCAGCTGACGAGTCCCAAAATAGAACGAAACGTGCGTCCTAGATTCCACTACTACCACTATCCATCTTTACTTATAAAGAAAAATACTGTTGCTCAGTAGACAATACAAAATGATACAATACGCTCAAGTGATTATTGGTCATGTAACCGATGTATTGATACAAGTTGCCGAATGATTTAAAATGATAAAACTTTTAGCTAAGTGAATAAAATGACAAGCTTAGGTCACTCACACTTTCATCAGTTAAGACCTAATTATTAGATTTAATATTTGGATTTTGTATCAACCAATTGTAATTATACAAGAATACTTTATATTGATAATATATTCTGTATTGACCGGTATAGGCAATGTAGCCTCTTTATTGATCCTTTTATTGACTAGCTCTGCTCAGTTGAGTTCAGAACATCAATACTAGATTGTGCTATGCGAATCATGTATTTCAAACAAACTTAGTTGATATACAAACCAAACAGACCATATTACACCATAAAATAGGAAATAACATTTATACAAAATCAAGCCAAAAAGTGGCTGTGAATGTGGGAGACTGTAATTGACAGACTGGGCATATACTCAAGAACGGTAAGTCGTATGATAATAGTCTATGTGTCAAAATAAAGCTTGTAATAAGAGGAGTATAGTAATACACAATCTAGTTACTCAGTAGTTATATATATATATATATATATATATATATATATATATATATATATATATATATATATATATATATATATATATATATATATATATATATATATATATATATAACAGTTATGTATCGTTTTAATGTTTATTGTTAAGAATTTGAATTTTACTATTGAAAAAGTTATTGGTTATATGGACTCAATATCTCAGCGGATGTGTTAGCTTCAAAAGGTAGAAGTATTGATTTCGAATTTGAATGTCATACATCAACTATAGGAGGATACATGTACATTCAGCTGATAGGTTCCATTTCTTGAATCCTATTATTGAATATGTGGATAGGACACACATTGAGGAAAGCACCCAACTGCTCCACAATGCAAGCCCTCACATGGAATCCTTAAGGCCAAAGGATAAGCGAAAGAACAAAGAACACATTACGTCGAGAAATGGAGACAGACATAAGAAAAATGAACAAAAATTGGATAGAACTGAAAAGGAAGGCTCAAGACAGACTGAGTTGGAGAATGCTGGCTGGTGGCCTATGCTCCATTAAGAGTAACAGGCGTAAGTCCAAAGGCAAAGTTCAGACTAAACATATATTATGCAGTTTACCACTGTTGATTTAAGGGTATTGGGATACAAATACATCCAGCTAATAAATATTTTCATTGATTAATCATATTGGCGTGAGTCTTAGAGTCATTACGCTTCACAAACTGAGACAGCACTAAATCCTCCTGATAACTATCAGTAAACCAACCATTTCTACTTTTACATCCAACATGAAATTGATAACCTCGGATGCCTGTTTTTTTTAATGCTAAATCCTATTATCTCTATATAGTATGATATCATATTCTTGCCTTGATCACTAGATTAACAAACAAATCACGTCTTTTTTCAATGAGATTATGTATACCTTCTTAAGAACAATATATTACACCCCCCTCAAATAAGTACCTTTTGATCAATTCCTATTACAGGGTAACATTATAGTGTGTGATGAAACGATTTATCAAGTATGGTGAATTGTCTCGTACGATTTACACTTTTTATCATTCATCTCTACACGAATAACCAACAACTGTTTACATCTTAACCAGCGATTATTTATCGAAGTTATAAACACTTTTATGTTGAATAATTGTGTTTATTTGACTGGTATTTTACTGTTTTGTTGAGTTTTAAGTAACTGAACGCATTATTTGTTTATTTTCAATGTAAATCATTCACATTACAGATATATACAACCCTAAAGCATACTACGTGTAGGGACTAGTGATTACTATTGGGTTAAAAAGGTAGCTAACTCATATATCGAATGTGCGACCGACTGGATAATACCCTACTCCACTCACTCCCAAAAAGCCCGAATTCATGTATTTGAACAAATAGACATGGGACAGAGGGGCATCAAATACATATGCGCCACACAATAACAATGATGTCAGTATTAGTTATCATTGGTTTGTGTGAAGGCCCAAGAGCCCAAACCGAAACAGGTGGTTTTCTTTTTGATCTAGAGGTCAAATGCACAAGGCAGTGGAGCAACGTAAGGAGATGCAGTCCCATGGCGGTCTGTCACGAACAGTAGGTCCATACACAATTTGTTCTCTTAAGATCATGGAGCTAATGTACACCAATTGGTTTGGAACCAGGGTTTTCCAACTCACCTAGGTGGATCCCTCATATCCACCGACCTGGTTAAAGTGGCGGAAATCTGTTTTCCTTCCTTTTAATTTTGTGAAAAACATCCCCGATGAATCATTGAGTAGGACTTCTCTGGCAGTGGCTGTATACGCGTGGCTATGTGAGAGCGCACCTTTCCCGCCCTTAGCCGCACCAGGGCATTTGGGGGCCCCAAACTTAGATAGATATAAAATCCAATCTATTGCGTCTCAGGTCATTTCACCAAGCGACCTGGAATATCGAGGAAATTAATAGCCCAGAAGTATGATGACTGAACTTGGAAAATTTTCGAATTCACTGTATTCTAGAACGTCGTTGATTATTACAGCTGCATGATAGAAAAAACTAAATATTTCACTCCCATCTTCGATGTACAACGTGAAAGAACCACTTAAATTCGAGTTTACCTGAGTGGGTGTTCCTGACTGACAAGCGGTAACTATTGCCTTGTAAAACTAAAATCCATAAATACGCTTATATTATTCAGAAAAGCCTAACCAACATCACATTTGATCTGCCCTTAGTTAAAGCCCATATCTACGAGTCCAACCGGACAAGAGTATAGTATGCGATAACTTTCCTTTTAACAAACCCGATAATCTATTCGCGATAATCTGTTTCATAATGGGGATCCTGAAAACGCTAATACAGGACCAACCACAATAACTGAAGACAAAGAAAGTACGACTGGACAAAAATAATGGTTAGTTTGGTAAATATTGTTTATTGGTAGAAAACAGAATACCAGCTCAATAGACCCATTACGTAGCTCTTAGGGTACACGCGAATTCTACATAATTTCAGTTAGGAATAATACTAACAATGAATTTTTCACAACGATCAAACAAGTATTTAGTTTTTTAACAGTTCTGTTCTTTTCTCTCAATAAGTCAATTCATCCTCCTTTAGTAATTTATTTTTCTTATCTAAACCATTCGTACATTCCACATTTGTTTTAAATGTAGTGCAACTGTTAGCTCTTTGAAACTTAATTAATTCGAAATTAATAAATCAGATGACATCATATAATGAGACTTATTGATTCGAAATCACATGAGTGGTACTGTAATGATAAGAAATCTTTTCTCTAACCACGAGTGATATTAACTACTTTACAGGTTTCTTGATACACGAATTCTCATAGTAATATGATGCGTATTGTCCCAGGGAAGAAAAATGGAAATATTCGGACGTTCCTGCTTTTCATTTACCCATTAGCAAAACGCTGCAATTACCTCTTGGTTCCTCGCCAGAACGCTAACTCAAACCATCAATAATGTTACAGTGGAATCTTGAGAAACTAAGATTGTTGTTATAGTGTACATCGACTGTTGTCATTACGATACACTAGTCAAGCAGTTAAATTAGTTGGTTAGTTGAGGAAAACTGCTACGAGTAGTCTCAGCACGTGAACTCAAGCTATGTTATAATCTTTCACCGTTTTCGCCATATTCATGTCATTTAGACTCAATAAATCGATACCACTTGCAAAAGTAGTCTGTTAATTTAGGTGGTAAAGCTGTGAACTCGAGTACGCAGATGTGATCACAATAAAAAATACGCGTGCTCGGTAGGTCATCTTACTGTGCAAGGTTAGCTAGTGTATTATTTTAACGCAACTAACACTGTTCCACGAAGTGATTAACAAATCGATCCATACAGCTCGCCTAGTTACTGTAACTGACTATGACTACTTTGGATCGGACGGCACGAAAGACGTAGCGTTCTTACAAACTTCTACATATACCTTTTAATTTCTTGCCAGTGATGAGATTGGCATTATCTCTTTTAATAACGCTGGTCCGAAGCATAGCAACTTTGAACAGTATGTACTCATTTGAAGCCCTAATTTATCCGTAGCATATTTTACAACATATGTGAATACAGATATTAGTAAAGTTAATTCTTAATCCACTATCACTAATGATGCTGTCTAAGGTGTTATTTGAATTAATTTTGACCGTCAACGTTGTTGAGAGCAGTAATCTTTACGTCTGAAATACATACCTCCCGCCAAACCTAGAGATGTTTATCGCTGCTAGAACAAAAAAGCACCTTAAGTACACAAACTCCGTCAATAAAGCATTAGTAATCTCTTAGCCACTGGTAAGTGATGAATAGAAGGGGGAAACGTATAATTTTTATACAAATGTTGAACAAAACCTAAAGGTGATTGTTTGGTGAAAGATACTCGTTAGCAAGTTCTTAATGCTGTAGAACTCACGTACCCCTCTAGATAGTAATAGCTTTTTGTAATTCACAATTTAAACAAGATACATCGCGATCCACATCACAGAGATATATGTACCTTATAAACAGTTAAATATTAATTACGCATGATAACACAAAACGGAACTATAGCGTCAAAAAAGTAACTGCTGTGTTAATGGTAGTCTTCTTCTCGAAACAGACCAAGCGATCTGACAAAATATAATCATAGGAAACGAACGACACCTATAGTACAGACAAGTGGAAAATTACTATATTAAAATACATCGTACTAAATATTCAATTGATTTACTCCGTGACTCATTTGCAACCTAAATTTAATTTTCTGGTGCCCATATCAAAATGAAATCAACGGAATGGGATCTTAATGAATCACTAAAACAGCAACAAAATCTCAATATGGCAGCAACCGATTGACCTAGGAAGTTGTTAAAATAGGCACAAACTAATTACAACATACTGATCTAACGGACTGTCAACACTTTTGGATCACATACCTTAATATATTTACACTAAACTAAACACTTTAAATCCTAAGAAATCTTATTTTTGGAGCCGATGGAATATTAGACGCGATTAACTATCCCATATCGCTATGATGAACAAGTTTAAGTTTTCAAAAATGAGATGTGGAAATACTTATGCTAACAGATTACCTTAACACCACATCATTAAAAAGGTTAATAGAAACATGAGATTTGTAGTTTTAACGAAGAAGTCTAAGTAATGCAATGCATTGTATTGACGTTATACAGTACAATACATAAAAATGAATAGATCGACGATTGGTTATTAAGTATATTTATTGCACAAAAATAGTACCTTTGAGTACGCATAAGAAATATTAGACAATTTCGGTTTAAAAAGCTTAATTTATTATTTAAGAAAAAACACTTTGACTTTCTGCGAACAATATTCAAAGACAGAAGCACGAGTACCTCAAAAGTGAGTAAATCGAAATCCCTGTTCACATTAAATTACACGACTAGATTTCATCGACGTCCCCTCAAGCCATTTACAATTAATGCATAGCGATTTGAACCTTTATGTGATTATTTCCTGATATAAAGCAACTTAGTCGTTAAATCATTGTTACCTTCATGATAAATTTAATAAGTGGATATCTTTCAATTTTCTTTTACAGAAACTACTCTGGTTAAAATAAGCTTTTGACACTGCGTATATATTAGAAAACAAACGGGAAAACTGTTACAACTGGCAATGATGTAAAACAAGGTCCACGAAGCAAAGTGAACATGCAATACCAAACAACCATGCTAAAACTGACTAGAAATAGTCATGTTACTAAATATTGGACAGAAACTGTCCACAGTAGAAATTTATGGAACAAACAAATATAACCCTATGTTAACAATCAAAAACTCATCAACAGTTACTGATTACTCTAAAATCGTAAACCAAATTTAGATCGAGATGTGATTTTATGTAATACTTATCAATTGGGACACGTGATCCTACATGTGAAGCTGTGGTAGTGGTGACCGCTTGAAACAGAATTAAAGCATTGTAACTACCAGTTATATTTTAAAGAGGAACATATAAACCTGATTCAATGAAAATAATTCGCGTGAATCGCGCTAAGTAGACATAGCCTCATTTAACAACACAATAGCTTCGAATAACATCTATTCAACTGACTGTTTAGCGATTATTATCTACTGAATTAATGGGTTTTCAGCAAAGCATTAACGTGACAACATTTTTAGCCTGATAATGAGACCTACCTGATGAGATGTGACAATTGAAATGAACTATTTGGAAAAGCTTTGACAAAATTATTTGTTAACTGCTTTAAGTTTCATTCTTTCTTCCTATACTATATCCTTATTGCAATCTTTCTCCTATATATTACCACCTTTGACCTAACCACTCCTATGAATCCGGTGTTCATCTTGCTGTGCTAATGAGGTATGGCAACCTGGGCCGATGCATACATGTGCCTGGTCCTACGTTGTAGCTGACTGACTGACTGAGTTTCATTCACTAATAAAATTACTACTTAGCTCCCAGGAATAGATAAACCAATTTAAAAAACCTTTTAATGGTGAAACAAATATTAGGATTTTAGAGAAGAAAGATGTAAGTGAGCAAACTGATTTCATTAATGGACTTATTTCAGGAAGGATTATAGTGCACATTTCAACAGTTAAAATGTTATTCATTCTTTTTCATTAATGCAATAATCAGACATTATATTAAGAGGAAAATAGTACAGTTTCTTTTAGGGGATAGAAAAACAAAGAAGTATGCATATACACCAATAACGTCATGGCACAGTAACAAACTCAATCATTGGAATGCAAAGAGCAAGGGAAAGTAAAATTTAAGAGGAAAAAAGGAAAACCATTCTCACCACAAACATCTGATGAGTAAAATAACTAAAGATGTTTAAAAGAATAAATCGTAATAATGTAAGACGTAAAGAATGAACGTGAACAATTACCTCGTGAGATGGTAAAGCGAGGAAACGTATGTGTGTGGAGGGGTAAAGTTAATCAAGGAAACGTGTGAAAATGACAAGATGACATGCGTATACATATGTATATATTTATATATATAAATCAGGCTTTCCTACAAGTCACTGTCAACAAGTGTCTTAACGTGTACGAAGTTTTTTGGCGACGGTAATTCACTTCTTCTAGTGGATACCAGGAATGATAATGTTTTGTATAAACTAGTTCGGGTTACTTTGTCGTCATCATTGTAACAAATTCTGAAAATAGGAATAGGCAATTATAACAGAGAATATCCCCAAAGTTGACATCTACCACAAAACTACCACGTACTACATTGTTCCCAAACAAAATAGGTAAACCAATCAACGAATTATACTCGGAAAAATAAACAAATACGACATATGCATGCATTATCATTTGTAAAAAAACGAGGGATGAGATAATATAGTGTGACAGGAAGGGATTTCTCAAATTACTTTGTACTTAAATAGGTAAAAATAACATTGCATACTAAAGTTAAGCCGACCTAGGTAGTGTGAATTATTGTCACTACAAGAATAAACCGTTAACGCTCAACTTGAATCATCGAAAGACCCTTAAATCTTCCTGTGAAACGATGTGGCACATAACACGAAAGACTTTCATTCTACTACCTTTTTAAACTACAATAATTACTACTCTAGCTTTATCGGAAAATGAAAAATACGAATCAAAATTTCTATATTCGACATAAAAATTTTTAGGTGGTTGATTTGGAAACTTTATAGACCTACATAATATCCCAAGCGAACGAAAGAATCGTGAAACGTATAGCACAAACAATAATTACTGTCTACGGAAAAATCTTAACATAGGTTAATTCAACATCACATAGAAAGCCTAAAGAAATAAGGCTTATATATATATATGCAAAAAGTGAGCAGTAAGGGCTTTATTGTTGTTTTAAGTAAGTGGGGGCATACATTTTGAATTTTCTGGGGAAAAACAGACAAAAAATAGCCCAGAGCATTAAAAACTCAAACAGTATAATCAGTTACGTAGTTTGTAAACAAAACATGCGTATACAATGGGCGACTCAACACGCCAATCACAAAATTGCTTTACAGACATTCTTTGCTCAAAATGAGCATTCATCTGAAAGTGTGATGAGAATGTTTAGTTTTGATGTATTATTTTAGTATTCTCATTTCGCTGTCATCATTTTCACGAATTCTGTTGATGTAGTTCACAGAAGTAGATAAATTTTGGGATGATAGCAGATAGGACAAAGGCATCACATGCGAATACCGTCAGATAAGTCGGATGAGGTGAACATGAAAACGCACCGCAGATGTATAGAGTAAAAAAGACAACAATGAAATTGCAAAATTTTAACAACAAATATATATAGATATGTATATAAATATATATATGATGCACAACATAAATAAACAACTATGAAATACGTGAAACATAAACAAACTACTAACAATACCAAATAACTACATTAAGACGTAAAAACAACTAAATCTACAAGAATCCGACCACTAACTTAAAAAAAGACAAGTTATACTGAATTTACCTTCATAATTTACTTGGCCATCACCATCTATATCAGCTTCGCGTATCATTTCATCAACCTCATCATCAGTTAACTTTTCGCCCAAGTTGGTCATTACATGTCTGTGGAAAATACATAAGGGCACACAATAGGGTTAGCATTTTCAGTAGATATTCTACATATAAAAGTTTTCGTAAAATTATTTGAAACAGTAAAAAATTTCTGCTTAATTATAGAGACTTGATATTCTCTTCGGGATGCAGAGTTTTATTCCGTAATACTTTGCCTTTTTCCAGGATCTGTTTAGTTATTGTTGCATATAATAAATACACATAGATGTGGTTTACGCCACGGACTGAGAATAGTTGGGGTGTAGTGGAAATTAACTCCAAAACTCTTTAGGTCACCTGTTTTTAAACCTTTCAAATATTTTGTTAATCACTTAATGTACTCAAGAGTTCCCGCTAAAAACTTAACAGATAATTAGTCAAATTCGAACAAAATCATTACGGCGAGGTTGGTATGTGTCTGCTCGCGTGTTCATTAGAGAAGTAAAAGATAGTCGAATTGAAATCGATGCCTCAAGTGTATTACGATGTGAGAAAAGATATCACAGAAAGAAAACTGATCAAATCAGTATAGTGATAAAGATGCATAGTAGCTAATCATTATTGAGAAGTGTTCCCTTATGTAGATTTCAAGTATTAACAAGTTAAACATATTAAACTGGAATTTGTACCATTATATATTAAAGCTGAGAACATAGGATAACAGTATAGATCTATCATAATCAAACAAGGAAAATAAATTTTGTGTAAATGTTCTCCTGAGTTCCCTCTGAGTGGATTATTTCAATACAAACTTGTTACGTTATGGACGCCAAACGATGTGTAAGACGAAATAGCATGATATCACGGAAAAATAAACAGGCAAATAGAAATGATATTTAGGAATCCAGATGAAGTACCTATCAAGAGAGCTGATTAACTTAGTAACTTGTTGTAACAACTGAAGGATCACATATAGCCTTGATCATGAGATGCCTATGATGATAGTAGAGTTAACTATGGAACTTTACGCAAGGGATTTGGACCTACAGGCATCAAGCCAGCAAAACTATCACTTAGTTTACAATGAGTTATTAGACTGGTCACTTATTTTACCCAACTTATCTGAACAGCGGTGAACAGCGATTGATGGTGTAGCCTACGAGATATGATATATAATATATCAAGGATACCCATTTCAAAGTGATTTTGCTGTATATAAAATAGTCAATAAATTCTAACTGACACGATTAAGCTGTCGAATGTAACGCTAAAAAGTGGCTTTCGCGTCAAGGAAATTCTTAGTTGTTCCGATTCAATGTCAGTGTAGTACAAAGTAGGGTACACTGAGTAGCCGTACACTGTGCTTTACAATCATTATAATGTCGCAGTGCCGAAGATTACCCATGACACTTAGGTTGCTTTAGGACTGGGAAGTGTCACTGAGTGAAAAACATTAGGACGAAATGAATATAAAAGTCGTGGCGTCAGAGATAGACATACAGAACATAGTTGGAGGGAATTAATCGGTGGAATAAAAGGTACAGAGAAACTTTGAAACTCATGATCTAAACAAAAACAAAGAGCTAATGTATATGTACCATTGAGACTAATTTTAAATCATGAACTCAACATCTTTAACCATTGATCACAACAAACCCACAGACTCCAAACAGTTATTAGCCTTACTGGGCGCAAAATAATTGCTTGCAAACAACCCAGAGAGGACTAACTAGACATTAAAGGGAGCATGAAGCCCGTGACCAAACAACATACGAGGATTGTCTAGTTTGTGAAGTAGCAAAGGATAAGACTATCACATAAAATTTACAACGCCATTCTATCGGTTTGGAACCGTAGGTATGTTTCAGCAGCAAAATATATGTACAGAGCAAACAATAAACCAGGATTAATCTCATTACAAAGAAATTTTGGACAGAATTTCTGAAACTACCAAAACCTGTCGTCATATGACTACTTACTTTTGAACAATTGTCATCTATATCACTGAGTAAAAGTTCAGTCGATTCTGTTATTTGCGTGGTCATTGGTTGATGGACATAACGTCACACTGTTCACGTTAGGTCATTTAGTCACTTAAAATCCAGTACTCATTGATTTAATCCAGAAATATGCCCCCGAATGCCCTGGTACGGCCGAGAGTGGGGTGAGTCCGCTCTCCCTCTCGAAATACTCTCACACGGCCGCGCGTATACAGCCTCTGCCAGGGAAGTCCTACTCATTGCCTTCGCGTGGCGGGGGTGTTGTCTACGAAAATGAGAGGACGAAAAGCGAATGTCCGGCGCTTTAACCGGATCACAAACCAATGGTGCACATGGGCTCCAGTATCCTGCGGGAACAAATGGCGTATGAACTAATCTTTGGTCACCGGCTACCATGGGATTGCATCTCCTTACGATGCTCCACTGCCTTGTGGGTTAGACCTTTAGGTCAAAGGCTCGGGGAGTGGCCCCCTAAGAAAACCACCTGCTTCAGTTTGGGCACCCAGGCAGTATCACAGCCCACACACAAACGATGAACTCTATGTCTTTGGCAACTACTTTTATCGCTCCGAAAAACAATCAGTCGATTCAAATAATTATCATTACTATTATTGTCATTATTAATACTATTATTATTACTATTATTGTCGTTATTATTATTATTATTATTTCCCACATTATTCACTGTGGCGCATATATATTGGCGCTCTCTTGTACCAATATTCATGTGTCCAAATAAATAAATAAAATAAATAAGAAATATGTTCACCTGATCATCTACAGACGCCTGTCGGAAAAAATTCCATTTAGACTGACTATATGTCTCTGTTCAAACTGGGTCATATGTGAAACCCTTGTAATTCTTAACAAGTATCACATACTGACTTGCCTACAGTAAAAACTCATTCGCCGCGTCGTTTTACATGAACTCTATGTCTTTGGCAACTACTTTTATCGCTCCGAAAAACAATCAGTCGATTCAAATAATTATCATTACTATTATTGTCATTATTAATACTATTATTATTACTATTATTGTCGTTACTATTATTATTATTATTTCCCACATTATTCACCCTCTTTTATACTTATACAGCGGCTCGTCTTTGGTGGAAATCCGACTGTATCTAAACGTTCTCGAGTCACTGTCCGGTTGAAAGTTGTATGTTACCATCGAATATGAGTACTGAAGCAGTTTTTCTGAAACCACGTGCACCATTCAAACTGGCTGCCTTCAACGTTCGCACACTTATGCAGGTTGGTCAACAGATAGGGCTGGCTATGTCTTTGGAAAGTCTTAATATTGATGTTTGTTGTCTATCCGAGACCCGTATTCAAGACTCTGGCGAAGTACTACAAATTCGCTCTCCATCTGTCACTTCAAAAAGCTTGTTTTACGTGCGCTTATCCGGGGACCCTGTGGCATCTTCGTCTGGTCTTGCTGGCGTTGGTGTCGCACTAAGCGCTAGAGCTGAGGCAGCACTAGTCGATTGGATCCCCATTAACAGTCGGTTATGTGCTGTTAGATTAGAAAGTTCCATCAAAGTGAGAAGAAATCGGCGTGAGAAACGATGTCTTTTCGTCATCTCCGCCTATGCCCCGACAGATTGCAGCCCGGATGCAATCAAGGATGAGTTTTACCACCAGTTATCTGTTCTTCTCCAGAAAGTGCGTTCGACAGATATTGTAGTACTAGCCGGAGACTTGAATGCTCAGGTCGGGCGTCTAGGCACAGAAGAGAGTCGTTTAGGTGGCCGATGGGGACTCGTTGGTCGCAGGTCAGATAACGGGGACCGTCTACTGCAACTGTGCACAGACCACAACCTGTTTCTGGCTAGCACTAACTTTCGGCACAGTCATCGCCGATGTGCCACCTGGCGTCCTCCCTCTGCATCTCAAGCCTGGACTCAGATTGATCACATCGCGATCAGCTACCGCTGGCGTGGTTGTGTACAAGACTGCCGCTCCTTTTGGAGTACCTATCTGGACTCTGACCATGCCTTGGTCTGCGCCAATCTTGCCTTACTTTTCAGTGGACAACGAAGTGAACGCCATCAACGGATTGATGTTAGCAAGCTGGTTGCAACTTCTGTTGCAAGTAAGTATCGAACCGAGCTAGCCTCTAGGCTAGCTACCACTCCACCGAAAAGTATAGATGAGCATTGGTTGCAATTGCATGACGCCATGAAAATGGCGGGAACAGTCAGTTGTGGGTTTGCGAAACGTCCCGCTTTTAAGCACTGGGTTTCTTCTGGTTCCTTACAACTCATTGAAGCCCGTCGGTCTACTCCGGGTGACCGTGAGTTTGACCATAAACGAAGGATGTTACGTAAGGAAATTGGGCAAAGCTTGCGTAAGGACCGAGAAGCCTGGTGGTCGAAGCGTGCTAATGAGCTGGAAGCAGCAGCTGCATCTGGTAACTACCGGAAGCTCTTCCAGCTCATCCGAGCCACTGGCAGCAAGAAGTCTGGTGTGAGTGAAACAATCTGCGAGGATGATGGGATGCCAATCACTAACATCCATCGACGTCTTGGACGATGGGCAGAATTTTTCGAAGGGCAGTTCAACTGGCCTGCTGCTCCGGCAACATCGGTCAGACTGTCCTGCCCTCCATGGCCGGTGACGACTGATCCACCAAATGAGGAGGAAGTCCGCAAGGAACTCCAACTCTTGAAGCGTTACAAATCACCTGGCCCAGATGACTTACCTCCGGCTCTTTTTAAAGATGGTGGTGACTTTTTGACTAAGGAATTGACGACGTTGTTTACAAAGGTTTGGGAACTAGAGAGTGTACCAACGTCATGGAATGAGTCGATAGTTGTCCCTATCTTTAAAAAGGGTTCACGTCGTTCCTGTAACAACTATCGGGGGATAAGTCTACTTCCGATTGCGTCCAAGCTATTGGCTTCCGTCATACTTCGTAGGTTGTTCAAAACCCGAGAAAGATTGACTCGCGAGGAGCAGGCTGGGTTTCGTTCTGGTCGAGGATGTATTGATCATATCTTCACCCTCCGCCAAATGTTAGAACACCGCCATACTTATCAAAGGCCAACAATCGTAGTGTTTCTTGACATCAGGGCTGCCTTCGATTCGTTGGACAGGACTGTTCTCTGGGATTGTCTATTGAAGAAGGGTGTGCCTGAGAAGTTTATTAACATCCTAAAGGCCCTATAAACAAACACCTCAGGCAGAGTGAGGGCATACAACCACCTCTCTCCATTGTTCCATTCGAGCAGTGGGGTTAGGCAGGGTTGCCCAATCTCACCATTCCTCTTCAACTTTGCCATCGATGACATTCTGGAAACAGCTCTGATGAATGTAAGTAATGGTGGTGTGGATCTGTTGCCTGGAGAAAGACTTCTCGACCTTGAGTATGCGGACGATATTGTCTTACTGTGCGATAATGCCCAAGGCATGCAATCCGCACTTAATCAGTTGGCAATCAGTGTCCGTAGGTATGGTATGTGCTTTGCACCTTCGAAGTGCAAAGTACTTCTACAAGACTGGCAGGATTCTAATCCTGTACTCACCCTGGATGGTGAGCAGATAGACGTAGTTGAGAAGTTCGTGTATCTGGGTAGCTGCATAAGTGCTGGTGGGGGTGTGAGTGATGAGATCAATGCACGAATAGTGAAAGCCAGAGCGGCTTATGCCAATCTGGGCCACCTTTGGCGCCTTCGTGATGTTAGTCTGGCTGTAAAAGGTCGGATCTACAACGCGTCGGTGAGAGCAGTTTTGCTCTATGCTTGTGAAACCTGGCCTCTCCGAGTTGAGGACGTTAGACGACTCTCTGTGTTCGATCATCGCTGTCTCCGAAGGATTGCTGACATTCAGTGGCAACACCATGTCAGTAATGCAGAGGTTCGGCATCGTGTGTTCGGGCACAGAGATGATAATTCAATTGGTGTCACCATCTTGAAACACCGACTTCGGTGGCTTGGACATGTTCTCCGAATGTCGTCCCAGAGAATTCCACGTCGTGCATTATTTGCCGACTCTGGGACTGGTTGGAAGAAGCGGAGAGGTGGTCAGTGCATGACATGGTGTCGTGGCATGAAAGAAAGCTGCAAAGGACTGGCTTGTGTTGGTCCTTCACGACTCCCTGGTTGGGGTCTGAGAGATGGTGCTACACAGTGGCTAGAGACGTTATCAGATATGGCTCAGAATAGAAGCCAGTGGCGATCCTGCTGTAACCTTCTTTTACTTTCTTCATAAAAAGTGGTTGTGTCTCCCTTACCTGAAAGATTTCTTCCGATTGTACCTTTGCGTTCCCTGATTACTAGCACATTACCTTACACCAATCTCTTCGTTATTGTTCTCTCTTTTTTTGTTGCGCTCCTTAGTTTTTTTTTTCTTTCTTTGTATTCCTCTCGAATTTTCATTGTTTTGTGTGGCGCATATATATTGGCGCTCTCTTGTACCAATATTCATGTGTCCAAATAAATAAATAAATAAATAAATTTACATGACCCAGTCAACATTGTGTGGTAATGCGGATGATGGCCGGTAACGGGGTTAAAATGTATTCATACTTCTGGTTCGCGCAAATCTTGAGAATAAAGTTTTATCTTACAACCTATGTTCTAATTCAGTCAGTCAGTCAGTTACAACGTAGGATCAGGCACATTTAGGAATTGGTCCAAGTTTCCGTACCTCATTAACACAACAAGATGAACACCGGATTCTTAAAAGTAAATTCAACAGTCGTAATATATAATAGAAAGATTGCAATCAGGATATAGTACAGGAAGAAAGAATTAGTTGGTAGAAAGATATGAAGCGATCTTAATCTCTTAGTTTAAGGGAAGACACAGTGTGTATACACCGATGCCATTGTGATGGATTCTGAGCCATGTCACCAAGAGTCTCTAACCATTGGTTACGATAGTCACGCGGACCCCAACTAAGTAGTCTGCATCTCCCAACATGGATCAGACTAGAAGTTAGTTTGTTTGGCCACCCCTAACTTTCTTCCAACCATCTCCAACACCGGTTAGCATTGCACGTTGGACCGACGCCATGCTCTAATTATATATATATATATATATATATATATATATATATATATATATATATATATATATATATATATAATGTTGGCTTTTTACAAGGGGTTAGACAATGTTGACCTTTGCAAAAATGCCGCGTGATCAGCATCAAGTATTTCGGAGGCCCTGTGGCTATGCTTAGATAACGAAAACTATACAATCTGTTTTCCTTTCCAGGCACCTTCGGAAATATCATTTCACGGCATGGGTAACCAGTAAGTAATATCGACATCCTTAAAAGGACTGTACGAACTGAAATTTTCACCGTGTAGATGCTGTGCTGCAGCTTAGGACTTCGGTTCTATTCTATTTAGCTATTTCTAATTGAAAAATGTCACAAGACCTTTTGTGAAATGGCTTTGAAGACTAGTTGCTGTGTAAAACTCTGAGAAATGTTGGGCCATTCTGCCTTGAATACAGTCAACGAAAGGAACGAGAAGTTGAAACTATCCGCTTGTGGATAATTTCATCTGGTACACCACACCACCACGATGCTGTCGATGTTCAAAAAATAGCAGCTAACAACAGGTCTACAGGTAATCACATAGAAACAAGAGCTTAATAGTTTATTAGAGGATATAATACTGAGGAATCGATAAATAGATTTGTACTGACAGTGGAAAAACACCAAAGTAACTCAGCTTGACGGATTACAACTACATTTCAAATAATTACTCAAAGTATTTCATCATAGCCAATCCTTGTCATAAGATTTGTAACAAAGACCCTTATTATCTCCCTGGAAGGTAGAAATGGTAAACTTTTATTTTGTACCGCAAACGACTGTAATCGCCTCCAGCAACACCATCGCGATAATGACTAGAACAAGATGTGTCAAAAACAACAGGCTATTGAATTTACGCTTGCTAATGTAATTAGGAACTAAAATTCACAACCAAACAGTTTGGTTTTAGAGGGATATAGTGACTTACCGATACGTTGTTAGAACCTTACCTAGACACTCTTGCCATTGTAAAAACATAAAAACATGTCAGCTAGTGTCAACTTAGTATATGACGCATGTAGCTACAAAGTCAATATGTTTGCATGGTTAGCCATAAAAACAGAAGGAATACTACTTTTAATAGTTTGGAAGAAAGATTAACTGAATAACCATACAAACTTGACTGTAACACCGATTTCGCTTCCTAATGGCTTCCATTACTCGACACGAAGTAGCAGAACACAACATGGAAAACTATCATATTACAATGCTCGACTAAGTCAAGCGTCCAAACTGGAATAGACAAATAAGGACTTCACTGGCATAATTAGACAGACTTTAGCACAACTTTACCCCGTGTGAATTTATGATCCTTGGTCCAAGTTGACAGTGATGAACACAAACGAAAATAGAAGCTGTGAAACCCTACTGACTTAAATAGACCAACGACAATATTCGGAAAATATGACAAACTCATTAATTTCTTTGCATTCTCTTTAGCTGCAAACAAGTTAATATGAGTGAGTTGACCTCAAATCCAATTTCTCACTTAACTTCCGAAAGTATGGTCAGAGCAATACAATCGCCCAAACATTCTAGGTTCACTACCCTAAGCAGTTAAAAGAAGGACCCCACCCCTAGAATGTTAGCTTCTTCAACACTACACATAACTTGAACATAATGGGTTAAATTTGAGATTGTTTTTAGTTGAAATAATTAGACACAGCTTGTGTGTAGATGAGGAGAAAGTGATGAGATACAACGGATTCATTATGTTCTGTAGGCTTATTTTGTTTTAATGGTGACAATTATGAACTGGTCAGATTACAGATCTCAGATTTTGACGAGGGACTCATTTATTTACTTTCCCAAATACCATTTTAGTATTACAGGTGATGTCACTTCGTGATGGAAATATAAAATCGAATTCCTAACCCTAATGTTTAACTTCAAATCCCAGTCCTAATCCCTCACACTAGTATAAGTCCCATACTTAACCGTAGCAAGGTGGATATCTTAAGGTCATTCTAGCATTACTCAAAGACTGTCCATAAACTGCAGTCTCACCTAGGAACCCATAATTGACAAATCAGTACCATGAAGAGCATGCTTAGTATACGGGAGGAAGCATATATAACGGTTGTTCTGTGCCAGACAATCAAGAATTTTCAAGGAGGTAGGGTAGACTAAAACGAGTTTAATTTAGCAGTGTACAAAGATATCAGAAAAATGTAGATTTTTTGTCTAACGAAATTCGTCTTTAGATTTTTATATTTTAAAAAATACCATGCTCCCACTAATGAAGTTTTAAGAGTTGCAAACTAACCGGAGTTCAGCAGCAGATATGAATCCATTTCCATCTTTGTCAAAAACGCGGAATGCCTCTCGAATCTCTTCTTCACTGTCTGTATCCTTCATCTTTCTGGCCATCATTGTTAAGAACTCAGGGAAGTCAATTGTACCATTACCTTAATTTGGTTGTGACTCAATTAATGTGGCCTTACCATCAGCATCTACTTCATTGATCATATCTTGCAGTTCAGCTTCTGTAGGGTTCTGCCCCAAAGAGCGCATGACTGTACCTAATTCTTTAGTGGTGATTGTACCATCACCATCTTTATCAAACAAGGAAAATGCTTCTTTAAACTCAGCAATCTGTTCCTCTGTTAACTGGTCGGCCTGGTGTATACGTTATACAAAGGAAACACAGGAACTTACCATTCTCTAGGATATTAGTTCACAACCTTGAACCAAAAGAGCACGATAACCCGTAACAAGACCGTTTGCGATTGATTAAGAATTTAAACACAAGGCAAGACTCAAAGGCTATTGAAATCAATTAAGCCTATAGTATATCGATAAACCAACATTTATTTTATTAGAATGAAAAAGTCAATGTATATTAATCAGTCTTACTGTGCCGCGCAATATGAATTATGGAGTCATCTATAGTTTATCTGATTTTCGAACTCCTTTATGAATTATTTTTATGTTTGAACGCGAAAGTTAATGAATTAGTTTGTTTTGATTCTGATCACGTTAAATTTATCCTGGCTGCGGCTTCAATGTTTGTTCACCACTGACCATAAAGGTTGGCTGGATATTGTTTCTTTCCTTAATTTCAAATCAGTATGTTTCTTGATTCTTTTATTCTTTACTACTGAAAACTTCTTAGAACTAGGTTCAGTATCATCTACGAATGGCGTCAGGTATTTCACTGTTTCAGAGACTATATCATGTCTGTGAGAGCTATGTTGACAAGTAAATTCAATAATTTTCATAAGCATAAATGAAAGACAATATCTTTTTCCCCCTCTTTACCTAATATGTGTAATCAAGTTCATATTAAATAACACGGAGCTGCTTGAGAAGTTAAGCTTACTTCCTCTTTCCTACCTCAAGCAAGCAGTGTTCGGTTTTTTATGTGTAACAGTAAATAAATCCCCAAAAATTAAGTTCTGTATGTCTTCGACATTGGTGCTGACCACATTAGCTTCAGTGGAAACATCTAGCTGAAGGCGCTCTGTCACGCATCTGCATCAGATCACGAGTGGGTGTGTCGTGATACTCATATCTTGAACTGCTAGCCAGCTCAGATCGAACGCTTCTCGACATATCCATAGCTTTGCAAATATAACATCGAACTCCTTCATTTCTAACTTTTAATTTGACTGGGTTGGTTTACTTTGACTATAAAGGTGTTATGGGTAAAGATGTTGTCTAACTCCGAATACCTGTGTCATCTTTATATGTTTAGAATATTAAGAAATGATATTGAAACTTCAATATACTCGTTTTCTTTTCTTACCAGATCACACGATCTATGGGTATATGAGGCGAGTGCAAAATCCACTGAGAAATAAGATCCTCAATGCATATCAGTTTACACACCCAGTCGTCAACTCACGGGACCTGTTACTCAATAATGTGGTCTCCACACCTCTAAATGACATATTCTAGAAGAGACTAGACACTCTTAAAAGCCAACTAACGTAATGAACGTAAGCACAAGGGGGACAATCGAGTGTATTTGAACACAAAATTACAGAATATTTTATTAAAATCTGAGAATCATACAGTAAATTCTTCATTTGCAAAATATCAGTCAATTGTCTCAATCTTCATTGTTCTTTCGTTTTCACACCAAACATTCTCTGTTCTCGTTCTCTTCCCTTCGATCTTCTTAACCTTATGCCGCCACACATTTTACTTTTGTTTGACGTTGCATACTACTTATATCTGTCGATATTAGTAGCACAAACCACACAACGAAGGAACAAAACAAGGTTGTGGGGATCTGAGCTCATCGTTTATTGATACCAACTGTGAATAGAAAATATTAATTGGTTGATTGAAAGTCACGTTGCAGCCGGATGTTTAAGTAAATACTCCCTACGTCATCCCTGTTTCCGCCTTAATGAAATCGGTCTGTTGTTCCATATTACAATGATGTTATATTACCTTTTAAGACCACTCTATACTATGTGAGAGTATTAGTCTACATTATTTTCCGACGATTCTATTAGTTTTATATTTCACTTCACGTTGTCTCTATTAACTGTGCGGAACACATATTTCCCAGTCGAGTGTTTTATATTTATGGTGGTAACTCCAGAATGAACTTCCAGGCTCCATTTATTACATAACTGTTATTACTGTTTTCTATTCAATGCTCAACTTTGTTTTGGATGTTGACATTTTTTACCGTCTCACTCGTTCATGGTCACTTCCGTTGATAGTATATATAGTCATCTTGGTACTTTATCTGCCTTGCGTACTGTTATATTTTGACCACGTTTCTTCATAGATCAGAATCAATCTACGGCACATCAAGTCCATTCATCACTGGTTATAGGAAACAGGAAATATGATATAAAGGTTATATACTGAAGTGAACAATTGCAAATTAATGATTCCATCCTCTCAGTTGTAGACTCCGTTAGCTCATCCTTGTGAGTTTACGATCTGCTGGTGGCTGCTTGTATTTTAGAAAAAAATGTATTAAAGAGAAGTCAATGAATTTCGTTTGAAAATTTTTAGAATACTTTAAACGTTCATTCGACTTAGTACATTCCTACAATGCTAGATGATTGAGAATAACGCTGGTTAGTTGCAGAGTTGCCGTGTTGAAAGCATTGCTTCAATGTTTAATTTGTAGACACGAATCCAGACTACAAAGTCCATATATTTCGCATGGTAATGACATCGGAAGTCTCCAGCCAGCTGGTGTAGATAACAGGTTAAGCGAATCGTATTAGTCCTCTCACTTAATAATGCTGAGAAGTTCGGATAATCCTTTGAATGTAAAAACAGACAGTGCCGATATTGCATGTTTAAGTAGAAAGTTCCGATAAGTCACTACTCGGTACAGCAAATGAAACTCCAGACGTAAACGGCTTGATCTTGGTTTTTTTTTAATTTCCTAAAATACCTCGTTTACTATCAGTCCTAGATGGGAGGGAAAGCTAAGAGATACTATTGGCAAATCATCATTCCGTATACTATGGGCTAGTACTAAATCATCTCCCAATGTGAGGTATGATGACGGACATAGGCCGATGCGTTTCAGTCTTTCTTCGTATGGTAGGTCAGTAAGATTGCATATTTCAAATGTTGCCTTACAGACGTCGACATAATACCCTAGAGGCTTTTTCATCTGAATGACAAGGTGACTTACGAATAGTACAAAGAGCTTTAAAATCTTAGGAAGCGGCTGACTTACAGTTAACTGTAGCTCTGTATCTACACCCAAAACTCCAGCACATTGACTGCTGTACGTACTTCAGTAACCAGTGTAGCTAACATCAACTTTCTTACTAAATCATAAATGTTCAAGACTTTAAAAACTTCATACATGCACTAGGTTTCTAACAAACTCATATCGTTCAGAAGTATTTGTTATACATGTCATACCGCATTCCTTCCCTTACAGGTAAAGCATAGTCAGCTTATTCAAATTTATGGGTACAGACGGCCGCTGTAAAAATGTTTACAAAAAACCATGAGCGGCTCAATTAAGTCAGGTGAAAATTATCGAGGGAATATCGTGCTACATTATAGACGTTTTATTGTAAATAACCAATGAAGGGGATGTGGCAGCCTGCTTGAATATCTGAGCTACCTGTTCGTGCCATCTAGATAATTCAATAAGTAATCTGTTTTACTTTTTTATTTTGACACATCATTATATAAATTCAATACATAGTCTCTTCAGGTGCGTTTATAAAAAGTGTAAAACGTTACGTTGTACAAGTTACAAAAGGATATTAAAGATTCCCATTGTGAAAATTAGAACAACACATGTAAGCGAACAATTGTGTAGGATCCAAACCACGTTTGGACTGCTGGACAGCTGCCTGGATAAGTTGGATACGCGCCCTCGCCCGTTTGAAACCAAAACAAGGTAATTGGGTAAGATAGCGGTTCTATAATGTATCATAAATTTAAGTATACATTATTACCTAAACAAATATAACCACACAGCTATCCAACCAATAATTGTTTAATTGATCAAATCTAAACTACAATAAATAAGAAAGTTGATAAAGAATGCAAGAAAATTACCAATCACCACAAATAAATGTTATTCTATCCTGTCTGGATAGATCACGTACAGATTCGTTCAAAAGGTAATAATTGGTCGCTCTATAACACAGAGTATTTTCAATTCTGGAAGAGTGCTTCAATTCACAACCAAAATGCACAATTACAGTCAACACAGGTCAAGCAATCAAAAGCAGGAACCAACCAAAATGGCTGCCGCTCAGACTTAGTATAAAGTAAAACAACATAAGTGCAGTTCGGGAAGAAACATGGGGAATTAGTGAAGGTGTGGTAAAAACAAAAACTATAATAAAATACAAATATTAACAATTCAAATGTAGTCCAAAAGTTAACAATGTACAACTAAGAAGATCAATAGGAACAAAGTACAACTATATAATAATAATAATAATAATTTATTCTCAAATAACAGTTTGTTACATGAGGCATGCCAGTTTACAGGCAAGATCAAATTGATACAAATGATACAATATACACTGTATTAAATTACATAGCTGGGTTGAAAATTTATAAGACATGAATGTAGATTGTTTTAATCAGTACTACAGTTGGCGCGCTTCACGAGAGTTGCGTTGCGAATGTGCGACTGACGATCAAGAATAGGTCCATTGAAGGTATGAGCTTCTAGAAATCGCAACCTTATGTCCCTTTGGGATATCCAAGGCTTTAAGGATGGTGCAGGATGAAGTAACCTGTTCCATATCTCAAGGGAGCTGAAAGAGGGAGGAAGTAAAAGAAAACACGAGAGGCAGAGTAGCCAATATTCATGTAGGAATGTTTAAGGTATGATTACTCAGTCTAATTTTCTTTTATTAAGGTATTTGTTAAGAAAGAGCATTTTAATAGGTTAAAGAAAATAAGCTTTAGCAAGGTGTGAGTGGACATACAACTGACAAATGGAGGCGACTCGGAAAAGAGCTGAGAGTATAAGATTATGTGTGATTATAAAATAAAATATAGTGCTAGAAACAGTATTGTGATATACATTTGGCTATCTTCCTTTTATTATCGAAGCTATTAGAGCCCCTTTCGTTTTTTTTAAGGTTTTATAGGGTCTTGAGTAGGCTTCGTATATTAGCGAATTGTCTAGTTTGCTTGTAATAGGATTTCTGAGTAGGAAGTGAAACCAATTTAACGTTCGTAACACGATTTAAAGAGGTATTTTGCGTGATAAATCAGCTTCAATACCTTAAGTCCGTGACATCCCACTAAACCATAAGGAGCCGTAATTAAACAAAATATACATGGAGGGATTTTCACAAACACACAAGGCATTCAAAATGGATCTTACAATTGTTTTCAATTAGATCATCATCAGGCTTTGCTTTAATATACAAGAGTATTTATACGAAAATGTTAAACCGATCAAGGCAATTTAGGTCGATAATCACAATGAAACAGAATACGTCGCCGCCCATAATAAGTAGAAGCACAATTTGGTAGTACGAAGACAAGTGTTTCATCTTCGTTTAACCTACAGTTGTCTTTTTGCAGTTGCCATATTGGACTAATATAGCTATAGATGTTAATCGGTGATTAGTTGTACATTTTCTGACTTTCTTTTACAGTTTTTATTTTACCGCCGCTTGCCCACCTTTGGAACAAAGTGATTCTACCTTTCATCATTTTTAGATACAACATTATCTCTCAATTGACAGAACCATTTCTTACACTGTGACAACAGGGTTTTTATTAGATGTTTGCATCCTCTAGAAAAATATTTTTCACATGTTTTCAGCTTAGTAGTTGGGTTCTTAATTGGAATGCATCTGTCAGCTGTCCTCCATGCACGACACTGCACTGTGGTCCATCATATGAGTTCCGGATAAGATTGACAATCTTCTGAGGAACTCCGTAGTGTCGAAGAAGTTTCCATAATGTCCTCCTATCTACACTGCCAAATGCCTTTTCATAATCAATGAAGTTGATGTATAGTGACAAGTTCCACTCAACTGATTGTTCGACGATGATCCGTAGAGTTGCGATTCGGTCTGTTCACGACCGGTCCTTACGGAATCCAGCTTGTTGATCTTGAAGTTGGGCGTCTACTGCATCCTTCATCCGGTTCAGCAACACTCTGTTGAAGACTTTCCCTGGTATTGACAGTAGCGTAATGCCTCTGTAGTTTTCACATTTGCTCAGATCTCCTTTCTTTGGAATCTTGACGAGGTGTCCTTCTTTCCAGTCCATCGGCACTTGTTCCTCCTCCCAAATCTTTTTGAATAGAAGATAAAGCATGCTTGTGGTTGCTTCGATGTCTGATTTCAGTGCTTCAGCTGGTATGTTGTCGGGTCCTACTGCTTTCCCGTTCTTGATTTGTCTGACGGCCATTCTAATTTCTTCCGTCGTTGGTGGGTTGACGTCTATGGGAAGATCTGTGTGTGCTGCTTTGATGTCCGGTGGATTCATTGGAGCCGGCCTATTCAGGAGTTCCTCGAAGTATTCTACCCATCTGTTACGCTGTTGTTGAATTTCAGTGATTGGCTTGCCTTCTTTGTCTTTGACCGGCCTCTCTGGTTTACTGTATTTCCCTGATAGTTTCTTCGTTGTATCGTAAAGCTGTTTCATATTTCCTTCTCTAGCAGCTTTTCCTGCCGTCGTTGCTAGTTCTTCCACGTATTTCTTCTTGTCGGCTCTAATGCTCCTTTTCACTTGTTTGTTTGCTTCTATGTATTCAGCTTGTGCTTGGACTTTCTCAGCTCGTGTTCGGCTGTTGTTAATTTCTGCCTTCTTGTTCTTCCTTTCTTTGATCTTGTCCAGTGTTTCTATAGAGATCCATTCCTTATGATGGTGTTTCTTTAGGCCCAGAACCTCTTGACACGTTGAAGTTAATGCTTCCTTGATGCCCTTCCAGTTGTCCTCCATACTAGTTTCTTCTTCTTTCAGTAGATCTTGTAAGGCTTGGAACCTGTTGTTGAGAGCTATCTTGAATTCATTGAGCTTGTCAGTATCTCGAAGGAAGGCTGTATTGAACCTTTGTAGTGCTGTTTGTCCACTTGTCTAGTTCTTTTTCAGCTTCAGTTTTAAATTGGCTACAACTAGGTGGTGATCTGAAGCTACGTCAGCACCTCTCCTCGTTCTCACATCTTCCATTGTCCTTCGGAATTTTTTGTTGATGCAAATATGATCTATCTGGTTATCTGTAGAGTGGTCCAGTGAGATCCATGTAGCTTTGTGTATACGTTTGTCTGGAAATATTGTGCCTCCTATGACCAATTTGTTGAATGCACATAGATTTGCAAATCTTTCTCCATTTTCGTTTCTCTGTCCCAGTCCATGTCGTCCCATAGTATCTTCATATCCAGTGTTGTCTATTCCGACTTTGGCATTTAGATCTCCCATCAGAATAGTTAGGTTCTTTCTTGGCATTTCTCAATGATTGACTGCAGCCGCTCGTAGAACTGATCTTTAATGTCGTCGTTGCTATCATTGGTGGGTGCATAACATTGGATAATATTCATTAAGATCCCCTCCTTCTTTGCTTTGAATGATGCTTTGATGATTCCGGATCCGTGAGACTCCCATCCTACAAGTGCATTTCGTGCTACTTTGGACAGCATAAGAGCGACTCCCTGAGTGTGTGGAGCATTGTCCTCCTCGTGACCGGAGTATAGCAGCATCTCTCCCGTAGCCAGCCTTTTCTGTCCAGCTTGGGTCCAGTGGGTTTCGTGGGTGCCTTATCAGTAAGCTAGAAAATAGGCATCAAGCCATGGTCAACTGATTGGCTTATTTCATGTCTGAACAATCGACCCTTTAAGGTCACTTTTTCTCTGGCTGCAGGATGTCCTAGTGGGGTCCCCCAGTGTTCAGTATATGGACCCTTTACTTCCTTGTTTTATATTGATAGCTTTCTCAGGAGGTGTCTTCTGGTTTATTACATCTCGCTGATGATGTAAAACGCTAGGGAGACGATTACAACCAATATGACAACCTGGCACCACGGGGGGTCTGACTTAACGTCACAGTTGAGCCGATGACGACGGACTTTGACACCCCAAGGTGTAAAGTAGTTAATTTGTGGCATATTACGAATACAACTTAGGTAACTCCCCTCTAGTGGTGTCCCAAGTTGAAAAGTGTCTAGGGGTGTTACCCCATGATTTAACGTCTTACTCCAACCGCGACAAAAATGCATTTCGGTCAAATCTTGCATTGATAACGTTGGAGTGTGTTTTCGGCCAGTTCGACGGTAGAACGTTCTGCCTTAACTTCAACAGTTTTATTCGACTTCATTTAGAGTGCGGAAACATAGTATTTCAAACGATTGAGCCTTCAGTTTTGTCAGCAAAACTGAGCCAAGATATCTCACTAACAACTTGCGCTTGAATTTCAAACGGTTGAATGTGTCAGCTCTACACGACTATCTACAACAGGTGGATTGGGATGTTCACCCTCAACTCAATGTGGATGGTTATTGGGACCTCTTACTGCACACGCTCTCATGTGCTACAAAGCATTCGATTCCTCAAATGGTCCTCAAAAGCTACAAGCAACCTACAATCATCAACAACTGCACTATTCGCCTGCTAAGCCGCAAAAGGCACTGTTGGGCGGAATACAAACGAACTGACAACGACGGGGCGTACAGGCAATACAAAAATATAAGGAACGTATGCACGAAGGTTATAAGAGAAGATAGGCTCCAATACCAGATGAAGCTTATGGACAAACTTGCTTCTAATCCGAAAAGCTTATTCCGTCATTCAGCCTCTCTTCGTCAAGCCAAAACTGGATTTTCTCAACTACTAGGTCCTAATGGCCCGACCAATAACGACGGTGATGCCGCTAACCTTTTGACTGAACAATACTCTCGGACATTTCAACCGTCCCACATCAACTATACTGATGACAGCTTCATCTGCGACTCCAAAGGACTTTCTGTAGTGAACCTGAGCGCTGACTTGGTGTTCCGGAAACTGCAGCACCTAAGAGAAGATACTTCTCTTGGTCCAGATATGGTTCATTCTGCTGTAGTGAGAGAAGCAGCTTCGATCATTTCAACACCACTTAGCGTGGTGTTCTCATACTCGCTGAGCCGAGGCAAACTACCGAAAATTTGGAGACTAGCTCACATCACACCAATTTTCAAAGGAGGTCGACGACCAGTGGCTCTTCTCTCTATACCTTCGAAAATCATGGAGTCCCTGATATGCGATGGTATAAATGACTATTTACTGTTCTTCAAATTTCTTCTCACTCCAACAGCATGGTTTCAGGAGGGGTCACTCTTGCATAACCAACCTGCTGACTGGGGTGGACAGATGAACAAGCATCCTTGATCGCAAGTGGAAGGTTGATATCATTTACCTTGATTTCTCAAAAGCTTTTGATAGAGTCAACCATATATGTCTTATCAATAAGCTCAAATGATTGGGTACCAGACCACCTCTAATTGATTGACTCATGCCATATCTAAAAAATCGACATTTGACGGTCATGGTTAACTTCAATTTTTCTCAGGCTATGGAATATCCTCGGTACTAGGACCTCTTCTCTTCTTGATTTATGTAAATGATATTCCACAACAGGTATCGTCAGGCTTATTACATTTTGCCTATGGCGTGAAACTTTGGAGAGAGATACGCGACCAAGACGATGTGCAGGCACTTCAGGAGGATCTGACTCGACTTCAAAGTTGAGCAGACGATAACGGACTTACCTTCAACTTAGGAAACTCCTCTCTAGTAGCATCCCGAGTCGAAAAAGATTTAAGATTTAAAGTCTTACGCTAACTGTGATAGAAATGCTTTTCGAGTAAACCTTGCACTGGTAACATTGAAGCGCATTTTTGGCCAGTATGACGGAAGAACTTGTAACAGCTTAGGTTGGTTGGTTAAGAAGTGACCCCAAACAACCAAGCATATGCTGAAACAGTATTGTTCAAGTATTCATTCACTTCCTTATTTTGTATAAGCGTTATATTCCCTATTATCTTATATTGAATGTTGAGAGCCTTTGTTTGTCTGAACAGATAATCCCATGCTCCACTGTGACCGCGCTAAGATCGAAATAAAGACCTATTCACTACTTGTCTGGTTTCTTCTATCAATAGCACGAGGGTTACTTAAGGCACGAAATTGGTGAGCCCTTTTTGAACACAAATTTAACCTCATTTCTGTTATTAACATTTTTTTTACTTAATCGTAAAAGTAGACCTGATTATCCGTAAACTAATTTGAGTATATAACTAGTTTATTCCGTATTATCTTAAGTTATTCGTGTTATAGTAACCATTTTTTGTGCTAACTTTATTGCTATATTTGTCACATACCTCATGTCAGACTCAATAGAAACCCATAATCTGGAGGATTTGTCACCAGTGGAGATAGACACTGTTATGACTACGAAATCCCGACTTCCAGAATTTGATCGTAGTGATCCTGAGTTGTGGTTTGCTCAACTAGAGCATTATTTCACGAGACACAATATCAAATCTGAAGGGATTCGCTATAGAGACTTGTGTTCTATCCTTCCTCCTTCAGTCGCCAAAGAAGTCCGTGACTTGATTTTAGATCCACCATCACCACAACCATACACCATCTTAAGACGAGAGATAATGAACCGTTTATCATTATCAGATAGTCAAAGAATCCAAAGACTTTTTCAAGGTGAAACACTAGGTGATCGGTCGCCGTCACAGTTTTTACGTCACCTCCAAGTCTTAGTGGGTGATAACACAGTGGGTGAAGCAGTCCTAAAACAAGGATGGATACAAGCTCTCCCATGCTACGTCCAACACTGTTTGGATGCACAAGATCCTGAAACCTCATTATCTCATTTAGCGCGTATAGCCGACAGAATAATGGAAAGAGGTCCTCCAACTGGATCAGGCACAATAAATCACACACAAAAAGTAGAATCAGCAAAAGACCCCGTAATAGAAGGACTCATTGCGAGTGTTAAGAGTCTCACTGAGGCTGTCACCAGAATGCAAATGGGTCATAGAAACAGGAGCAGGTCACCACAACGACCACGATCCAAGTCACAAATTTTTTTTTTTTTGTCCAGACAATCTGGGCAGTTTTGTTGGTACCACTGGAAGTTTGGTGTCAACTCAACCAAGTGCATGCAACCATGCGCCTGGCCTAAGCATAATTCTAAGACAGCGGGAAACGAGTAACCCCTCCCCAGGTCGCGACGACTGAGGAGGGGCGCCTAAACAGTCGCTTGTTTTATGTTAGAGACAGAAACTCTGGCTTGAATTTCTTGGTGGATACTGGCGCTGCTCTTAGCATCATCCCTCAAAATAAAACTGAGATTAGTCGAGAAACATCACCAATTACACTTCAAGCTGCAAATAAAACTAAAATTGCGACATTTGGGCAGAAAACTTTAACCCTAGATTTGGGGTTCAGGAGGCAATTCCCTTGGGTTTTCACGGTAGCCGACTTAGATCTGGCAATACTGGGGATGGACTTTCTAGAGAGATACGAATTTCTAGTTGACACCAAGAAACGGCGATTAACACTAAAAGAAACTTCGTATTACACAAAAGGCAAAGAAAGTCACATCAGCTCTCTTAACTTGATTCAAACTCCCCAGTAACAACAGCGAAATTCCAAGATATACTCGCGGAATTTCCAAACTTAACTAAACCAAACCCACAGCCTTCTAAAGACAAACTAAAAGTGAGTCACACTATCAAAACCGAAGGTGCACCGGTGTTTGCAAAACCCAGGAGACTAGCACCAGATAAGCTCAAAATCGCTAGGGCCGAGTTTGATTATATGCTACAATTGGGTATTATCCGTCCCTCTGATAGTCAATGGGCATCCCCTTTGCATATGGTCCCAAAGAAGAATGAAGGTGACTGGCGACCGTGCGGGGATTACAGAGCCCTAAACCGTCAAACCGTACCAGATAGGTACCCAATACCTCATATCCAAGATTTCACAAACGGTTTACAGGGTATGAACATATTCACTAAAATTGACTTAGTCAGGGCATATCACAATATCCCGGTGGCTGATGAAGATATTCCCAAGACAGCTATTACTACACCCTTTGGCTTATTCGAGTTTGTACGCATGCCATTCGGCCTGAGAAATGCGGCACAGACATTTCAAAGATTCATAGATAACCTACTTCGAGATATGCCATTTGCGCAGGGGTATATAGACGACTTGTTAATTGCCAGCCCCGATTTGCAATCACACGAACAGCATGTACAAGCAGTGTTGAAAAGACTGGATGAACATGGAATAAACATACATCAAAGTAAGTGTGTTTTCGGTGTTCAAACTTTAGAATTTCTCGGTCACACAATAAGCCCAGAAGGGATTAAACCTATCAAAAAAGAAGTGGATACCATCAAACAATACCCCGTACCTAGTTCTCTAACACAACTGAGAAGTTTTCTAGGCCTAATTAACTTTTATCGCAGATTCATACCAGGTTGTGCACAATTAATGCAACCTTTGACAGATTCACTTAAAGGAAAACCAAAAGAATTCAAACTGTCTTCTGACGCCATCGAAGCTATTAAACAGCTTAAAGATAAACTGGCTCAAGCAACTACGTTGATATATCCGAATTCTCTTTCCCCACTTGCTTTGATGGTGGATGCTTCAGATAAAGCAGTAGGCGGTACCCTTAACCAACTGGTTAAAAACGCCTGGAAACCAATTGCTTTCTTCTCGAAAAGACTCGCTCCAGCCGAAACAAGGTATTCTACCTTCGGGCGAGAACTTCTTGCAATCTACCTGACCATTAAACACTTCCGACACATGTTAGAAGGTAGGGAATTTATAGTCTTTACGGATCACAAACCACTGACGAATGCATTAAAAGCGAGAGCCGATAAATACTCACCTCGAGAAGTCCGACACCTTGACTATATATCACAGTTCACAAGCGATATCCGACATGTCAAAGGTCAGGACAATCAGGCGGCAGATGCTTTATCCAGACTAGAAATGAACGTGCTACAGCAGTCTACAGTAAACTTCGAGACGTTAAGACACGAACAAGAGCAGGACCTAGAATTACAAAACCTACTTAAAACAAACAATTCAAGTCTTAATTTAAAACAATTCCCATCACCTATCGATGGTATTCTAATTTATTGTGACACGACCAAGGCAATGCCGCGACCTTTCGTTCCCAAAAATATGCGAAAGTTGATATATAATAACTTTCATTCTTTGTCTCATCCTGGCGCGAAAGCTTCAACAAAACTAATCAATGCCAGATATATATGGCCGAATTTACAGAAGGATGTACACAAATGGGTTAGAGAGTGTTCAGCATGTCAACAATCAAAGATTAATCGTCACACAAATTCACCCATAGGTGTTTTCTCGCAACCAGATGCACGTTTTGCCCATGTGCATATCGACTTGGTAGGTCCTTTACCACGTTCAAACGGTTTTATTTATCTTTTTACATGCATAGATCGATTTACCAGATTCCCTATAGCCATCCCGATAGCGGACATCACAGCGGAAACAGTAGCCAAAGTTTTCATGCAGAACTGGGTAACCATTTTTGGTACACCCATAACAATAACGACGGATAGAGGAGCGCAATTCGAATCCGAACTATTTAATAACTTGGCTAAACTTCTAGGCTCCAATAGGATACGCTGCACTGCATATCATCCTCAGGCTAATGGGATGGTAGAACGTTTTCACCGTCAGCTAAAAACCGCCCTTATATCTCACTCAAACCCCAATCAGTGGACAGAATTCCTACCGTTAGTTATGTTGGGAATACGAACATCTGTCAAAACTGACGCACAGTGTTCAGCTGCGGAACTGGTTTTCGGAACAACTCTGAGACTACCAGGTGAATTTATTAACCCTAATACTAACAGTCAAAAACTTAATTTAGAAAATTATGTAGATCAACTACGGGACCACATGTCTAAAATTAAGCCGATTAATACTCGTGAACAATCGCGCGCCGTATATATACCTAAAGACCTAAGCAATTGCACGCACGTCTGGATAAGATGTGACAAAATAAAAGCACCACTCAGTCCTCCATTTGAAGGTCCTTTCAAAGTCGTCTCAAGAAAATCTAAATATTTCGTGATAGAAAAACATGGAAACATCGACACAGTAAGTATTGATAGGCTAAAGCCGGCTTATCTAGATCATGAACCACCATACGTGTTGTTAGATCGTTTAACTGACAAATCCATTACGGAATCGAAATGTAAAGATGATAAATCTTTACAAATGACTAAAACGGTTCGCTGGGCACATCCGATTAGTCAGTCAAGGATGTTGACAGTTTCGGCTGCAGGATAAAATCTAATCACGTAGCTAATCAGACCCTGCATTTACTTAAAAATATTTTTTCCCTCATTCCGCCTCACCTACAACTCCCCAGACCTTTTACCTTTGATATATAAGTGTTATGTTAAATATTTTTTTAAAATACTGGACACATAAGCTAGGTATTCCGAAACGATGGCTGAGGATTTTAATCAAACTCATACAACTAACACTGGCAAATACAACGAATTCAAAAAGCAACCCAGGCGAGTTTTATAATTTCTTTTTCTGGTTAATTAACTATGTTAGCTGTACTTCTTATATATTTATATACATTTTTCACGTAGACTGGCTATACATATATACCATATGAACTACTTCTAAAAGTTTTCGGTTGAGGATATGTTTAGTAGCTTGATACGATTAATACTACTATTAATAAGTAGTTTTCTAGACAAAACATTTTGGATTAAACCATGGTCAAGTACTTATTAAAGTTCTCATCATTTTTTTTCATGTTTAGGAAACTTACGTAATGACTTAACCAGTTTCCCTGCAGCATGCTTTTCAGTGTGATCATATAACCCATCTTTATTGGCAATATTCAGATTTTTTTTAATTTCTGACATTTAAGAATCAATAACCGTGAAGATATAGTACAGTGCGTTACTGTAAGGTTACTATGTCAGCCGCATTGATTCCACATACCTAATTTTAAACAACTTATAAGGGAACTGTTTAGTAATCATAACATTGAACTGACAATATGAATATCACGACTATGCTAACGTTAAACCAATTATTATTAGTGGTCCATACAAAGTCCTGGAACTTAACATTAGCGTTATAAAAAAGACATTTTATGTCAATAACTGATATATATATATATATATTCTTTGGTTTAAATATAACGTAAAATGGAAATTTACTAAACTTGTAGTTTTTTTTCTATAGTAATAATATTCATGTAAACAAAGAACTTATACTTTTCCAATATGGCACTTTGATATATCAATCTGTCCTCTTGTCATTTTTTCTCTCATATGTGCGCGACTTTTTTTTTTTAAACATCGTATTGAAGGTGGGTCTGGTGAACAAAAACGCAGTATTTTATTATTTTATTTTATTTGAACACATAAATATTGGTACAAGAGAGCGCCAATATATATGCGCCACACAAAACAATGGGAATTCGAAGAGAAGTAGAAAGAGAAAAAAACTAAGGAACGCAAAAGAAAAAGAGAGTAATGACGAAGAGGTACAATCAGAAGAAATCTTTCAGGTAAGGGAGACACAACCACTTTTTATGAAGAAAGTAAAAGAAGGTTACAGCAGGATCGCCACTGGCTTCTATTCTGAGCCATATCTGATAACGTCTCTAGCCACTGTGTAGCACCATCTCTCGGACCCCAGCCAGGGAGTCGTGAAGGACCGACACAAGCCAGTCCTTTGCAGCTTTCTTTCATGCCACGACACCATGTCATGCACTGACCACCTCTCCGCTTCTTCCAACCAGTCCCAGAGTCGGCAAATAATGCACGACGTGGAATCCTCTGGGACGACATTCGGAGAACATGTCCAAGCCACCGAAGTCGGTGTTTCAAGATGGTGACACCAATTGAATTACCATCTCTGTGCCCGAACACACGATGCCGAACCTCTGCATTACTGACATGGTGTTGCCACTGAATGTCAGCAATCCTTCGGAGACAGCGATGATCGAACACAGAGAGTCGTCTAACGTCCTCAACTCGGAGAGGCCAGGTTTCACAAGCATAGAGCAAAACTGCTCTCACCGACGCGTTGTAGATCCGACCTTTTACGGCCAGACTAACATCACGAAGGCGCCAAAGGTGGCCCAGATTGGCATAAGCCGCTCTGGCTTTCACTATTCGTGCATTGATCTCATCACTCACACCCCCACCAGGACTTATGCAGCTACCCAGATACACGAACTTCTCAACTACGTCTATCTGCTCACCGTCCAGGGTGAGTACAGGATTAGAATCCTGCCAGTCTTGTAGGAGTACTTTGCACTTCGAAGGTGCAAAGCACATACCATACCTACGGACACTGATTGCCAACTGATTAAGTGCGGATTGCATGCCTTGGGCATTATCGCACAGTAAGACAATATCGTCCGCATACTCAAGGTCGAGAAGTCTTTCTCCAGGCAACAGATCCACACCACCATTACTTACATTCATCAGAGCTGTTTCCAGAATGTCATCGATGGCAAAGTTGAAGAGGAATGGTGAGATTGGGCAACCCTGCCTAACCCCACTGCTTCAATGGAACAATGGATAGAGATGGTTGTGTGCCCTCACTCTGCCTGAGGTGTTTGTGTATAGGGCCTTTAGGATATTAATAAACTTCTCAGGCACACCCTTCTTCAATAGACAATCCCAGAGAACAGTCCTATCCAACGAATCGAAGGCAGCCCTGATGTCAAGAAACACTACGATTGTTGGCCTTTGATAAGTATGGCGGTGTTCTAACATTTGGCGGAGGGTGAAGATATGATCAATACATCCTCGACCAGAACGAAACCCAGCCTGCTCCTCGCGAGTCAATCTTTCTCGGGTTTTGAACAACCTACGAAGTATGACGGAAGCCAATAGCTTGGACGCAATCGGAAGTAGACTTATCCCCCGATAGTTGTTACAGGAACGACGTGAACCCTTTTTAAAGATAGAGACAACTATCGACTCATTCCGTGACGTTGGCACACTCTCTAGTTCCCAAACCTTTGTAAACAACGTCGTCAATTCCTTAGTCAGAAAGTCACCACCATCTTTAAAAAGAGAGGAAGGTAAGTCATCTGGGCTAGGTGATTTGTAGCGCTTCAAGAGTTGGAGTTCCTTGCGGACTTCCGCCTCATTTGGTGGATCAGTCGTCACTGGCCATGGAGGGCAGGACAGTCTGACCGATGTTGCCGGAGCAGCAGGCCAGTTGAACTGCCCTTCGAAAAATTCTGCCCATCGTCCAAGACGTCGATGGATGTTAGTGATTGGCATCCCATCATCCTCGCAGATTGTTTCACTCACACCAGACTTCTTGCTGCCAGTGGCTCGGATGAGTTGGAAGAGCTTCCGGTAGTTACCAGATGCAGCTGCTGCTTCCAGCTCATTAGCACGCATCGACCACCAGGCTTCTCGGTCCTTACGCAAGCTTTGCCCAATTTCCTTACGTAACATCCTTCGTTTATGGTCAAACTCACGGTCACCCGGAGTAGACCGACGGGCTTCAATGAGTTGTAAGGAACCAGAAGAAACCCAGTGCTTAAAAGCGGGACGTTTCGCAAACCCACAACTGACTGTTCCCGCCATTTTCATGGCGTCATGCAATTGCAACCAATGCTCATCTATACTTTTCGGTGGAGTGGTAGCTAGCCTAGAGGCTAGCTCGGTTCGATACTTACTTGCAACAGAAGTTGCAACCAGCTTGCTAACATCAATCCGTTGATGGCGTTCACTTCGTTGTCCACTGAAAAGTAAGGCAAGATTGGCGCAGACCAAGGCATGGTCAGAGTCCAGATAGGTACTCCAAAAGGAGCGGCAGTCTTGTACACAACCACGCCAGCGGTAGCTGATCGCGATGTGATCAATCTGAGTCCAGGCTTGAGATGCAGAGGGAGGACGCCAGGTGGCACATCGGCGATGACTGTGCCGAAAGTTAGTGCTAACCAGAAACAGGTTGTGGTCTGTGCAAAGTTGCAGTAGACGGTCCCCGTTATCTGACCTGCGACCAACGAGTCCCCATCGGCCACCTAAACTATTCTCTTCTGTGCCTAGACGCCCGACCTGAGCATTCAAGTCTCCGGCTAGTACTACAATATCCGTCGAACGCACTTTCTGGAGAAGAACTGATAACTGGTGGTAAAACTCATCCTTGATTGCATCCGGGCTGCAATCTGTCGGGGCATAGGCGGAGATGACGAAAAGACATCGTTTCTCACGCCGATTTCTTCTCACTTTGATGGAACTTTCTAATCTAACAGCACATAACCGACTGTTAATGGGGATCCAATCGACTAGTGCTTTAACCGGATTCCAAACCAATGGTGCACATGGGCTCCAGTATCCTGCGGGAACGAATGGCGTATGAACCAATCGTTGGTCACCGGCTACCATGGGACTGCATCTCCTTACGATGCTCCACTGCCTTGTGGGTTAGACCTTTAGGTCAAAGGCTCGGGGAGTGGCCCCCTAAGATAACCACCTGCTTCGGTTTGGGCACCCGGGCAGTATCACAGCCCACACACAAATGATGAACTCTTTATGTCTATGGAAATTACAAAAACGCAGGCCCCACACGCACTCGAACCTCTGCCCTCCTGAATGCTAGACCGCGTGCTTAGCCGTTAAGCCACATCAGACCACGGAGGGAGTGACTTCAATATTTCCTTACACCAATTAATCACTCATAATACTAATGAGTAATAGGACTTACACACTTCTGAGGTGCAAACCAATTCGTTACTTAGACGAATTGACGATATATTGCTTCAATATATCATGCATACCTAAATCAAACAAGAAAAGGGTATTTGACACAACTGAACTTGATCCGCATACTCTACACAATTGTTTTTGCTTCTTAACCGTATATTCTTTTCCGTTTCGTGGAGTATTCTGATGCACCCTTGGTTACGCACCTAGTTGCAAAACGCGGTCATCACAGGCTCAAGGTCATGCGTTTGATCGATTTTGTTAAAGAGTCCAACTTCTAGCAAGTTCACCCTTTTACATATATGCATTACAAAAGAGTATTTTTTTTGTTTTCATGGTTTTTCGTGCACAAGATATCTACACTATGTCTATTCTCTTCCAGAATACCAATCCGTTCTGGAGACCAAGCACTTACATGGAACCGAACAATTATCAATTACATTTATGTATTTCCATTTTGTATCTTATTATTTTATGCAGGCAGTGGAGCAGTTCTTCAGGTTTGCTTGATTTTCACCATTACCTTTGAAGTAGATTCTTCTTTACTTTTTACTTGAGGGCGACTCAAGAGGCAGGTGAGTAAACACCTGATAGCCGGTCTGAGCACGGAAAAATCGTACCTCACCAACATGGTGTTGGGTAGCCCGCTCGCGGCACTTCCTCAGATATTCTTATTCCACATTCTCAAACTTTCTCTTGAAAGCACGCAGCAAACCATCGGCGGTAGTTGTAGAAGAAATCACATGCTACAAAATGAGATGACAAGCTAGTAAATGAAGAGACATCCATGGACTATCGTTGACAGCGTCAGTCGTCACTGATTGTAAATCAAACAGTGAGCGAGTTGATAATTTTCCCTTGGGATGAGAAATAGAACTAAGGCGTTTTCGATAGTTAGGTTAATCGAACCGACGTTCCTACGGAAGTCGATTCTAGGGGGAAGCTAATGTAACAGCTTAGGTTGGTTGGTTAAGAGTTGACCCCAAACAACCAAGCATATGTCAAAACAGTATTGTTCAAGTATTCATTCACTTCCTTATTTTGTATAAGCGTTATATTCCCCATTATCTTATATTGAATGTTGAGAGCCTTTGTTTGTCTGAACAGATAATCCCATGCTCCACTGTGACCGCGCTAAGATCGAAATAAAGACCTATTCACTACTTGTCTGGTTTCTTCTATCAATAGCACGAGGGTTACTTCAAGGCACGAAAGTACCACCTGGTACTGACATTGTTAATAATGCACCTTTAATGGGAACCGAAGATCTGAATAAAACAGTCACTGTTCCAAATAGTCCCAGTGTTATGAGGGATGAAAAATGGACTACGGTACGTAGTTAGTAACATCGAATATTATTGTGAGCAAATTGCGGGAGTCAAATGACCCTGATCCGAAAATTAGACACGCGCATGACTTAGTAAAGCTAGGAGAATACATTCGTAGTATTTTACCAGATAACCCTAAAGGAGTTCAGGTCAAAAAATTGGTAAGAATAGGCAAGAGGACCGAGGACAATGTTGAACCCCGTCCGTGCAGACCCATTAAGGTAATCCTAGGATCGGAGAAGCAACGGGATCTCTTGTTAAGTAGCGCTCGTTGTCACGACAGTTCTGACATCCGAGTTAGACCTGACATGTCTCTCGAAGATAGAATAAAAAGGAAGAAAGCACTAGCTGAACATGGAACCCGTCGGCAAAACGGCGAGGAAAATCTCCGGCTAGTGGGTTTTCGGATAGCCAGGTCTTGGAAGCGAATGCTACCAAGGCCTGTGTGGATAGGCTGTTCTACTTAGGAGTTTTATGTGCCAACGCTCGTAGTTTACGAAATAAGTACTATGAACTAGAAGCACTAGTAGACAAATTAAAGCCACTCATAGTAGCAGTGACAGAAACTTGGTTAGTCGATGACTTAGACATTACTCCAGAATTATCCGGATACCATGGCATCAGGAGTGATAGACATAGATGTAGAAAAGGAGGCGGCGTCCTGTTATATATAGCCAATGGCATAAATATCCGCTCCTCTACTAGCGAATCCCATGATAGCGGCACTTGTGAAGTCATTAGCTGTAAGTTGGCTATAGGATGTAGTACATTTATGCTCGGTGTCATCTATCGCAGCCCAATCTGCTTAGCTGATAACTTTATTTTAGAGCACATTCATCTTTGGAGTGCAAATACCAGATGCTTGATAATAGGAGACTTTAACGCACCTGATATTAGTTGGACTGATATGACCACAGAAGGATCTATAAACTCCTTTGATAGTAGGTTGCTGATAACAATGATGGAGCATGCACTAGTGCAGCATGTATCCCAACCCACACGTTTTGGTGTTAACCAGGGTTCTTCTCTGCTGGATTTGGTAATCACTCATGAGACTGAGGATATTGTCGACTTAAATATTCTTCCACCGTTAGTAAACAGCGATCACGCTGTTTTGTTATTCGCGTTTAGAACTAGGGACATGTTATACGATCAGGTTACACCGCGCTCAAATGTATGGAAAGCTAACATATCAGCCATTCAGGAATGCGCCGCTAAGACAGATTGGTTAGTAGATACTAGCATGTCAGTTGAAGAAGCATGGTCTGTATCTAAAGGTAAATTTAGACCAGTTACGTCCCCGTTCATACCGTACCTGGTACCGCGAACACCGAATAACCGTCCACCATGGATAACTAAAACGGTCAGGAAACTCCTTAGAAAAAGGAAGAATCACTGGAATATGTTCATCTCTACTGGCTTAGAACAATACAGATCCAGTTATTGTAAAATTAGGAATAGCTGTAAAGCGTTAATAAGTAAGACTAGACTATCATACGAAAAACAATTAGTAAGGGATTCTAGATATAGTCTGAAACGATTATTCTCGTATATAAAAAGGCGAATTCAAAGAAGCGATGGAATTACATCACATTTGGTACAAGAAAATCCGTTAATCTTAGCAGAGAATGATGCCGAAAAGGCTGAAGCTTTATCGGAATATTTTAGTAAAGTATTTTCTATCGGTAATGAGGAACAACCAATGATTCATCACGACCGTGACGGCTCGCTGATGGATCCTGTAGTCATTGAGAAAGGTACTGTTTTAAGGCTACTTCAGCATCTCAAACCTGATAAATTCAGTGGTCCTGATGATATTCATCCTAGGATTATGAAAGCCATATCAGATGAAATCGCTGAACCATTAACGATACTATTCGACATGTCTCTAAGGCAGTCCAGACTCCTCAGAGACTGTAAAAACGCTATAATAAGTCAGGTGTATAAGGCTGTGACTAGGGATTTAGTTAGTAACTATAAGCCCGTTAGCTTAACTAGTGCAGTTGTAAAACTGATGGAGAAAATCATCCGGATAGCTGTTATAAACTATTTTGAAGGGCAAAATATTTTCTCCAGGGCACAACATGGTTTTCGGAAAGGCCTATCTTGCTTGACAAATCTTCTTATTGCACGAAAAAATTGGGCTGCCGCAAAGGATCGGAATGCTCCTGTGGATGTGATTTTCATAGATCTAAGTAAAGCCTTTGATAAGGTTTCTCACTGTAGTCTTAAATTCAAACTGAAACGTTTTGGAATCCGTTATACAGTCGTCGATTGGATAAGTAACTTTCTCCATGACAGGAGACAAAGGGTAAGGGTTAATGGGGCTCTCCCCCCGTGGGTACCTGTAAAAAGTGGGGTTCCCCAAGGTACAATCCTCGGTGCTCTTCTCTTTTTACTTTATGTAAATGAATTGCCAACTGTAGCAAAACCATCCGTTCTACCCTTCGCTGATGACATAAAGATTTGGAGACCCATACATAGTATGTCGGATAGAATAGTATCACAGGACGATCTTAGCTCATTGGTGGCATGGTTAGACAGGTGATCAATAGAAGTAAATTTTAATAAGAGTGTAATGATGCAGTTAAATAACTCTGATGAATCGTATGACTATACACTACGTGGATTCACGCTACCCAAAGTAAGAAACTATAAAGATTTAGGAGTCATATTAAGCAATGATCTCAAAACCACCAGTCACTGTAAGGCTGCTGCTGCAAAAGGCTATAGGGTATTATGGTCAATTCGTAGGTTTTTTCAGTATTTAGATGATGAAATGTTTGGATTACTATGCCCGATTTATGTGCGACCACATTTAGAATACGGGATTCAAGCAGCGAGTCCTTGTTTCAAATATGAAGCAGATATGCTAGAAAGAGTCCAACGACGAGCTACTAAGATGGTACAAGGTTTAGCTGGCCTATCTTATGAAGAAAGACTGAGACACCTTAACTTATTTCCGTTATCTTACCGTAGAGTACGGGGTGATCTAATATTGGCTTATCGTATACTGAACGATGACCTTGGCATTAACATATCTTATCTTTTGCTTCCGTCTGGAACCGATCATTTGAGAGGACATTCGAAGAAAGTTCGAAAACCGAGATCAATTCGTTTACGTCTGGAGTTTCGTTTCTCGCACCGAGTAGTGAATTACTGGAATTCTCTACCGGAACACGTAATATCAGCACCGTCTGTTAATATATTCAAAACGAGATTGAACCTCCACAGTGTTACAAACTGCAAGGATTAATATAGGTCTACAGACCTCCTTTCCTTATTACTGAAGACTGAAGACTGAAGACAACCATTTGAACCATTTGTGTTGATTGACGTTCGAATTTTTGAAGGCGCTTTAAATGATGCTTCGGTTGCTGACCTTGCGGTTTTTACCCAAGCGAGGTGTTCTTAGTTTAAGGAGTTATAGTCCTGATGGAAGCTATAAAAGTGAACACGGACCATCGTACTACCTTATCCCAGAAATACCTAGTGAATCTTACGTGTCAAAAATCATTCTGGGACCACTGAACATCGCGAAGTAAGTTTTTTTATAAATTGCATGTCACAATAATAGTTTAGATGACCTGAAACCCGATAAGGTTTTCGGTGGCGTTTCCAGACTTATAATGAACTATCAGGTGTCAATATCGAAGTTGTCAGATAATATCCAGAAAGGAGAGCTTTCAAAAAATGACACTAGTATCATATCTTCGCTTGAACAAGCATCTTTTCCAGTGGAACAAGCGTTTCGTAACCTAAGTTGCTTAACAACCTTGAAGAATGATCACATTTGGAATTTAGTAGCATCACGTCTGTATCAAAAATTCAAGGCGGCTAGGCGTGAATATTTTCATCGCGATTCAACCATATGCGAAGCTCTTTTAACACTCAGGCGATCTTCCTCAAAGTTGGATGAGTATGAGAAAGGTAACTACCGGTAGCTTGGAGATGTTTACTGGTTAAAATAGGCGTTTAGACGACTTAATATGATTCTCATCATGCAATCTCTCAAATCCTACTACAAACATTACGTGTGGCGTACATTCCGTAGCCGTCAAAAGAAGCTAAATAAGGTTCCGCTTTTTTTCGATCGATATACATTTGTGTCAAACCCTTTGTGCATATGTGTGTAGGACTAGGTTCTTAAACTCTCAGCACTCATTATATTGGATCTAGTACATTATATGTAGAATTGTAAGTTACATTTGAGATTAAAACAGCTGATATAAGCGAACAATTTTCTCTTCAATTAGGTCATCATCACGTATTATTTTAGTCCACGTGAATATTTGCATAGGTAATATAAACAAACAAGGCGATTTGAGAGTCAATGATTACATTGAGATAGATTGTATAACTACACATAAGTAAAATGTGCAAACTGATAGTAAGGAGAGAAGTGTACTAGTAGTGACAAGAATAATAAAATAATGAAAATCCTAGTCAATAGTTTAACATAGGAAGTAGATCGAATTTAGATAAATAGGTTGTACAATAATGATCACAGTACATTGTTAAATTTACGTAAATAATTAGATAGTGAAGAGTTGTTTACTAAGTCATATCCGACCAAGGAAAGGGACGGGTATCACGAATTTCTTCCGAAAACAAACTAGAGTTGTATGTTCAGCTGCCAGGTCCACTTTCCGCTAAATGTAGGAGACGGAAAATAAAAGTATACGATAGGTTACTCGAAATGATTTGGTTTTATCTACCATATTACAATTGCCAACCAGGTGTCTCGAGAAAGAGCTGCGTATTGTCTTTGTCCGGGCCTTTTCAAACCAAGCATGGAGATGCTCACTAATTCTTTTGTTAAGTTGACTGGTAGTTTTGTGGTGAAAGAGAGCTCAGGTGGAGGAAACCAGTTTATTGTTGCATGCAAAATTACACAGTTGCTTAGCGAAACATGAAAATCATACATTAAATACATTATTTGCGCACCTTTGCGTTATCACTTATATACTTCATTATTCCTCTAATTCTGTATGTGTTGGTAGAAGCAGTTCAGTTGAAGATTCTTTAAGATAATCCAGTTTTTCTCACCTTTATAAAGAATGTAGGAGGGGACTATAGTAGGACTACTATTCTATTCTGAGCCATGTCTGATAACTCCTCAAACCATTGAGCTGCACCATCTTCTGAACTCGAAGCAGGGGATCTTAATGGACCGACATATAGCAGTCCTAGACATCTTTTATATCGTGGCCCAGTATTATAAACTGACCAACATCAAAGTAATTCAGTATAAAAAAGCTGATTCAGAACCCGCATTTGCGGTAGAGTTCAAAATTTCTGCAATTTAGTGACTTGGAGTCCTGTAGACAGAACCGAGCTTTTACCATAGACGAGCTCCTGTGTCAGTTGGGAAATAAAAGTAAACAAAACAGAAAGGAAGCGGAATAGAAGTCAAGTGAAGTAAAACAAAAACACTTGAACTAAATGGTTACTAATCATCTTTTGATTTAGCAATTAAACGGAACAAACAGATCAATTTATTTGCGGGTCATTCTCCTATCTGTGAGAGGACTGGAGTGCTGCCTGGCCACCCAAACTGAAGTAGATTTCTTCTTAAAGGTCCACTTTCTGAGTCTTTGATTGACGGGTCCAATCCACAAGACAATAGAAGAACATCGGAGTGACCAGAAATAGATTTATATCCCACTTAATCCATCAGGATTCTGGAGCACTTGTACATAATTATTTTGGAATCAGGGTCTTCCAACCCTTCTAGATGAATTCTTCATATCTATCAACTTGGTCTGAGTGCCGGGCGTTCACTTTTCAACCTTTGGCTTCCATAAATAACAACCGTCTCCATGGGAAGGCAATGAGTTAGACTTTCTTGGTAGTGGCTACTAACACGAGAGAGCATGTGAGAGCACTTCGAAGAGAGCTGACTCTCTCCATTTTTGATTTTATCAGGGGATTTGAGGGGGAAGTGCGTCTGTCCAATAAAAAACAACTATAAATTCAATTAACGGTGCGTATATTAAAGGTCAAATCAATCACATTTGTTTTAGCCTAAATATACATTTGTGGAAACTATTTTTTAAATGTTGATTCATCCATCAATTAAGTGCTGAAAACTATAGAGTAACACACAGTAGTCATTTTATGTCGTGAAACAATCTTTTTTTTCGATACTTTATTTGTTTCACAATTTCAGGCTTATTGAACGTATGGATATATGATTGTTGGTCAGTGGGTACTGGGCTATTGCTTGCCAGTAACAAGTCTGGAAAAATCATTTCATTTTCTGAATTGAATGATATTATTCAAGAAACTAGCAAAACTACAGCCTCTCCACATATTACTCCACCAAACGCCCGCAAATCTTTGGAAGTGATACATGATAGTTATGTTACTGTAGAGAAAGAAGAAGCTAAATTTCAAGCAATGGTTGCATCTTGTGCTGTAGTCTCATTGCCTCAGTATTACAGGTCAAAATACACTGGTCGTGTAACAATACCGTCATCTTTAGAAATCCTCACAGGTGCCACAGATGTTAGTGTCGCTGAGTCAGACCTGGCTCCATCAGCTCCTTACTGGCTACCAGCAGTCTTAGGTGGTAAAGAAAATGGAGGACATATAGCTGGGATGCATGTTAGCTTAATTTCAAACGATGTAGTCAGTGAATTCCTAAAACACTGTAGTACTAGCGAAGTGAGTTCAGTATCTAAAAACTTTTGTCTATATATTTTTAAATAAAGGTTGTAGCATATAAAAAAACGGCAGATTTAAAAACATAAACCATTTAGATTTTCCTTAGCGGTCAAATGGTAACCTGAAACCTTCAGAATTATCCATCATGCTTGTGTGAAGAAACTGGTATGAAAGATAACAGTGTATAACTAGCACCTGCAGTCAGTCAGTCAGTCAGTAACAACGTAGAACTTTGTACGTACGTACATCAGTTCGAGTTGCCACACCACATTAGCACAGAGATGCAGTGGTCGATTCAAATCCCGTAGTAGTAGAGGTAATAAGAGTATAAGCAGTAATCGGGAAGATTAGTGTTTGGAGATGTTACTTAAAGAGTATAATACAGTGAAATAAATTTGAGAGGAGAAAAAAAAGAGACAAGGAGGAGAACACAAAGAGTGGATGCACCTGCGCCATTGCAAACGATTTTGAGCCATGTCATTCAGGGTCTCTAACCATCGGTTGCTATCATCTCGCGGTCCCCAACCAGGTAGTCTACACCTACCAACATGACTCAGTCCACTTGTCAGTGACTTCATGGACTTGTGCCATGTTTTGGTCTGGCCGCCCCTAGCTTTCTTCCAACCTACTCCTATACCACTGAACATAGCACGTCGAGGCAGTCGGTCGTTGGGCATACGTAACACGTGTCCCAGCCATCTCAACTGATGAAGTTTCACTACTTCATCAATTGATTTGCCATCCTTACCTAGTACCCGTTTCCTAACAACTGCATTACTTACTCGATGGTCCCATGATATACGAGCAATATTTCGAAGACACCTATGATCAAATACTAGTAACCTACGAATATCCTCTACTCTTACCGGCCATGTTTCACTGCCATAAAGTAGGACGGAACGAACTGCTGCGCAGTAAACCCGTCCTTTGGTTGATAGACGGATATCTCGCCTACGCCATAAATGACGCAAGTTGGCAAAAGCTAGTCGAGCCTTCTGTATCCGTGCTGAGATTTCGTCACACACCAACCACAAGGGCTGATGAGACTTCCAAGATAAGTGAAGCGGTCGACACACTCAACTACTTCACTCCCTATCACTAGTTCGGGTGTCGATGTAACCCAATCCTGAAGCAACATTTTGCATTTCGAGGGGAGAATCGCATCCCGAACATGCTTGCATTGTTGCTTAGAGTGGTCAGAAGACTCTGCATTTTGTCAGCGTCTTCACCAAATAAAACTATGTCATCAGCATATTCTAAGTCAACAAGTGAACCTCCCGGTAGAAGTTCAACCCCTGTAAATTTAGATGAGGAGAGTGTTATCTCTAAAAGTACGTCGACCACAAAGTTGAACAAGAATGGGGAGAGTGGACAGCCCTGACGAACACCACTTGAGGTAATCAATTCTGATGACAGTTCGCCATAAGCTCTCACTCTACCAGTTGTGTTCGAGTAGAGAGCCTTTATAAGGTTAATGTACTTCTTTGGTACTCCTTTCAGTGACAAACACTGCCATAGAACCTCACGATCAACAGAGTCGAATGCCGCCTTAAGGTCGAGAAATACTACCATTGTGGGGCGTCTGAATGTGTGTCTGTGTTCTAGAACCTGACGTAGTGTGAATATCTGATCTATACAACCACGTCCAGGTCGAAAACCAGCCTGGTTTTCTCTAGTCTGCTCTTCACGAGCTTTGATTAGGCGTCGAAGTATTATTGAAGCTAATATTTTAGACACTATATTAGTCAAACTGATTCCTCTGTGATTGTCACAAGAGGACTTTTGTCCTTTCTTATAGACTGGCACAATCAGTGATTGAGACCAGTCAGATGGGATTACGTCCAGTTCCCAAATTCTACCTAAGACCTCAGTTAATCTCATTGCTAATACTGGACCACCATCCTTAAAAATCTCAGGAGTAAACCTGTCAGGGCCTGCTGCTCTCCCTCGTTTCAGATTTCCTATGGCTTTTTCAACTTCGTAAAGACGGAGGACCTACATTAACTTGCCATTCAGGTTGACTGGAGATCGTGGGAAACCGAAGTGTGGCTGAAGGCCAGTTGAACTGATCCCTAAAGTGTTCTGCCCATCGATCCAATCTCCTGGATTGAGAATGAATAATATGTCCATCTTTCTCTGAGATTGTTTCGCTAACGGTCGGTTCCTAATTCCGGTTTCCTTAACGAGTCTGAACAATTGTCTGCTATTACCTATTGCCGCTGCCTTTTCCATCTCTCTTGCTTTCGCTACCCACCACTGTTCGCGATCATTGCGTAGACTTCTTGTCAGCTTGCGCTTAAGCTGACTCCGCTCTTCATTATGTTCAGAGCCAGGTGGAATGAGTTTCCGAGCATCTATCAGTGAGATAGATGCTGCTGAGATCCAGTGTTGCTCCCTAACCTTCTGGTTTACCTTACTAGCAGATATCACTGCTGTTTCCACAGCTTTTCGGATATCATTCCATGCTGCATCGGGGTGGGCATCACATACATGGCTGCCTAACTGTTTTCCTAGTTGTTCCTGAAATATACTCTTAGCTTGACTATCATTAAGTAGGCCCTAAGAGGTTTCCTTGCAGCGTCTTTCCTACGTCCAGTAAGACGCAAGCAAATACGCGCTCGCACTAGAGCATGATCTGAATCTAAGCATGTGCTCCAGAATGAGCGACAGTCTTCTATCGAGCCCCTCCATCGGTGGCTGATAGCGATGTGATCTATTTGGGTCCAACGTTGGGACGAATTAGGGGGTCGCCATGTTAAAAGATGTTTTTCCTTATGCTTAAAGTTAGTATTTGCAAGGAACAGGCGGTTATCTGAGCATAGCTGCAACAGACGGTCGCCATTATCTGTTCTTTGAGCCACGACACCATAAGATCCACCTAGGTGTCTTTCCCTATCGCTTAGTTTACCTACTTGAGCATTAAAGTCACCGGCCATTATTACTACATCCGAGCGCCTAGCTTTTCGGAGGTCGGAGAGCTTTCTGTAAAACTCATCTTTTACATCATCTGAGCTGCAGTCAGTGGGAGAATAGGCAGAGACGACGAAGAGGCAACGACGAGTGTCCCTATCTTTCCGGATCCTTACTGTTCCGTTCAGTCGGACAGCGCACAAACGACTGTCTACTGGGATCCACTCTAAGAGAGCTAGTTCTGCCCTAGGACTCAATGCTATACCTACGCCGGCGAGGCCACGGGAAGCAGAATCAGGGCTTCCAGATACACGAAGCGTGAATCGAGTCGGTTCTTTATTTTGGCATGGTGAGGTCAAGTGAATGACGCTACTCGGCCTTTTCGTGGAAGGTTTTTAATGTGTTAGCTCCGTTCTTCAAAGGGCCTTACCGCCGGAGACGGAAATCCGTGAGGTAAGGTGAGGTGTGACATTTTTAGGGTCGACCTTTTCTAACCCCATCCCTCCTTGTGGGAAGGCAGCATCGCTGCAGATGCTGATTGTCCGAGGGAAACACCTTACTACTGTCACACCCCTCTACAGTCAGCAGTACGACTTCGCCCTCAGACCTTGAGTTGCTGCTTTTAGTCTTACCGTTCTCCAATCGACCTGCCTGGCATGGTAGAACCTACAGGAACATATGTTCCAGCCAATATAGCTCGGTTGGGTCATCACGATAGACAAGCCCGACCACCGCGTCAAGGTAGCAGCTTCGGTCGGGTTAGCACCTGCAAGTTCATTACGATTCTTCAGTTGAGTTCCTAGGGATGGTGCGACTCAGTGTCACCTTGAGGCGTTATTAGATATGCATCATAGTAGGAGCATGTTGTAATCTTGCTTATTACATTATTCATAGAGGGGAGTTGATCGTCCTTAACTACGAGGTCTTGTTCTCTGTATTGTTAGGTGAACTGTTTGAAAAAAAATAATACCTCTCTTCATTTGTTTGCAGGGTGTACAATTTTGCCTCCCACTTTTCTAAATGTTTTCACTTTATTTATATGTCGAATTTCTGAGAGCTCTGTCGTACTTATTTATTTATTTTATTTGAGCACGAATATTGGTACAAAGGGCACCGAATACATATGTGCCACACAAGTCACTTGATTTGTGTTTAGGCTATGATACTGCCCGGGTGTCCAGACTGAAGCAGGTGGTTATCTTCCACGTTGTGCATTATTTGCCGACTCTGGGACTGGTTGGAAAAAGCGGAGAGGTGGTCAGTGTATGACATGGTGTCGTGGTATGAAAGAAAGCTGCAAAGGGCTAGCTTCTGTCGGTCCTTCACGACTCCATGGTTGGGTTCGAGAGATGGCACTACACAGTGGCTAGAGACGTTATCAGATATGTCTCGGAATAGAAGCCAGTGGCGATCCTGCTGTAACCTTTTGCTTTCTTCATAAAAAGTGGTTGCTTCTTCCTTAATTGAAAGAATACTTCTGATTGTACCTTTTCGCTTCCCCCATTATTATTATTATTATTATTATTATTATTATTATTATTATTATTATTATTATTATTATTATTACACTACCTTACATTAATCTGTACGTTATTGTTCTTTTTTTACGTTCCTTAATTTTTTTTCTTTTTTTCCTTCTCTTCAAATTCTCATTGTTTTGTGTAGCGCATATATATTGGCGCTCTCTTGTACCAATATTTATGTGTTTAAATAAATAATAAATAATTATCCGAGCCTATATACTTTATTAGGTACGTAAAACCGTATGGGAATACTGGGTACGACGTGCAAGTGGTCGTTATTTTGGCCCAACTACTGGTCTATGTGCGTCTAATGATCAGCGTATACAGGATATTCGTCGTTTACGAAGAACTCTGGCAAAATATCTTGGTTGTAAAGACTGGTTGTCCGTTGTTTGGAGTTCTCCTTATTCACACTCGCCTTCGTCTCCTGATGAACTTATCGCTAATGTCCTAGAACCTTCCAGATCTATCTTAACACAAGTTGGAGAACGTGACTTTAAGCTACTAAAAGAATGGGCCAATGTAAATCTAGATATATCTGGTAAGGATTTTTCATATGAAATTTAATTACTATTGTTTTTAGCACTACTAGCTTGGAGTTGAGCTTAAATTGGTGTCAAAGCATAAATAAGGATGATCACTCAAGCTCAATATTACTTAAACATACAGCTGTTAATTTTTCTAGCTAACCGCATTGCCACTATTACATTAATTGATTAGGAGTGATGTTATTTTGAAAAATAGAAAGGAAACGCATTATCAAAGGCTAAATAAAATATAGTACTTCTGCAAATCGATCCATTTAATCGGACTTGTGTGCAAATCTTCTTGCCTTTACTTTATCATGCATTCTTACGATTGAAGAACATATAGAACTCAACACAACTGTCGGTCAACACCAAAGTCAGGATTTTCTATAGAAATGTCTAGACAGTTCTATTGTACGGAGCTAAAATTTGGAGGACTATTAGAATCATCAAAAATATTTAGGTGTTTGTAAACAATTGTCTACGTAATATACTCAATGTCCGTCGGCTAGATACCATCAGCAACAGCCTACTGTGGCAGAGAACAAGTCAGCTTTCAGATGGGGGGGAAGTTAGGAAGACACTTGAGGTGGATAGGACGTATATTACAGAAATCACCAAAACTGCATGACAATGTAGGCCCTAACCTGGAATCCTCAAGGGGAAAGAAAAGAGAAAGACCAAAGAGCACATTGCGTCGGCAATCGGAAGCAGATATCAAAATAATGAGTAATAGCTAGAAACAACTGGATAGGAGAACCCAGGACGGAGTTGGTTGAAGAATCCTGGCTGACATCTATGCTCCACCAGGAGTAACAGGTGTAATTAAGTAACTAAGTACGATGGTACCACCAACCAGATGGTATTATTATTACTATTACTATTATTATATTATATTTTTGGCACAATATAGAATTCTCAGGATAAAGTATTTCACTGAGCTTCCGTTTCTTATTTCTTGATCTATATTGACGATAAATATTAAGTGGTCGCCAGTTGAATATTAGCATTGCAGAAGTCGGCCCCCAAATGCCCTGGTATGGCCGAGAGTGGGGTGAGTCCGCTCTCCCTCTCGAAATACTCTCACATGGCCACGCGTATATAGCCTCTGTCAGGGAAGTCCTACTCACTGCCTTCTCGTGGCGGGGGTGTTGTCTACGAAAATGAGAGGACGAAAAGCGAATGTCCGGCGCTTTAACCGGATTCCAAACCAATGGTGCACATGGGCCCCAGTATCCTGCGGGAACAAATGGCGTATGAACCAATTGTTGGTCACCGGCTTCCATGGGACTGTATCTCCTTACGATGCTCCACTGCCTTGTGGATCAGACCTTCAGGTCGAATGCTCGGGGTTTGGCTCCCTAAGAAAATCACCTGCTCCGGTCTGGGCACCCGAGCAGTATCACAGTCCTCACACATATCGAATGAGATTCGTGTGATGCATATGTATTTGGTGCCTCCTTGTACCAATGTCTGTGTGTTAAAATAAATAATAAATAACTTCAGAAGTCGACATCTGAATAATATTCATCCTTTTCAATGCACATTGCCAGTCATCACGATGTCTCCGATTGTAAGTCTTTGTAACTTGTACAGCGAAAGGTCGTGAACTTTTCATAAACGCACCTGAAGTTATGCATTTAATTGGCATAATGATGTGTCAAAACAAACAAGGAAACAGATTACTTATTGAAATATCTAGATGGCACGAACAGGTAGCCCAGATATTCAAGCAGGCCGCCCGGGTGTAGGGAATAAGCTAAAAATTAGGGGCGACCAGAACAAGACATGGCATCAGTCCATGAGTACTGATGTGTGGGACATGTGGGTAAGCACAGACTATCATTTTTGGTCCGCATGATTATCACAATTAATGTTGCTGGCGTCTACTGGGATCACCGGGTAAGTAATAGTGAGGTTAGACGCAGGGTATTAGGGAAGGATGGTAAGTCAGTCGATGAGGCTGTGAATCTTCGTCGACTGAGATGGTTGGGCCACGTGTTACGTATGTCCGAACACCGATTACCACGACGTGCAATGCTAACCGGCGCTCGGAATGGTTGGAAGAAAGTTAGGGCGGCCAAACCAAAACGTGGCATCAGTGCTGGAAGTCACCAACTTCTAGTCTGAGCCATGTTGGTAGATGCAGACTATTTGGTTGGGGTCCGCGTGACTGTCGTAACCAATGGTTGGAGACTGTTAGTGACATGGCTCAGAATCGATCACAATGGCGTAAGTGTATACATTCTCTATCCTCCCTTAAACAATGAGATTAAAATTGCTTCATATCTTTCTTTCTACCAACTAATCCTTTCTTCTTGTACTATATCCTTATTGCAATCTTTCTTTTATATATTACCACCATTGAATTAACTACTTTTATGAATCCGGTGTTCATCTTGTTGTGTTAATGAGGTATGGAAACTTGGACCGATGCATAAATGTGCCTGGTCCTACGTTGTAGCTGACTGACTGACTGACTGACAATTAATGTTTGAATAATGTATGTGACGTGACTCTGAAGACTTTGCAATGGGAAAGGTGCATGCACTTTTTATTTCCTTAGATCCTAAGTTTCTAAATCCTGCTTCGGTCTGGGCACCCGGGCAGTATCACAGCCCATACACAAATCAAGTGACTTGTGTGGCACATATGTATTCGGTGACCCTTTGTACTAATATTTGTGTGTTCAAATAAATACATAAACAAATTAAAGTTTCTAAATTGCCTTATCAATTTTGGTCATTCTACTAATCCACATTTTTTCGAGTCAAATCTTGTATCCCTTTTTTTGTATTTCCACTATTGGCCATATTAACAGGTATAGATTACCTGGTTTGGGTCCGTGTGATTATCCTAACTAATGGTTAGAGACTTTGAATGACATAGCTCAGAATCGCTTGTAATGGCGCAAGTACTTCTGTAGTGGATTATCCTCAAGATAATAATTCCCTAGGTTTCGTATATCAATCGCCGTGATAACTGTTATTATTCAGAAAACAACATGAAGCATCGACTACAGTTTAGTATGTATTATTATTTCTAATGAAATATTAATTTTATATATTTTTTCACTGATATCGTTTAATAAAATTTATTCATTTAGGCAAAACTTTGGAACCTTGGGACGTTGAGTATGCTTTGGAACAGTATAATTACGCTTTTAATTATGCACGTTTAGAGCATATAATCACTCCACCAGATGGCTCACTAGTAAATTATCTTCACACAGTATTTTGTGAGTTAGCAAATGTATTTCACTTTAAGTTATCATCTCAAATACCAAGATCATCTGTAGAAGAAAATGAATGTTATGTTGTTGAAAAATTGGTTTATCATGTGGAAGACTTAACAAGTGGTACACTACTTGGTGAAATAATTATTGATCCTTTCGCTAGGTGAGTGCACTTTTTAAAGTTAACTAGTATTATTGTTTTATTTATGGTATGTGTTTACTCTTTTCCATAGTGTGTAGGTACTAAGAAATAAGTTAGATGTTAAGTAATGTTAGCCGCTACTTTAGTTTATTGGTCAGACTTGTCTACTGTGATAAACCAAATGAGCTGTGTTGTTTGAATCGCTTGTTTCTACCATACAAAACGGATTGTTTGGATAGCCATAGAGCTCAAACCATCAAATGTTTTGTCCGAAAGCAAAGTCGTAGTGTCAACTGTACTAAGGTTTAGGGGATTAAACTGTTTCTTTTGGATTATCAGGTTGTCCAGTTAATGTCTTGGTACAGAAGGAATGGCTAGAAAATTTTTAATGCAAATTACCTCGCTCTACGAATTTCCAGTTCGGGGTGATATGGTTTTAATAGTACGTAGGTATTACAACAAAAACCACTAACAGAAAAACCATGTGTGACTACTTTCATCATCTCTGTTTTTAGAGCGGCAGATTAAAAGTCAAAACATTTGGTTTTCTACTAGTAGATTTTTGATTCAAAGCACATCATCTGGTTCAGTTTAGTGCGCTGAGTTATGATATCACAAACAGTCATATATAAATGGTATTTCAAAAGTCTGATTAAATAGAACTGTGCTTGGTGAACAAGTTACAAAGAAAAAACAAACAAGAAATTTTGTTTCAGTTGTGTTTATTGTTATTATTATTTCTAATTTATTTAAATCATTTTACTCATTTTGAAATTTTCAGAAACAATCGTTCAGTTCCTGTTGGTGGTAATATATTTACTCCTGTCTTTGCACGAAATAATTTACCAAAGAGTGGCATTCATGTACATTCTGAATCTTCTCATTATCCTATAGCTTACATTCTAGGTAGTTTAAATCAATCTACTGAAACAAATGGAATTTCTTTCAATGTAAGTCTATATATAACATGTAGCAAATTCTAAAACTTTACAACTCTATTCGCGTAATCCTAAATTTTATTGTGTAGTTGCCTATTCTCTTCTATTCTCAACTATTTAATCGAGTGAAATTGTCAGTTAGTCAGTTACAACGTAGGATCAGGCACATATATGCATCGGTCCAAAATGCCATACCTCACTAGCACGACAAGATGAACACTGGATTCATAAAAGCAGTTAACTCAATGGTGTAATATATAAAGGAAAGATGTTATGTAAGGATATAGTACAGAAAGAAAGATATAAAGCAATTTTAATCTCATTGTTTAAGGGAAGATAGACAGTGTATACACCGATGCTATTGTGATCGATTCTGAACCATGTCACCCAAAGTCTCCAACTATTAGTTACTATAGTCACGTGAACAAGTGAAATTGATACAATAGCTACAAATAGATTGTATTAGTCGTAGATAAATTGGTTAAATGTACGATTCCTATCTAATACTATGTTATAAGAATATCAAAAGATCAAATTCCGGTTTGTGATTACAAAACATTATCAAAAAATAAGACTGATAGATATTTTGTAAACAATTCGAATTCAAAAAGGAAGACATAATCGAATGCTTTATGATGACTGATTGATCGAACAACAACAAAAAATTGTTCAATCAGACTATTCAGATCATGTAGTAGTATAAATCTAAAATAAGAACATTTCAGTTTGATTGGTTGGCAGTCTAAATATGCTAGACTTCACTTAGTCATTTCCTATTACTCAATATAAGTTTTAAGATTGATTAGATAGTGCTGATTTGTATACTTTTAAAATATAGGGATCAGTTATAGTTATGGAACATATATGTGTAAAATTATGTTCACCTAGTGTGTATGGCTTCTATGTTCATTAAATAAGTTAGATGTATACTTGATAAATTTGTCACTTTAAAAAAAACATTTATGCTTGAGAAAATAAGGATGTGATTGGCCACTGAGACTGAACTGTCAAACACTTAATGACTATTAAGTATGTCATTTCCTATTATGAATTTCTAGCCCCCAAATGCCCTGGTATCGTCGAAGGTGGGAAAAGTCAGCTCTCCCTCTCGAAATGCTCTCATATGGCCATGCGTATACAGCCACTGTCAGAGAAATTCTACTCACTACCTTCTCGTAGCATTACTGTTCTTTACGAAATTGAAAGAACGAAAAGCGAATGTCCGGCACTTCAGTCGGGTTGGTGGACGCGGAGAGTACACCTAGGGGAGTTGGAAAACCGTGCTTAGAAACCAATGGTGCACATGGGCTCCAGAATGCCAAGGGAACAAGTGGCGTTTGAATCAATTATTGGTAACCGACTACCATATGACTGCATCTCCTGACGTTGCTCCACTGCCTTGTGGATCAGACACTTAGGTGGGAGGCTCTGGGTGTAGTTCCCTAAGGAAACTACCTGCTTCAGTCTGGACACCCGGGCAGTATCACAAGTGACTTGTGTGTATTCGGTGCCCCTTTGTACCAATATTTATGTGTTCAAGTAAATAAATCTATAAATCAATTTCTACTCTGGACTCATTGAATGCCGACCGCTTGAATAAAGTATACTATCTAGCTTGTACTCTGGTTCTCTATATTTTATTGGGGATCGTGTATCTGGTATAATCAAACATCAGTCTGTCTGTAGTGTATCGATCGAGTACTCAATCTAGTGAAAGTATAATCTCAGTTGCTGATTGTATTAATGTATAATGGTAGTATAGCTTGGCATCAGAAAATATTTCTGTTCTCTTGTTCTATCAATTTCAAAGTCAGTAAATATGTATACATAAATATATATATTTAACTTTTTTTAAAAAGGTTTTATTATCATTTATGTCTATGTTTGGAGCATGTCTTCAATATGTATCATGTCGTGTACCGCATCATGAATTATATGGATTCCCTCATTATATAGCATTGGATACACGTTATGTTATGCCAGATTTATGTTATAATATAGGATATAATTATGCTATACCGTCATTAAAAAAACATTTACCAAATAAACAAAAATCCTATTTTCAACCATGTAAGTTAGAGTTTTGTTATGATTAACATTTTTTCACACAGATTTATATTCATAACTCATATATTATACTGTTAATATCCTGTTACTTCATTCAGTCAGTCGGTAACAACGTAGAACTTCGTACGTACGTACATCATTTCGGGTTGCCATACCACATTAGCACAGAGATGCAGTTGTCGATTCAAATCCTGTAGTGGTAGAGCTAGTAAGAGTACAAGCAGTAATCGGAAAAATTATGGTTTGAAGATGTTATTCAAGGAGTATGATCCAGAGAAAAAAGGGGACATGAAGAATTCAGGAGATTAGAATTAGGCAGAACAAAAGGAGTGGATGCACCTGCGCCATTGCAAACGATTTGAGCCATGTCATTCAAGGTCTCTAACTATCGGTTGCTATCGTCTCGCGGATCCCAACCAGATAGTCCACATCTACCAATATGGCTCAGTCCACTTGTCAATGGCTTCATGGATTTGTACCACGTTAATTAGCATTTAACATTTGATTTTGACAATGTTAGTTAGATCTAATTATGTTCATTTTGCTTAAATTACTGATCATTTCTTAAAAATTTCATTGAATAGAATTTCAACTGAACTCAACTGAATTCGTTCAGCTAATTAGTATTATACACAATATTAGCTTATTATACTATCAATTAGAGCTTTATTTATTATTGTTTGGGCACCACATACATATGCATCACACAAGTCACTTGATTTGTGTGTAGGCTATGATACTGCCCGGGTGACCAGACTGAAGCAGGTGGTTATCTTAAGGATCACTCTTGCAGCCTTTGATCTAAAGGTCTAATTCATAAGGCAGTGGGGCAACATCAGGAGATACCGTCACATGGTAGTCGGTGACCAATAATTGGTTTATACGCCATTTGTTCCCTTTGCATCTTGGAACCCATGTACACCATTGGTTTGGGATGAGGATTTTCCAACTCCCCTAGGTGTACTCTTTGTGTCCACCAACCCTATTGAAGCGCCAGTGTGTCATAGTGTGGTGTGTGCCACTTATGTAGACGGATATAAGTAGTATGTAACACCATTCGAAAGTGGAATGCCTGGCACCAGAAGGTTGAGAAGGTCTAATAGAAGAGGACAAAAACATAGAGTGATTAGTATAGAAATGAACGAATAACAAAGTCTAAGTTAATTGATGGATATTATGCAAATAAAGTATTTAACGTATGATATTCACATTTTACCGAAATAACTGTAATTTTGTATTCAAACTCATCTGGTTTTCCTCTCCCTGTGTTCCGATTAAGTACAATAGGAGTATAACAATAAATCTAAAAGACTAAATAAAACAGATTGTACATACACATCTCATCTAGACGACCATTCTGGAGTAGTGATAATCCATTGTCGAGATATAAACGATTATATAATCTCAATGGTTGAGATCATGAGTTAGTTGAAGCTAGACTATATATAAGCTAGATTATACAATCAACAAACGACATTAATGAGTAAGATTAAAACATAATGAATAAAGCTTAGTTTGTGAGGAATAAAAATTATTGAAATAGAAGGTAGTTAAAAAATGACATAAAAAAAAATAAAATAGAAAAGGTTACATAATTTTATCGTGTTGTATCATAGAATTTTTGCTGTAAATCAAGAAAAATCGATAATAGTTTCCTTTATGTGAATACACATCTTACAGATTTCTGACATTTGATAATAATAACCTCAGCATACTTCAGAAAGCTACAGATTTGAATGTTTAGTGATCACTTTGATAAACTTCAAAGTATCAGTCTGATATTTTGTGTCTGAGTGTTTTCTGAAAATCACTTTGTTAAACCTGCTATTTTTCTTGATGGAAGCCTTTTGAGATATGTTTAAAAAATCTAAAGGTAGTATGTTGTATGCTACTTATGTTGACAGATGTAAGTAGTATATAGTTTTAATCGACAGTGGAATGGATGCCAGCAGAAGGTTGAGAAGATTAAATTGAAGAGGACAGAAATGGAAACAAAACGTATCTGTAATAACAACAGAATTGAACGAACTATGAAGCATGTAAGGGACAACTAATGGAAAATGTGCAAATTATGTATTTAATGTATGGCTTTCATATTTCGTGAAAGCGCTTTATAATTTTGTATTAAACAATGAATTGGTCTTTCTTACCTGAATGTTACTTCACTACAGTAGGTCCTCTTTTTTGTTGTGCTAATATTGCTACATTGGCCAAGTATACATAATTTTATTAGGGGCACAGTTGGTGTCAACATAAAAGGAATACTTACCAACCGGTAATTGAGTTAATGCACACGTTGGTTTTATACAGAATAACTGTTGGTAGACATTGACATTCGGACTGGTTATTCAGTAAAACAATGTCCCAACGCTGAGTTAATTAGGATCAAGATATCGAGGTTTTAGGCTTTCTTATGCAAGATTTTAACAATACCAATTTTACGGACGCACTTTTATTTAATGTTTAAGGTATTTAGGATTGGCAAGTAAGTCTGTGTTATGGCATAACTGTTAAATAAGAAATAGTAGTGTACAATTGAAATGTTTCAGTCCATTATAACTCACCATTTGGAATCTTAAAGGTCATACTTGAGTCGTTATCCCATATATCTCATTATATATCAAAGTCACTGGTGAATCTATCATAGTTTTCCCGATTACATTCCTTCATTAACGGTAGGATTCACCTTTCCTAACTGGACTAAATCTGTTTTTATTGTTTTTCCATCTGAGCTATTTATTTATTTATTGATCAGAAATTAAAATTTTTCTCATCTACTTCACAGTCTTACCATTCCGGTTTATATGATGCATATATTCTGCTATCCTATTATTGTATGAAAATTTCTATTTGTTAAAGGTAAAAGTGTTTAGTATATGGGGTTTGTGGCGATTGTTGAATTACATCGATTACATCATAGATTGATCTTAGTTAAATAACCACTGAAAACTAATAAACACTGTATAGCTTCTTTGTCTTAGTATAAGACTCAGAAGTGCACACCTGCGACCCTACTGGGGATCAAACCTGAAATTAAATGATGAGGCAGGGTTTAACGTTTAGATTACTGAGCTAGCTTCCAGCGGTTCGTATTTCTAAATTCAATCGGTTCACGATATTGCGTGTCATGTAAGCAATACAATTCAACAGTCTCCGAAAACCTCCACTACTAATCGTTATCATATCTTAACCAGCAACTGATTTCGAAAGGTAATTCTCAGAGCTCCAGTGAGATTCTATGACCAGTAGAAACAACTCGATAATGTCACCTGTTGATTATGGAACTTCGAGATGTAATGTGGTGTTTGGTGAGGGTCCAAAAACCATTGGGCTTGGTTTCCGCTCTGTTTAGTATTTGTCAGCAAGATGTATGTGTAATCTTGAAGGGACTATTGCTTTCTGACAAATTTGATCTCATGTCATCCAACCTTGCAATCACAGACTTTACAATACTGGGCTCTCCCGGCCCCTATCAATCAGCAATAATAAAGACTTAGCATACATAGCATTGATCACTAAATAGTGATCAATGTCAAAATAACAAGAATTCTCGAAGTAATATTCAAGAGAGAAAAATCTCCTGAAACACGATTTGGGGACTACTGATTCATACAGAAAATGTCACAATGTTTCAAATTTTTTCTATTTCTAAATCATATTGTGTTATACATTCATTCATTGTATATATTTCTTTTTATTATTACATTTAGCTGCTATCGGATTAAAAACACCTTCTAGGTCTATTAAATCATTGTATTTGCTACAAGAATTATATCAATCTCGATTTGATTTAGCCATGTGGTCAAAGAAATATTCAGAAACTAAATGGTCAACAATACAAAAAAATCTATGGAAATTACATATGCCTTATCCATTGCATCCAGAGGATACATTACCATGTTCTTACACAAATATATTTGGACCAAATTCTGAATCTGGTTTAATGTATCATCAAATATGGCGTAAAGTTCTACTCGAAGATATCCTACTTTCATTAGATGAAGCTGGTTGGTTATCATCTGATAAAACAGATTCAGAAAAGGTGAGAATTTTCATTTTTGTGGCTTTTTTTTTCTCTGTCTGCGGTATATTACAATAATACAGTGATATAATTAATAAAGCTTATCTGGATGACGAAGTTGATGATACCGCTAGATTGAATACTCGAACTGGTACACTGGTACCTTCATATCTGCATTAGATCCACCATGTTCATCAATGATGCTGTCCAGATATGTGAAGGTTTTTACATCTTCTAAAGCTTCTCTGTGAAGTGTGATTGGATTGGTGCATGCTGTGTTGTATCGGAGAATCTTGCTTTTCCCTTTGTGTATATTGAGACCTACTGTTGTTGAGGCTGCTGCTGCCCTGGTCGTCTTCTCTTGCATTTGTTGTTGTGTGTGCGATAGAAGAGCCAGATCGTCCAGCTGCTTCCCCCCAGATGTTGACGTCTTCATAATCCAGGAAAAAGGGTGAAAGTAAGCAACCTTGCCTGACGCCGGTCTTTACTTTGAACAAGTCTGTTGGCTGTGTTCTGTGCACGATTTTGTAGTATAATCCATCATGGGAATTCCGTTTAATATTGACCATCTTCTCAGGCACTTTGTAGTGTCGAAAAACTGGATATACATCCAAATGATGATCATTATCACATCATCAACTGAGTACTAATTAAACATATAAATGATTTATTACTCAATAGTCACTAACTCTATATAATTTAACTCTTAATGTGTGTATGGATCAAAATTCAAAAAAATCTTTCAGATTGCTTCCAACTGTTATGTGTTCAGTCACGTAACCTATTGATTATAACTACAGTTTAATCGATAGAATTCATTCAGTGTTTAAAATCAGACATTTGTTTTTAACAATAGGGAAATCTAGTGCTTGCTCGTCAAAAAGAATTTCAATTTTTTTAATTATGACGACCGTAACTACTTTTCTACTTGATTCTCTCTCTCTCTCCCAGTGACTTGACTGTAGCATCTTTGTGAGTAGAATAGTGGCTGTGTGGTTAAGGCGTTTGAAGTTCGGGTTTCAACCCTCATATTTAAAGTGTTGCTCTTACTCAAAGACCTGGCAAATAAGTTAATTTAAATTTCAATGTAACAGCTCTTTGAGCTTATTCCTTGCTTTAAAAAATTTTTTCTTTAGGTATCAGAAGTCTTTAAACGCTTTCGAGATACATACTTGACTTATGGAAGTGCAATTCCACCAGCTGAATTATTTCGTCGTTTTCGTGGAAGAGATCTTAATCCTCAATTATTTTTAAAGAAGATAGAAACTTCAATAGAATCTCCAGAGATGCCTATAATATCAGAAGATATTGCACCTGTATTAGCTCGTTGATAGTTTTGATAAATTTCAATCTATTATACAACTGATAATCATGTACACAGTTACTTAAGAATTATTTATTTATATTTAACAACAACACCCCCACCCCCCACCAACAACAAATACTTTGTGCTTAACACTTGTACATTATAATACATTTTCTTATATAACTGTAACGTGATGTTTTGTGTAGATTATAGAAAACTTCGTAAAATACTTTATAGTTTTCCATAGGAAATTTGTACACTTTTGTTTACAAAATTCTTTGGATTCAATCAAACTTTATGTTTTAAATAAGTAGGTATCATTTTGTCATTATGGAATTGCAATCAAAAATCTCTTAGGTATTTCATATTTCTATTTTATGAACTGCATTAAACTCTTAGCAGATATTGTTGGTAGTGTTTAACAATGATTTAGCCCATATGTGATTTTCAACTTGAATATCAAGATACTCATCATAAATGCAATTTGTATTTCTTGAGATTGTACTGTTGAATTCAATGTTACATGTCTTAATAATATCTATTACTTCGCTAACAATGAACTTCAGGTTAAAGTTTTAGGCTTTTCTACCAGTTTCGTAATCTTAAAGCAACTCATGTTGTGGACTTGACTGGTTACTTTATCTAGTAACAATACATTGCAGTTGTGACTATATGATATAAGAATCTAGGCGTTATTTCTAATAAATCAGGAAATATGTTGATAACCCACCAGTCTATCTACTGGAAGGTACAGTAATTGCAGTTATTCTACCGGTGAATATTTAATCGAAGCAAGTATAGTATTTTCCGTAGGTATCGTCATTTTATTCTGTATGTGTGTGGGCTGTGATACTACCTGGGTGCCCAGATCGGAGCACGTGGTTTCCTTAGGAGACCACATCACGAGCCTTTGACATAAAAGTCTGATTCACAAGGCAGTGGAGTTGCAGTCCCATGGTAGCCAGTAGCGAATAATTGGTTCATACGCCATTTGTTCCCTCAGGATACTAGAGCCCATGTGCACCGTCGGTTTGGAGTCGGGGTTTTCAGACTCCCCTAGGTGGACTCTCCATGTTCACCAACTCGAATGAAGCGCTGGACATTCGTTTTTCATACTCTCAATTTCGTAAGCAACACCCCCGCCACGAAGAGGCAGTGAGTAGGACTTCCCTGGCAGGGGCTATATACGCGTGGCCGTGCGAGAGCACTTCTAGAGGAAGGGCGGGCCCACCTCACTCGGTCATACCAGGACATTTGGGGCAACATTATGTTAGTAATGCAGAGGTTCGGCATCGTGTGTTCGGGCACAGAGATGATAATTCAATTGGTGTCACCATCTTGAAACACCGACTTCGGCGGCTTGGACATGTTCTAAGAATGTCGTCCCAGAGAATTTCACGTCGTGCATTATTTTCCGACTCTGGGACTGGTTGGAAAAAGCGGAGAGGTGGTCAGTGCATGACATGGTGTCGTGGCATGAAAGAAAGCTGCAAAGGACTGGCTTGTGTTGGTCCTTCACGACTCCCTGGTTGGGGTCTGAGAGATGGTGCTACACAGTGGCTAGAGACGTTATCAGATATGTCTCGGAATAGAAGCCAGTGGCGATCCTGCTGTAACCTTTTACTTTCTCCATAAAAAGTGGCCGTAACTTCTTTAACTGAAAGGATTCTTTCTGGTTGTACCTCCTCGCCCCCCTATTATTATTATTAATTATTACTCTTCCTTACACTAATCTGGTCGTTATTGTTCCTCTTCTTTTTTTTCTTTACGCTCCTTACCTTTTTTTCTCTCCCCATTCTCACTGTTTTGTGTGGCGCATATATATTTGGTGCCCCATTGTACCAATATTTCCGTGTTCATATAAATAAAAACTGGTGAATGTCTTAACATAATGTGGTATTTGTATTAACTGATGATTCCTTTGCACTTGATTGTACTCTGATTACGAATTCCAAATATAACACGTTCATTTGTTCTCATCTGGTTCTACTTGCTCTAAATTGTACTATTTCGGGAATTTTTAGTTAGTACATTAGTTCAAGTACTTCTAATCATCATATTTACTTTAAGCTTTGTTAGCTGCTTGTGTTAAGTACAGCGGAGGGGTGATAGCCTAGCATATAAAACTTCAAGTACAAGGTGATCCAGTCCTTATTAGAAGACAAATATTTCCTTATAATCTTTGAGAAGCACTACATAAGACAGCGAACGATTTGTGAGCGAAATGTATAAGTGAATTATTCCAGTCTTCACATGAGGTAGTCCTATTTTTACGCCGTTGAGTATGATAGCAAGTCCACTGGAATATGTGGTGACTGTCAATCAACACTGAATCATCGTTTGTTGATGCCAACATTCACAATGGTAAAATCTAAAGATAGTCTTATTCGACTTCATGGTTCTAAGGTATTCTCAAAAGTTGACTTAAATAATGCTTGCCTTCAAATCTCGGATCAGTCTTTATCTGATTTGACAACAATTAAAACTCCTTTTGGCTTATTCAAATACAACTTCTTTTCGTTAGCTCTGAGTTGTTCTCCAGCTATATTTCAGGAAGTGATTAATGAGGTGTTGAGGTTTATCAAGATTATTTTATTATTCATGGTTCAGACAAAATAGTTCATGATCAGACTTATTGCTTTATTGTATCTTTTTGATGGAGGATATTACGGTGAATCCAAATAAGTATTCATTTTGTGCATCTAATTTTGAATGTCTTGGATACCTAGTTGACAGTAACTGTCTTAAACCAGATATGAGGCAAGCAGCTTCACTGACAAATGCACAGTCTCCAAAAAATCTTACAGAACTACATTCACTAGTTAGTGCTTTCCATTACTATTCCCATTTTATTCCTAATTTTTCTTGCACCCGTATTCAACAATTATCTACAAAAACGTTTGTGCGTATTCTATGCAGCCCTCAATGGTATCACTCACACTAGGCCGTCAATGGCTTACCTGGTAATAAGTTGTGTGCTGAGAATCAAGAATATTCCCTACAAAATTATATCAGATATTTACCTAAAAAATCTAGTAAAATCACAACCGTTTCTAGTAGACAGTAAAAGATCCCTACGTACCACCTACTGCAACGTAATCTCGAGTTCAGTTAAACAAGACAATGTCTATTACTCAAGACCATACAACAATGGACTTGAATAATAGAGCTCTATCAAAGGAGATTGAGAAATGCCAAAGTATGTTTAAATGAATCCTGAAAAGGTTATATAAAAATCTAATAGAATATTAAAAATAAAATAAAAGTAGAACAATTTGGAAGGATTTTCAAAACATACATCCCATTACACCCACAACAATGCGGCTTGAGAATATAAGTTCAGAGTTATTACTCACTATTACTAGCTAATCTAGTGAACTGGTAGTTTCATGCAAGAAAACAATACATCTTGAACTGTATAGGAAAATGCCTGTTAGAAGATGGTTGCAATTCAGATTGTGTGAAGTAGGGAAATAATTTCTGTACAAGAGGAGATAAATCGGGGAAGGACGTGTGCTAAGGCCTTCATAAAGAAAATTGCATAAAAATCGACACTTTGCTTAATGAATAGGCTTGATATAAATCAATCAAATTTCCAAACTTCTCAGTTCATGATATATCAGTGAGATGTAAGTTCACTTTGTACTTTCAGTCTGCACCCTCTGAAATTTTTACTGAAAAGACATCATCATAGCCTCACTAGAATACTTTACATGAGAAATCTGAACAGTTTCGCACATATCCGCAAACTTCTTACCTCTAACGGGAATACTGACTGGTTATCTGAGGCAAGGAGTTCAACAACCCATTGTTCTTCTTTCCTCCACGTCACAAACTGTTTCCTCTGGCGTTTGTCAACACGTCACATTATTATTATTATTCACAAACATCTTATGGGTACATAAGTGTTGTGAAGAAACCATTTCGGGTTTCTTCAAAAAAATGCAATAATACACAATTTTCAATAATGTCAGCATTCTACTTGCCATTTAGAAAAAAAATTTTGAGCAATAATAGTAGAATATTAATAATAATAAATCGGGTCTGTGCAATTGAGAAGAATATTGACTTGAGTCTGAAGAAGGAAATGCAGAAAATAAGGGAATAGAAATAAAGGAGACGTGAAATGCGCAAACAGTCTAATAGGCGTGTTTACGAACACAGAACAAGAATAAACGACTGTGTTTATCGTTAAATTAGCAACAACCCATTGTTCTTCTTTCCTCCACGTCACAAACTGTTTCCTCTGGCGTTTGTCAACACGTCACATTAATTATGTTGTTCCTGTTGTAAGTTCACACAAATTATTTTGCTCTTTTGTCCTAAAAATACTTTAGCTAGTTTTATCATTATGACCAAATGAAACACAAACAGTTCCAGCAAACGCATTACCATGGAACACATTCAACTGATTTATATCGTTTTATCATAAAGGCGTTATTATTGCTCCGGCTGCGAAAGCTTTCGAAAATGTCATTGGGATCTCTCATTAGTTAAGAACTTTTCAGTACTTGGTATTTCTTGATTCATACCGGACTAAGCCAGTTCTGAACGCTTCAGTTTTAAGTTCTCATTCCTTATGAACACTCACAAGCAATCACTTCGTCAGTGGAAACACAGTGAATTAAGATTATGCTGCTACCCATTTTGCTGGCAGATGTAAATGATTGAAAGTATGGAGATTGAATATATTTCTGCCGAGGCAAAGATTGTGGTCGAAATGGGCAAGTAAATGTACGTATGTGATCATATACGCACTAAATGTGTCACTTTACAGCAAAAATATGCCGTGTAAACATAAATGTTTTTTAGAGGATTTGTCGCGGCACGGAATCCACCACGTTGACTTCGAAGTTGGACGCCTACTGAATCATTCATCTAGTACAGCAACACTCGGTTGAGAACATTTCCTGGTACTGATAATTATGTGATACCTAAGTATGCTTCGCATTTCCCCGGACTTCCTTCCTTTGATGTCTTGATGAAGTGTCCTTCTTTCCAGTCCATCGGCAGTTATTCTTCCTCCAAAATCTTCCTAAATAGCTCGGAGATCATGTTTGCAGTTGCATCCTAGACCGACTTCAGTGCTTCAGCTAGTATGTTGTCAGATCCTACTGCTTTCCCACCCTTGATTTGTCAAATGACCATCTCGACTTCTTCGATCTTTCGTGGAGTGACATGTGTGGGTAGATTTGTAGGTGCTACTTCGATATCTAGTGAATTCGATGGAGCTGGTCTACTCAAGAGTTCCTCGAAGTGTTCTACAAATTAGTTACTTGTTCTTTAATTTCAGTGATTGGCTTGTCTTCTTTGTCCTTGACCAGTCTATCTGGTTTATAATATTTCCCTACCATTTTCATCGTCATGCCATTCAGTTGTTTCATGTTTCCTTCTGTTGCAGCTTTTCCACTGTCGTTGCTAGCTGTTTCACGTTATTCTGCTTTTCGTCTCTAGTACTCTTCTTGATTAGCTTGTTTGCTTCAATGTATTCTTCTTGTGCCTTGACTTTCTCTGTTCTTGTTCGGCTATTGTTAATTGCTGTCCTCTTTTTCTTCCTTTCTTGGATCTTGTCCAGGATTCAGATAGAGATCCATTCTCTATGATGATGCTTGTCACATCCCAGGACCTTCCAATATGTTGAAGTTAGTGCTCCCTTCATCCCTTTCCATTCACTCTTCACAGCAGTTTCTTCTTCATTCAGTAATTCCCTTAGGGCTTGGAACCTGATGTTGAGAGCTATCTTGAATTCATTGAGTTTGTTAATATCTCGAAGGAAGTCTGTGTTGAGACTTTGTACCGCTGTTTCCCCAGTCGTCCAGTGTTTCTTCAGCCTCGGTTTCATCTTGACCACAATCAGGTGGTGATCTGAAGCTATGTCAGTTCCTCTCTTGGTTTCACGCCTTCCATTGACCTGAGATTTTCGGTGATGCAAATATGATCGATTTGGCTCTGTGTGATGTGATTTAATAAACCTATATAGCATTGTGTACGCGTTTGTGTGGAAATATTGTACCGCCGATAACCAATTTGTTGAATGTGCATAGATTTGCAAATCTCTTCCCATTTTCGTTTCTCTTTTCCAGTTCATGTTGTCTCATGATATATTCACATCCTGTGTTGTCCATTCCGATTTTGGCGTTTAGTGCTTCCACAAGGATGTTGAGATCCCTCATTGGGCATTTCTATATGATTGGTTGCAGCCTCGAGTAGAACTGACATTTAATGTCGTATTTGTTATCTTTTTTGGGTGCATAATAGTGAATAACATTCTTCGTTATCTCCTTCTTCTTTGCTTTGATGATCCTGGATCCGTGAGATTCCCGTCCTATAAGTGCATTTCGTGCGTCTCTGGATAGCATCAACGCAGCCTGTATATTCTGAGAAGTTATATTTCGCTCGCTCGAGTATTGCAGCAACTCTTCCACATCTGGCCTTTTCTGTCCAGCTTCGGTTCAGTGGGTTTCGCTGATTCCGAATACTGTCAATTTATATCTCCTCATCCCCGTAGCTGTCTTGGTTGGTCTGTAGTGGCATTGGACCATAACTACACAATCCTCAAAGCTGAATACGAAATTACTCGGAAAATAGATATTCAATATTTAACGCAGAGAAATACCTAACGATGGAGAAGGCGCGAATAAGGAGTTGAGTAAATTGGAGTTGATCGAGTGGCATGGCTCGGCCATGCAGGCATGGTCTCTGCTGAATGTTACCCTATATCTTCTATTCATATTAAATATATTGTTCTTTCTCTAGCCTAACCTTGTTCTACATCATGTATTGGTAATTGATACGATACAGTGAGTTGGTGTAGTCGATGGTGTGACTTCCACGTAAGGTCTTATAGATTAGGCAGTTATATCATGACAAATCTACAAATTTAGGATTGGGTCTATTATTAGAGCAGTGCTAATATCATAGTAGACCATAATTCTACAGGTCCTCCCAGTATCCCAAAATGTCTAAAAATCCCATGTACTTATAAAAACTGTTGCTCTGGTCGTTAGAAAGGGCATCAGCCTCGTGACATTTCGGCTTTCATCACGAGGTGTCGTAATTCTTCCTTCAACTCCCTGAGCAGAGTTTAAATTGTTTAGCTTGTTTGATCTGTTTGGCGTTTTTAGCAAGGCTGTTTTCTACTGGATGGGGTTGCCGACCCTATGTCCAACTGTCCTCTCATATCCGGGCTTTCGATCGGTAGTAACTATTGAAGAGCTACAGGTGGAGTTGATAGGAGACCACGGATACTGGTAAATATGGCTCTGTCAGAGTACGAATAAGTAGACAATGGAGTTTCTTATCATACAATTCTCGGTCTTATTCCGTATTTTCAATTTACGTAAATGACTTACCAAGTGAGGCAAAGTTGTTTGTTCTACTCTTTCAGATGAAGTTGAAGACTCACACAAATCTTATCAGATAGAATAATATTATATGATGACCTAGGGACCAAAATAGTAAAAGGTTTCTCTGGTCTATCTTATAAAGTCAGATTGCAACACCCCAACTTATCTTACTGCATGTTACGGGGCGATCTGATATTGGTTAACCATATACTGAAAGATGACCTTAGTGTTGACATATCTTATATCTCCCTTCCATCTAGGACTGATCATCTGAAAGTGAAATTAAGGAAAGTTTAAAAACCGAGAGTTAATAGTTTATTTCTAGAGTTCTGCTTTTCGCGCCAGGTAGTGAATTACTGGAACATTTTGTTGATATATTCAAAACAAAATTGTACCTCCACATGTTACAATCTGCAAGGATTAATATAGGTCGGTAAACCACCTATCTGTGCTACTGAAGACTGAGTACAGAAAAGCGAAATTTGATACATGGAATAATAAGAAGTGATTTTGGACCTAACATATTCTTTTTTCCTCTCCACTAGATCGGGACACCTCAGAGGACATAGCAGGCGATTAGAAAAGTCAAGAACCAACAAAAGACCTATGGTAAACAGGTTTTCACACCGAGTCATCATTACTTGGAACCTGTTAACCGGAGCGGTGGTGTCCGTACTTTCAATTGAATCATTCAAGAGAAGACGGGACACTCATAGAAGCATACTAAAAAATGTATAACATAGGCCTTAGGCCTTCTGTCCTTGTTTATTGAAATTCAACCTTGAATTATAGCCACCTTTTGTATCTCAAGGTAAAATACTGAGTTTATCCGGCCAGACTATAATTTATGGACGACCGTAGAGCGGCACTAAAGTGACTTTGAGGATGTCCACTTACTAACTTAGACTAAATAAAGGTTATATAGCAATAGCAGGAATCCGAATTATGATTTACAGTTGGTAGTTGGGCTCGGGAACTACAATTAGGGTTTTCATCACGAACAGACATCAGCTGAAGTACCTACACACTTTTTAGTCGAAAAGATGAATTCTGAACCAAAATCTTAGACTTTTCATCTCATATGTGATTGGTTTGTAAATAAATCGTAGTCTCGTCGCTTAGTGTTTATTCAGATTAAGTAGTAAGTATATTACACTCGTGGAACTCTACTAGTATTTGCAGCTTGTTTTCCAGTGAAGGTTCATCTTCTTAAAAATTTCTACTGATGGGGCTGATACCACTTGTTTGTGCAGGGCATTCTAGTCATTGATCACTCCCTTAAAATATCAGAACTCTACTCTGATTTTATTAATATTGTTTATTTGGCGATGTTTAAAAAATAGAGTTTTCTGACGGCCTTGAGAAGCAATTTTAACATGTTTGGGATGTCTCTGCATCTAAATGTAGTATGTTGCTTCAGGACTAATCTGTTTCAACTCCTGAACTAATGATAGAAAGTGAAGTAGTTGAGTGTAGTAACAATTTCAGTTATCTTGGAAATTTTCTGAATGGAAGGTTAATAATAGTCCCATCTTTTTTAAGGCTCTAAACGCTGTTTTTTACTGCCTGTTTTGTTTAATGAGTTGGAATAGTTGTCTAGTGTTACCTATCTGCACTAACTTTTTCATCTAATATGTTTTCGCTGCCGACCACTGCTCACGATCATTGAGAAAACTATTTATTTCACCTTTGAGTTCTCGTTGTTCTTCAAACTTACAGGATGGTTCCTCGATTACCTATCAATCCGGTGGGTATCACCAAAATCCACTGATCTTTTCTAACATTTTGATTTAAGTTGTTAGTAGGTGTCACTGCATATACAGCTGTTTGGACATTATTAAAAGCTTCATCAGGTTGACCTGTTTCTCTGCGATCAATTAGCTGCCTGGTTAATTTTTGTCTAAATCCATCCTTGAACTTTGGAGTTAAAGGAACTAAAATTCCATGTCACGTTTGCCAGTACTGGTGAAGTGGAGGATGTTTTGGGAGCAAACTGTCTGCTCAAATCTGAGGGCGAAGTCTAAATACTGCCGGACGTACTGTATACGTAGTTCAGTTTATTTACAAACGTTAAGATGTTCTTTCGCCCTGTGATTCTGTTACAAAAAATCATCCGACTGGCCTAGAATGGCAGGCCTACTAGACCTAGGTTAATGGAGGTTACCTTCTCTTCATCACAAATGATAGCTGCCACTCGAAGCGTTCCACATAGACATACCAGATACCACCTGTAATCCACATGTATCCATATAGAGCCTCGCTCAGCAGAAGGAATAAATCATGCCACAGGCGGGCTATGAAGAACCAATAAATGTAAAAGGACCATAGTCCACTTAATCGCAAAGACTTGGGTAGGTAGGTTTTCGGTTGGTTGGTCATCGCCCCCCCCTATTTCGTATTATTGATGATAATACATTCACCTCGTCATTCTATTATAATAAACTATTCCAAGTTTATTTTGTATAGGTGCTTGCAAAGTCACGTATTTCTATATGGCAGCATCAAAATGGATTAGGCAATTAAACTTATTCTTGGAATGGACAGGTCATGGTGTTCTATGGATAGGATTTGTTTTAATTTGGCTTATTACATTGTTGGTTGATAATGCACATGCCATTAAGTCCTATTCATCTTTGGAAACAATATGGAATTGGAAAAATCCTTCTATTGAACAACAGTCTAACATTGTAGTCAACAGAAATATTGCAAAACCATTCTGCTTACTTATTGCTTTATTATTCGATGCAATAATGGTCGGTTTAATTAAATTTATATTTCGACGTCAAAGACCTAAAGAAAATAATGATTCAGATATGTTATTCACTGTTAGTATTGATGCTTGGTCATTCCCTTCTGGTATGTATGTTTGTTTTTATGAAGTTAAATCATATTCTTCTCCATGCTTTCCCGCAATCTTATCTTTATTTTATTGAAAAAAGGATGTGGTCGAATTTATTTTTGTCTATAACCAGAATATGAGTGAAATTCATCTTATTTTATTTTGAGCTCGACACCTTGAGTTCTACACATGGACTAAGTGACAGTTTTAATTCTTGCAACACTTGGTTTCTAATCGATTCAATCTTGTGTTTGAATCCTGACCCAGTTGATTCGGCTTGTAAACTCAAGTAATATATCATTAGTTAGTCAGTCAACAACCTAGAACTTTGTACGTACGTACATCAGTTCGAGTTGCCATACCACATTAGCACACAGATACAATTGTCGATTCAAATCCTATAGTGGGAAAGGTAGAAAAGTATAAGCAGCAGTCGGAAACATTAGGGTTTGAAGATGTTATTCAACAGTGTGCATCCACGATCCCGCCTTGCAAGATTCGAACCCAGGACCTATCAGTCTAGACTATACAAATTAATCCACTTGAATCTTCCGACTGATGTTTAGAATTGTAGGTACATCCAGTTGACGAGTCCTAAATAGGACGAAACACACGTCCTGGATCCCACTGTCAGCCACTATCCATTTTTTTACTCGTAGTTTTTTCAAACAAAAGAACAACAGAATCAACAATTACGTTATGTAAATAAATTATGAGTGTTAAGTTTGATTAAAATGTCAACTAAGTGTTTAAACAAGAATGAAAAGAAAATAGAGTTGTTTCGTTTATTGTGGTACCAGGTTCTCCTCTTTAAATTTCTAAACGATGCGCGCATATTATTGAATTAAGTGTTATAAAACTAGTGGCTTGAATAGTCGAAGATTTTATTTACTTATTTATTTATTTATATATTTGAACACATAAATATTGGTACAAGGAGGTACCGAATACATATGCGTCACACAAGTCACTTGATTTGTGTGTGGGCTGTTATACTTCCTGAATGCCCAGACCTAAGCAGGTGGTTCTCTTAGGAGGTCACACCTGGAGCCTTCGACATAAAGATCCAACCCATAAAGCAGTGGAGCAAGTCAAGAGATGCAGTCCCATGGTAGCCGGTGACCAATAATTGGTTCAAACGCCATTTGTTCCTTCAGGATCCTGGAGGCCATATGCACCACTGGTTTTGAATCGGAGTTTTCCAACTCTCTTAGGTGGACCCTCTGTGTCCAGCGACCCGGTTAAAGAACTGGAGAGTTAAAACTCTCTGCCCTCGACCGTACCAGGGCATTTGGAGGCAAGAACATTAAAATTAGTATAAATGCCTCGGATTTTTTTAATGTATCATCATCTATTGGAGTTCGAATAAAAATTTAGCTATCTTTTGTCTTTTATATATTTGGAGACGTGGAGTATGAGTGACTATGAGGGAATAGCGAAAGTTTGCTTGAGGAGTAATTACAATTTATTATTGAGTTAATGTTTCAACTTGAGTAGTTAGAGATAGATCATAACACCTTTATGTCAAAAATTTATATTATTGTTATTATCATCACGTGATTTTCACCATGAACTGATTTGTGCTGAATGATCATAATGTACTTGACAGTTATTCGTCTGTAGTCTACCCTTTACAGCAATGTACTTCATAATATCTCGGTGAGTATGATACCCTACAAATGAGGTGTTTCAATCTCAACTGAAACAATCACATATTTCTCTCTAATATCCAATGTTTCTCCAGCCAATATATGTTTATATAGTGAATAATTTGTATGACAGCCCCCAAATACCCTGGTACGGTTGAGAGTGGGGAGAGTTGGGTCTCTCTCTCAAAATACTCCTACAAGGCCAAGTGTATACAGCTACTGCCAGAGAAATCCGACTCACTGACTTCTCACCGCATTAATATTGTTTACGAAATTGAGAAGACGAAAAGGGAATGTCCGGCACTTTAACCGGGTTGGTGGACACAAAGGATCCATCTGAAGGAGTTGGGAACCCTGATTCCAAACCATTGGTGCACATGGACTCCAGTATCCTGAAGGAACAAATGGCGTATGAACCAATTAGTGGTCACCAGCTACCATAGAACTGTGTCTCTTGACTTGCTCCACTGCCTTATGGATCAGACCTTTAGGTCAAAGGCTACGTGCATAACCTCCTAATAAAACTACCTGCTTCGGTCTAGGCACCCAGGCAGTATTACAGCCCACACACAAATCAAGTGACTTGTGTGACACATATGTATTCGGTGCCTCCTTATACCAATAATTGTGTTTAAATAAACAACTTTGTCTGACAAATTCAGATAAAAAAGATACACACTTAATTTATGTTAATCATTTTTGTTTGCCTTACGTTTCTCCTTTTATTTTCTTCTTTAAATTTAGGTCATGCTAGCCGATCAACAATGTTATTCTTTTTAATTTCTCATCTTTGGTTGTCTACATCTACATTATGGTTAATATTATTATTATTTTGGAATTTAATTATATGTTATTCACGTTATGCAATGCATCGTCATCATTTCATTGATATTCTAGCCGGTTATACATTAGGTTACATAGAATATTGGTTAATTATACAATTGAATTATGAATAGATGGATCTGTTAAGCATATATATATGTTTAATTTGGAAACGGCAGACGAAACAATGTTAGTGGCGAAATGTATGAACATCTTAATTCAAGTTTATTTGTCTCTGTGTATGTTCGTGTGTGTGTGTGTGTATGTATAGGTCAGTGTTCGTGCAATTATCCCCCCTCTCTCTCTCCTTTAAAGAACAACAACAAGTACAAATGATTATGCAATCGAATCCTTCATATTTTCATATTTTTCTTTAAAAAAAATATTATACTTCTGTTTCTATATATGATTTTTTAATTGAAACCATGTACCGATTTTCATTTATGATTATTAAAGATAATATGTATTACTTTTATTCTAATGTCCCAACTTTTCCTGTGATTTGGTCTTTATTTTTATTTTTTAAGAAACAAAAAGGAATTACATTCTGATTAAACACTTCTATTGTTTTCTTGAATAGCTATAATTTATTATTTTATAATGAGAAGTAGTGATCAGTGGAGTTCAACCAGATTTGTTGTTAGATAGTAACTCATTGAAGACAATGGTAGATGTATCGCTCAATTTTGTGAATTAGTTGAAGTTAGACATTAAAACCATTGGATGCCGGCCGGCTCAGTAGTCTAGAGGTTAAGCGTTCGAGCGTGAGACTGATATGACCTGAGTCCTAATCTCGCATGGCGAGATCGTGAATGCACATCACTGAAGAGTCCCACGATAGGACGAAATGGCCTTCCAGTGCTTCTAGGTTTTCTATGGTGGTCTAGCTTCAGTTGACTCATGATCTCAACTAAGGAAATTATATTATTATGTTCAAGAAAAAAGAAGCTAATTTACTTTCAAAGTATGGTTCCGAAAGGTATAAGCGTTAACCTACTTTATGTGACAGAAGATTTAGTTGCGCATATATGAACAGTTTGTTAGATTTCTCCATATAGATTGTCTGAATCTTGTAATCGATATCGAACTGATGGATTTGACGCTGCATACATGCTACAGAAGACGTAATTTATCAATATTGTCTTTTGTTAGTGCGTATCTGAAGGATTCGTGGAAGCGGTGGTTTCGACGATAACATTATTTTAGATTTCATCATGTTTACGAAAATGATTACAGATTTGTAATAAGGTAAAACAAAAATAAAGGGGACAGAATAACCACCATAGTAAATAAGTTGAAACATTTAGTTATATGATTAACAAACTACATATTGTGTTGTTAAAGAACTTTCTAAATCTTTATAAGAGGTCGAATATCAATAACAAATACATAAGAGTGTAGAGAGGAATCAAGTAGTTGTTCAGGGACTTACGCCTGTTATCCCTCGTCAAGAATCATAGGTTGTCCACCAGCACTCTCCATCCAACTGTGTCCTGGAAAATCCTTTCCAGCTCCTATTCATCCTTTTCATGTCTGCTTCCGATTATCGATGTAGTGTGTTCTTCAGCCTTCCTTTTCTCCATTTGCTCTCGGGATTCCAAGTTAGTGCTTGCCTTGTGATACCCACAGTAGGCTGTTGCTGATGGTATCTGGTCAATGGATGTTGAGTATATTTCGTGACTGGGTTAGTACTCGCTGTGCTGTATTTGTGGATGTTGCTTTTTCCCGTTATGTATGTTGAGGCCAACTGATGCAGAGGCTGCTGCTACACTAGTTGTCTTCATCTGCATTTGTTCATGTGTATGGGATAGAAGGGCCAGGTCATTTGCGAAGTCCAAATTGTCTAGTTCCATACAGGCTGTTCATTGTATTCCGTGCCTTCCCTGAGATGAAATATAGGCAGAAAAAGTAGGAGAAATTCTGAAACTTTGGGAGTAATGAAAAAAGCGGGGAATAATGTCACTAGTAAATCTCTAGTTTCCTCTATTTTGATAAGGGAGTCAAAGAAACCGATTGTACAAATGGCTTCAGCTGCGAAAGATATATCACGTAGGAAATTTGGTAGAGTGCATTGAATCACCTGATATTCTGTATCGATATGATGAAGTTTGGAGCGAACTGCACTGGGTTTGAGTCATGGACTGAGCTTCAACTCTGGGATGCAGGCACATTCAGTTGACGAGTCCTAGATCGGACAAAACACGCATCCTGGATTAGACTTCAAGCTACCATCCACCTTTGATTGTAGTGCCAATTGTGTTGCAAATGAGAGATGAAATTGTAATTTTGTTTGACAGAAAAATGCAAATGGGTTAGTGGATGGTTTTCATCACCAACTGCTTATAACCAAACTACCTCAAACCAAAGAGCATTGGATAGCTTTGTGGTAGAAACGATTTTCACAACAGTATCTTGGGATTCTGCTTAAACTTACGGTGGGTTCATACCTCATTAGTGGTATACTTTATACTCGGCAAAATGTTCAATTTATTCACTTATTTCGTCTAAACTAAGCATGATTGTAGATCTGGTATGGTTGGGATTTGTAGCTCAGATGGATGATTTAGGTAGATTTTCGTTCCCTGAACTTTTGGCTCCTAATCATTATGATAGACAGAACAGGCTGTCAGTCATATGCGGTAAAATCGGAATCAGTCACTTCCGTCTGGACTTAGTGCTGATGAGGTTATCTAGGAGAACAATGAATGCTTCGTGGTTAAACGACCCAGAATCCCAGCTAAAATGATCATAGATCAACTGTGATAAAGTACCGCATAATTTTCAGTTAAAAAGATTAGTGTTAATAGTACTTAAGTTTCTCGGTATCTGCAACAAAACCAGGTCGTTATTACCATTGGTTTTTAGCTCAGTGACCTAGGTTAGTCGCGCGAATTTGAACCCACTGGGTCGGAGTCCCTGCTGTAAGGTTGTGGATTTGGACCACAGGGATATTCCGTATTAAGATTAAACGGTTTTCAGTAATTTCAGATTTTTAATAGTGGTCTAAATAAGGTCGGTTCGTGATTCAAACCATAATAATCAAATAATATGTGAATCGGATCTACTGTATACAAATGAATTTCGGACTAGTTTTTTTTCTGGAATTTAAACTTTATCAAAGAAATGAACTGAAGCCTAGGTAAAGGACTTTAATGTATCTGCTACACAGATGTGCAAGAATCCTAGATCCATAGTTTCCTGATGATTCCCAACAATTATCCGGAGAAAAAGCTTTTTCTTAATTCAGTAGTAAACCAATCATTATTTAAACTCATTTTGTTTTGGTTGTTTTAGTCTTCCCATTGATGTTTAGGACTACAATTGATCAGCCTCTTAATAGCATATGTGCATACTGTGCGTATTGCCTCGATATTTCTTGAGGTCACAAGCATTATAAACAAAGGTGGATAGTGGCTAGTAGTGGAATCCAGAGTGAACAAATCTAAGGTGCAGATACATCTAGCTGACGAGTCCGAAATAGGATGAAAAGCGTGTCCTGGATTCCATTGCTAGTCACTATTCATCCTTGCTTACAATTGTTATTTATTTCATCAAAGCATTTTAGGAATTCCACACAAGCATACAGGACATTTTTGTTTCTCAAATCGTGACAACAGAGGTTTAAGATAGGAAAAGAGTTGTAGCGCAAGAAGTTTAGTTACATTATTGTTGTATTGTATGAATTAGCTGTCAAACCCTAAAAAGTACTTCCGTTTATTTCAAGTGGATGTGGATAATTGTAGAAATGAATAGGATTAGAAAAATATTAAAGTTTTTAACAGTCAAGAGATATATTGAAACAGACATCAACTATATACCGATCAGAGACATGAAGAACATTCAGGAAGTCAGAGTTCTGATTAGTAAAGAACTCAAAGAAAATAAATACTTTACGATTAAAATATTTAGTTCAAAGAATTCACCAAATGCTCTGATACGGCAGAGAACGAAAAGAGTCAGCTTTCCCTCTCGAAATACTCTCACATGACCATACGAATACAACCATTAACAGGGAAGTCCTAATCTCTACATTCTCGTGGCATTACTGTTGTTTACAAAACTGAGAGGACGAAAAGAGAATATCTGACCCATTAATCAGGTTGGTAGATCCGAAAAATCCGTCTAGGGGATTTGGAAAACTCTAATTCCAAATCAATGGTGTATATGGGCTCCAGGATACTGAGGGAACAAATGGCGTATGAACCAATCATTGGTCACCAGCTATCATGGATCAGACCTTTAGGTCTAAGGACCCGGGTGTGACCCCCTAAGAAAACCACCTGCTTAGGTTTGGGCACTCGGGAAGTATAACAGCCCACACACAAATCAAGTGACTTGTGTGGCACATATGTATTCGGTGCGCCCTTGTACCAATGTTTATGTGTTTAAATAAATAAATAATTCACCAGGAGAATTTTAAGACAGTCTATTCGTGACATTAAAAAAACACACATCAAAGTTTCGATATTTTTCTCTCTTAACAATTAGAATTTCTCAATGTATACAACGTAATTCCGACGAGTTTTTTTTTTTCAGGCGCCAATTTTATATGAATATTCATTCCAACTTTAAATCTATGAGAATTTCCTTGATAAATTATGATTACTAGTATTTTAAAGCTTCTGGATAAAAATATGTGAATTTTAGAAATGTAAAGTTTCAATTAGTGATTATGAACTCTTTTATTTATCAAAACATTCGATATTTTGGTTACCACCGTAATGATACGGTAGTGAACAAGAACAAAGTCGGAGAGGTGGGCCAGTTTTTATAGAGTATGTAAAGATAGAATTTGAATAATTTTCTTTCAGTATTTCATTTGAAATACATTTACTTCGCTTATTACATGTTCACATTCATCTGGCTTATTCATTGAATTTGGAAATATCAACTACTTTTTTTAGTTTATTAAAAGTATTAAAATCGAAATGAAAACAAATACTCATGGGGAAATCTATTTATTTCAGCGGGGTGTCATAAATTCATTTTTCTGGTTAGCGTTTTTTTTAGTGAGCTAGTTTTCTACGGGATGGGGTCGATTACTCTATGCCCAACCCTCCTCTTTCATCCGGGCTTGGGAACGGCAATAGACCCAGCGGGGTTCTAGGCGAAGTTCTACTGTATGGGGCGGAAACTTGGAGAACTACGAAAGTAATCATGCAGAAAATACAAGTGATTGATTACAGTTGTCTACTCAAAATAATTCGGATCCGTTAGTCAGGCACTATCAGCAACAACCCACTGTGGTAGAGAATAACCCAGACTCCAGTGGAGGAATAAATCAGGAAGAAACACTGGAAGTGGATATAACGTATATTGAGGAAGGCACCGAACTGTGTCACAAGGCAAGCCCTCACATAGAAATGGAGAAAGACACGAGAAGAATGAACAACAATTGGATATAACTGGAAAGGAAGGTCCAGGAAAATGTGAGTTGGAGAATGTTGGTCGGCGGCCTATGCTCCACTGGGAGGTAATAGGCGTAAGTAAGTAAGTAAGTAATTCATGTATCTATGAATTAGAAAATGTCTATTTCATATTACTTGAAAAATTTATCATCCTCACTATACGATTGTCTGTTTCAGGTAATCAGTCACATTATGATTCATCATAACTTCATTCTTTTTGGGATTGTAAGTGTTTACTGTTGAGGAGATGTGAATAATAACGGAAGAACTGTTCAGCTGTCTTCGATTCTTATTCACCTCCCAGTCGATAGTAATTTGTGATATTAAGCATTGTAAAAATGTTTTCTTCATTATTATCAATGGCCTTATTCAATATCATATATTTGTTACAACATAGAATTCTCGGTACAAACTAGTTCCACAAGTTTTTTTAACAAAAGAGAACAAAACTGTATCCATGTATACGTAATGTATAATGGTACTTACTTTAAAATATTTACAGTGTTTGCATGTGGCATACAAGAACACACTAACTGGAATGCGGATTAATAGTAATGCTGGGAAGCATATAGATAAATACATTTGTAAATTTTAACTATCTATATTATGGAATCATTCAATGAAGATAAAACATGATGACAATCAAAATCTGACAATTCTACCAATTTATTGATCGTATTAAGGACGTTAATGCTTCCGAAAAACACATGTTCTCGCTTGACGTTAATTCTTTGTTCACTAGCGTACCTTTAACCGAAACAATATGTTATTTATGTGAGTATATTGATTCTAACAATATAGATCTAGGTTTGCCAACTGAACATTTGAAAGAATTATTGTTACGCTGTACTTTTAATGTCCAGTTCAGTTTCAATAATGAAATATATAGACAAAGGGATGGGATCGCAATGGGGTCTCCATTGGGTCCAATTTTAGCAGACTGTTTCATGGCAAAAGTAGAAAACGACCAACTCCGTTCAATGATCAATCGATTCCACCTGTACGTGAGATACATGGACGACACGTTTGTTGTTTGTGACAATAATATTGATTTAGATGATATTCTACATACCTTTAACTCGTGCCACCCTTCCATAAACTTCACGTTAGAAAGGGAACAAGACCAATCAATTCCTTTTCTCGATGTACGTCTGATGAGAACGAGTAATGGTTCTTTAAAAAGATCCATCTTTAGAAAGCAAACATGGAATGGCCAGCTAACCAACTTCTATAGCTGGGTTCCGTTAAGTAGGAAGAGAAACCTTATCCATTCTTTATGCCATCGCATACATCACATATGCAGTACGGAATGCATTAACGAAGAACTCGCATTCCTGAAGAAGACTTTGACGGAAAATGGTTACCCAGAACGGTTCATAGAAAAGAATATGAATAAAAGTAGTCGCGAGAAGAATTCTAGTTGTTCCGTTCCAAAGAAAAACCTTTATATAAGTCTGGAATTTAAAGGTGACCGAACATCGGACGTAATCAAAAACCGTCTAACAACAACTATTAGGAGAACATTTAACGCGGCAAAACTGCGAATATCCTTCACTAGTAGAAACTTATTTTCTGTATCCATAAAAGATAAGCTTCCGCGTCTGGTCGCCTCCATGTGCATCTACCAGTTCACCTGCTCTTGTGGAGCAAGGTACATTGGCCGTAGCCAGCGCTCGCTTTCAACTCGGATACGAGAACATATTCCAGCCTGGTTCTATAAGGGTGAAAGGAAAGCAGTTAGGAGTTCTATTCTTGAACACCTAATTGACTATAACCATTCAACAGATCCACAAATTGATTTTAAGGTTGTTTATATGATTCGTTCAAATCTACCCAGATTTCTTCGTATACAACTTTTAAAAATAGCCGAAGCTCTTGCCATCCAGGAGCTTAAACCAGAACTATGCGTACAAAAGAAGTACGTCTTATCGTTATCGTTACCTTGGCCTTAATTAGTTTGATTATCCTACCATTAATGTTATTATTATTATTATTATTATTATTATTACTGCATTCCCCTTTACTTATGTCTTATATTCTCATTGTTTTATGCATGAACGCTCATCATATCAGTTTATTTTTGTACACCTCTATGACCTTTAATTATTATATCAAAAACACTTTAATCATCTTATTATATTCACCAAATCCATTGTTATTGTTATTATTCATATTACGTAATCTAGTATTATAACCTTTATATTAACTATATTCACATTTCCTCACGGAATTAGTACTTTTACAAAAACAAAATTTTCATATATATACGATTGTACAGCTTGATAATAAATTCGTTGAAAAGAGATCCCTTCGCTGAAATTCGTGTTTTAATTTTAATGTTTAAATGGGAATTATCTGTCAATTCTACCATCGTTTTTAATGTATATTTAAACGTACTACTGGGCTATAATAAGTAGTTTAATCATATCTACAAATTTTAACGACTTTTTATCGCATTTGCTAAAATCAGAGAGGGGGTTTTGTGGAGACTGTAGTAATTTAATAGTTGGATTCATGGGTCAGTTGAAGCTAGACCACCATGGAAACCTATAAGCACTGGATGGCTGTTTTGTCCTAGTGTGAGACTCCTTCGCAGTGTTAAAATTCATATTTTCTAGGTTCAGTATTGGGTTTGTGGAGACTATTAAGTTTCTAATTGAGATCATGAATCGATTGGTGGTGGATTGGTTGCGATTAGACATTAAACCATAGGTGCCGGCTCAGTTGTCCAGTAGGCTAGGCGCTTTCGCGCTAGACTGTAGGTCCTGGGTTCAGAGCCCTCGAGTGTGATCATGGATGTTGACTGCTGAGTAGTCCGATAATAGGGCGAAACGGCCGTCCAGTGCTTACAGGTTTTCATTGGTAGTTTAGCATCGATCGGTTAATGATCTCAATTTTATAGGTTCGTTTCTCCACATGTTATTACAGATCTTTTTCATTTCCCGTTTAGTTTCTTTCTTCACTCTGCTTTCTAAAACACTACCAATTTTGAATTGTTCACAGAAGAGTTTTTTAAATAGCTAGTGCTTAGCTTATTTTCAAAAATCTCTGGTATGTCTCAAACGATTCAATTATCATGTAGGTACAACACTTTTGTTTACAATTTCACATTCAAATAAAATAATGAAAAAGTCCTACGGTCATAATTTTGACATGGAATTATGTAGATATGAATATCACAAGAGGAAGAATTGAAATATAAATGCGTAAATAATAATATTGGCGGCCTGATTGAACATCTGGGCTACCTTACCCTGTTAGATAGATATTTCAACAAGTTATCTAATTTTGTTTGTGTTAATACATCATTATTGGCTATTAATCGCATAACCTATTCAGGTGCGTTTCTGATATGTTTAAAGAGATTACGAGTTCACCTAATCTAAGAATGGAACGAAGATTCTGTGACCAAAGACTAAAATCTAGCTATTCCGACGCGTCACAGCCTCGCTGACTAGAGAGAGAAGTTCAAATTCGGAAGAGGGAAATATATTACACAGGTAGCCAGAAGCATGAACAGCAACAATGAGCACAATTCAAACGCATATATATATATATATATATATATATATATATATATATTACAAAATAACATACTAAAAGATACAACCGACCAATAGCGTTTAAGTTACTAAGTGAATTCTAAGGATCTAGCATCGCTAACCTTTCGTTGTACAAGTTAAAAAAAGATCTCAATCAGACATATCATAGTTGCTAGAAATCTGCAACAAAAAGAATCTACATGATTTAGATGTTGACTGACTAATCTACTAACCTCTAACTGACGATCAATCAATATGTTATCGTCAAGATCGATAAAGAAGTAAGGAATATAAAACTCATTAAAATACTTTGTACTAAGAATTCTATATTGAATAAAGTGTATATAGCCTCTTCCAGAGAAGTGCTACTCATTGCCTTCTCGCGAAGGGGGTGTTGTTTACGAAATTGAGAGGACGAAAGGAGAATGTCTGACGCTTTAATCGGGTTGACGGACATGGAGACTGCATCTAGGGGAGTTGTAAAACCCTGATTCCAAACCAGTGGTGCACATGAGCTCCAGGATGGTGAAGGGACAAATGATGTATGAACCTATTGTTGGTCACCGGCTACCATAGGACTGCATCTACTTACGATGCTCCACTGCCTTATGGATCAGACCTTCAGGTCGAAGGCTCCGGGTGTGGCCCGTTAAGAACACCATCTGCTTCTGTTTGGGAACCCAGGCAGTATCACAGCCCCCACACATATCAAATGAGATTTGTGTGACGCATATGTATTTGGTGTCTCCTTGTACCACTATCTATGTGTTAAAATAAAAAAAACATATGGAACCTTAAACAACTGTCTGCAAGCCAACATCAAAGTCACCATCTTCAATACGAACGTCAGGACAGTTTTACTGTACTGAGCTCAAATGGAGAGGACTACGATAACCATCATCAAAATATTACGACTGTCTATGAACAACTGTCTACGCAAGATATTGAATGTTCGTTGACTGGATACAACGAGCAACAACCTAATGTGGGAGAGAACAACCAAATTCCAGCTGAGGAGTAAATTAAGGAAAAAATGTTGGAAGTGGATAGAACATGAATTACGGAAATCATCAAACTGTATCACAAGGCAAGCGTTATGTTGAAATCCTGAAAGAAAGCAGAAAAGAGGACGACCAAAGAACACATTACGTTGGGAATTAGAAGTAAACATGAAAAGAATGAATAGCAACTGAAAAGGATTGTCCAGGACACAGTTGTATAGAGAGTGCTGTTGAGGGGTCTATTCTCATCTAAAAGGGGTAATCGACGTAAGTAAATAAGTAGGGAACAAGCAAAAATTATAAATCAATAATATAATAATATCTTTATTATTTAAATGAGTTAATTGTCGATTTTGTAAATGATGTACATTTATTATTGCCAACTATTGATAGTTTAATGCATTGAAATGGTATGGATAGCAACACATTGGTATCATTATACTTTTTCATATCATTTTGATTATTTTTTAAAAAAAATTGATTTTAGTTCATTGATTGATGCATGAATAAATCGTTGGGATGGTCGGTATTCAATAGAATCTTTAAACTTCGTATATAGTTCATCCTGATAACCGTCACTAGATAATGACCCAACGGTGTATTCATCAGAAGAAGAATACCAAGTTTTGACTAAGTTTATTCTTACATCATACACAGATAGCAAAAATTACAGGTACATTAAACAAGCATGAAAGAGTAGAGCCTTAAAGCAATCAGGCAAGCGAGTCAGCGCGGGAGTTGAATGAACGAGTCAACAAACACGATCAAAATGTACATATATATACATAATGAATCAATGAATCATCGAATCAATTGAGCGACTAATAGTAAGGTTAACAGAATGAATATATGCATAGGATCGCAAATACGCACTGCTGAGGTATTCCCATACTACGAAGAAACGGCCGTCCAGTGCTTCCAGGTTTTCCATGGTGGTCTAGCTTCAATTGACTCATGATTATATTCTTTGATTAAAATAATAAAATAGCATGTGAAGAGATCATTTAAGCCTGTGACATCAATATTGTAAATAAATCTCTGTAAAGTGATAGAGTTGTGACCTGTTAAAGCTTATCAACTTACAAGAAGATATCTGTTTAATGTTTCATAGATTCTATGGATTTCCCAGTTTATGAAACATATCTATAAATGTAAGCTGTATTATATAACATAATGATAACGATATACTGACATGTGACTAACTTTGACATTTGTCCGATTGGTTAATTTGGAGATAAGACACTGATTCATTGATTATATTGGATGATCATCAGGATGTAGTGAATGATAACACACAAATGGGAACAACTGAATGTAAATGAACACAAAATTACAGAACATCTGAGAACTATACGGTAAATACTTCAATTGCTAAATGTCAGTCAATTGACTTTATTGTTCCTTCATTTTCACATCAATCGTTCTCTGTTCTCGTTCTCTTTTCCTCGATCTTATTAACCTTTTGCCACTAGACATTTCATTTTCGATTGATGATATATACTACTTATATCTGTCGAGATCAGTAGTAAACAGCACAATGGTAAATAGTAAAATTAACGAAAGTTGAAATCGAGGTTGCTGAGTTCTAATTCAATACCTTGAAAGAATTATTCATCTTATGAGGTGTAAAGTCTTTTGGTTTAACTCAGCCTACGATTATTGATGTGTACTGTTGAAAATTCTGATACTGTGACTAAAATAATTGTCAAAGTTGTTAGCTGGTGACGGAAATTACTTACACATTATCTAGTTGTACAAATTAAAAGTAGGAGATATTTTGTTGATTTGTGCTGAATAGTTAAATATCCTACTTGACTACTATGACGAAATCATAATAAGCTTAAATTACAAGTATGATAAGCAAAGATGAATAGTGGTTAGCACTGGAATCCAGGACGAGCGTTTCCTCCTATTAGTCACTATCTATCTTTACTTATAATGCTTGTGACTTAGTGGCAAGAACGAGGCAGTCCGCACAGTGTGCACATATTCCAATAAGTGACTGATCTATTGTAGTCTGAAACATCAATGGGAAGTATCAAGTAAACAACAATACCAATTGAATTTTTAATACAAGTGTTCATTACAATAGGAGAAAAATCATTGATTCTAATGGAATATGAAAAGTAAGAAAAGACAAGAATTAAATTGTAAATTTACTTCACTAACTTAATACGATCGCATACAAAACAAATAGAATACTATTCCAATCTGGGATGAATTCTGATTCATGGATGTTTCATTATAGATCATAAAAATGCATAACTTATTGATAATCTAATACTTTTGTAATAAGGGCGATTTA